>CM034360.1:3252309-3789809 GCA_019925275.1 Mytilus edulis | reverse complement strand
CGAAAAGATTCAACGACTCATTGGTAGGGTTATGCCCCTATGAAAATTAACCGGTGTCGGTTGACCACCAAAACTCAGAAACCGTAAGTCGTAGACACCTAGGATCTTCACCCTTCATCATCAATTCATGTATCTTTGAAAAATACCTCAAGGTCAAATTTGTATGTTGACCTTGACCTTTGACCTACCATCTTGTTATGGGATAATCTCAGAAACTATTATACTTACAGAAGTTTTGAATAGTGGAAAATGTTTGGGTCATAAAGGCGCAACTTTGTTACATTTTGACCGAAGAGATTTCAAATTTTTTTAAGGGGCATAACACCTGTTTTAGGTTTCTGGAAAAACAAAATCAGCTTTTACTTTATAACCAAAGGTCCTAGACCCATGGGGTCTTTGGCAATGACATTTGGGACTAATGACCTTGACAAAGGTCAAAAGGTCAAAGGTCAAGGTCATGTCCCATATAGCGAATTTAGTGTTTTTAACCTTATTTAAAGGATTTTCAGTGTGTTTTAAAGCTTTTCCATACATTCTACGTCTATTAGAACATGTATTTTACATTACAAAAGGAAAGACCTCTCAATTGTTCAAGAACAATTGACAGTTTAATTATTATTATTATTCTTCCGCCAAACTTTGACGAAGTTAGCAGCCTAAACCGTAAGACGTGTCGCTTTCATGTTCACACTTTGTATCGGTGTCATGAATACCTATCTGGAACTCACCCTGTTAGTCGAAATATTTTGTCGGTTCGGAGTAATCCCTCCGAAACCAAAAAACCTTGTTATCGTTCCAACACCGTAACCATAATAGGTAGAAAAAAAACAAAGGGTGAAATTTGTTCAGGACCAGACCCCGGTTCTTCGTTACATTTGGATCGAAAAGATTCAACGACTCATTGGTAGGGTTATGCCCCTATGAAAATTAACCGGTGTCGGTGGACCACCAAAACTCAGAAACCGTAAGTCGTAGAGACCTAGGATCTTCACCATTCATCATCAATTCATGTATCTTCGAAAAATATCTCAAGGTCAAATTTGTATGTTGACCTTGACCTTTGACCTTACACCTTGTTATGGAATAATCTCAGCAACCATTATACTTACAGAAGTTTTAAATAGTGGAAAATGTTTGGGTCATTACCGTGCATAATTGTTACATTTTGACCGAAGAGATTTGACCTTTTTTTAAGGGGCATAAAGCCTGTTTTAGGTTTCTGAAAACACAAAATCAGCTTTTATTATATAACCAAAGGTCCTAGACCCTTGGGGTCTTCAGTAATGGCATTGGGGATTAATGACCTTGCCAAAGGTCAAAAGGTCAAAGGTCAAGGTCATGTCCCAGAGTGCGAATTTAGTGTTTTTAACCTTATATAAAGGATTTTTAGTGTGTTTTCGAGCTTTTTATGGTTGACCTTGACCTTTTCAATACATTCTACGTCTGTTGGAACATGTATTTTACATTACAAAAGGAAAGACCTCTCAATTGTTCAAGAACAATTGACAGTTTAATTATTATTATTATTCTTCCGCCAAACTTTGACGAAGTTAGCAGCCTTAACCGTAAGACGTGTCGCTTTCATGTTCACACTTTGTATCGGTGTCATGAATATCTATCTGGAACTCACCCTGTTAGTCGAAATATTTTGTCGGTTAGGAGTAATTCCTCCGAAACCCAAAAACCTTGTTATCGTTCCAACACCGTAACCGTAATAGGTAGAAAAAAAACAAAGGGTGAAATTTGTTCAGGACCAGACCCCGGTTCTTCGTTACATTTGGATCGAAAAGATTCAACGACTCATTGGTAGGGTTATGCCCCTATGAAAATTAACCGGTGTCGGTTGGCCACCAAAACTCAGAAACCGTAAGTCGTAGACACCTAGGATCTTCACCAATCATCATCAATTCATGTATCTTTGAAAAATACCTCAAGGTCAAATTTGTATGTTGACCTTGACCTTTGACCTAACACCTTGTTATGGGATAATCTCAGAAACCATTATACTTACAGAAGTTTTAAATGGTGGAAAATGTTTGGGTCATTATGGCGCAACTTTGTTACATTTTGACCAAAGAGATTTGACCTTTCTATAAGGGGCATAACCCCTGTTTTAGGTTTTTGAAAAGACAAAATCAGCTTTTACTATATAACCAAAGGTCCTAGACCCTTGGGGTCTTCAGTAATGGCATTGGGGACCAATGACCTTGACAAAGGTCAAAAGGTCAAAGGTCAAGGTCATGTCCTAGATAGCGAATTTAGTGTTTTTAACCTTATTTAAAGGATTTTTAGTGTGTTTTCGAGCTTTTTAAGGTTGACCTTGACCTTTTCAATACATTCTACGTCTGTTGGAACATGTATTTTACATTAAAAAAGGAAAGACCTCTCAATTGTTCAAGAACAATTGACAGTTTAATTAAGGTCTTTCCTTTTACAAAAGGGAAAGACCTTACTGTATTTCTTCTGTTTATTATTATTATTAAGGTCTTTCCTTTCTTAAATGGAAAGACCTTACTGTATTTCGTTTGTTTATTATTATTATTATTATTATTATTCTTTTTCTTCCGCCGTTTTTCAAAGTTAATCGGTGATAAAAGTACGCAAGATATCAAAATGATCTTTGGTATCAAGTATCGGGTTAATAAAAGCTATCTTGTAAAAGGGGCACCGAAGTGTACTATTTACTTTATAGGAGTTATCTCCCTAATTACAAAAAACACTGTTATCGCTATATCTCATAAACTATAAGACTTAGCGGCAAATGGTTTTTTTTTAAATGTTCCTTGCCAAATGATACAAGTTCAAATAATTTTAACCGAAGCGATCCGGTGACTTATTATAGGAGTTATTTCCCCTTGAATATTTAAATTTTCGATATGCATATAAATCTCATGAACCGTAAGTCATAAAGACTGCGGGTCTTCAGATTTGAGTTCATTGGACCAAAACTAGAAAATATAGGTCAAGGTCAAAGGTCAAGGTCATATTTTAGATTTTCAAAAGTTTTTCATTTCCCTATAACTATTGAACGGTTATAGATACAGAAAAATTAAGCAGTTGAAAATGATTGGTACTTCAAGGGGCAACTTTTTTACATTATGACTATACTGATTTTACCATCATGTAAGGGACATAACTCCCATTGATGGTTTTTAAAAAGCCATTTTTAGGCAAAACTCTTTAACAAAAGGTCCTTGACCCATACGGTCTTTTGCAATGACCTTGTGGAGCAATGACCTTGACGAAGGTCACAAGGTCAAAGGTCAAGGTCATCAAATTATGTGTTTTTTGGCACTATTTAAACAGTTTTATGTGTGTTTGAATTCCAACCAACCAACCAACCAATCAATCAATCAATCAATCAATCAATCAATCAATCAATCAATCAATCAATCAATCAATCAATCAATCAATCAATCAATCAATTAATCAATCAATCAATCAATCAATCAAAGCAAGTTTCCGTTTCATGTGTTTAATACGGGATCCAAGGTCTCTTTTTTTCGCTTGTTTTAATTGACACTTTCCAACGTGTTTAACCAACGTGTTAAACCAACGTGTTTTACCAACATGTTTTACCAACGTGTTTAACCAACCAACCAACCAACCAACCAATCAATCAATGCATGTTTCTGTTTCATGTGTTTCATACGGGATCCAATGTTGTTTTTTTTCGCTTGTTTTAATTCAGCCTATCCAACCAACGTGTTTAACCAACGTGTTTAACCAACGTGTTTCACCAACGTGTTTAACCAACGTGTTTAACCAACGTGTTAAACCAACATGTTTAACCAACGTGTTTAACTAACCAACCAACGTGTTTAACTAACCAATCAATCAATGCATGTTTCCGTTTCATGTGTTTCATACGGGATCCAAGGTTTTTTTTCTCGCTTGTTTTAATTGAGCCTATTCAACCAACGTGTTTAACCAACGTGTTTAACCAACGTGTTAAACCAACGTGTTTAACCAACGTGTTTAACTAACCAACCAACGTGTTTAACCAACCAACAAACCAATCAATCAATGCATGTTTCCGTTTCATGTGTTTCATACGGGATCCAAGTTTTTTTTTTCGCTTGTTTTAATTGAGCCTATCCAACCAACGTGTTTAACCAACGTGTTTAACCAACATGTTTAACCAAAGTGTTTAACTAACCAACCAACGTGTTTAACCAACCAACCAACCAATCAATCAATGCATGTCACGTTTCATGTGTTTCATACGGGATCCAAGGATTTTTTCCCGCTTGTTTTCATTGAGCCTATCCAACCAACGTGTTTAACCAACGTGTTTAACCGACTTGTTTAACCAACGTGTTTAACCAACGTGTTTAACTAACCAACCAACTTGTTTAACTAACCAACCAACGTGTTTAACCAATCAACCAATCAATCAATGCATGTCACGTTTCATGTGTTTCATACGGGATCCAAGGTTTTTTTTCGCTTGTTTTAATTGAGCCTATCCAACCAACGTGTTTAACCAACATGTTTAACCAACGTGTTTAACTAACCAACCAACGTGTTTAACCAACCCACCAATCAATCAATCAATGCATGTCACGTTTCATGTGTTTCATACGGGATCCAAGGTTTTTTTTTCGCTTGTTTTAATTGAGCCTATCCAACCAACGTGTTTAACCAACGTATTCAACCAACGTGTTTAACCAGCATGTTTAACCAACGTGTTTAACACAACCAACCAAAAAATCAATCAATGCATGTCACGTTTCATGTGTTTCAAACGGGATCCAAGGTTTTTTTTCGCTTGTTTTAATTGAGCCTATCCAACCAACGTGTTTAACCAACATGTTTAACCAACGTGTTTAACCAACATGTTTAACAAACGTATTTAACTAACCAACCAACGTGTTTAACCAGCCAACCAATCAATCAATGCATGTTTCCGTTTCATGTGTTTAATACGGAATCCAAGGTCTCTTTTTTTTTCGCTTGTTTCAAGAGACCCTATATCAAGTGTTTAATTAATAAACCAATCATCCAACCAACCAACCAACCAACTAATCAATAAATTAATCAATCGATATATATGATATATTTATTTATGACAGTATAATTAAAAGAAAATGGAAGGAAAGACCTATCAATTATTCAAGAAGAATTGAACTTTAATATTGTTCTTACATCTCTTCTGAAAAAAAAAATCCACATGTTTGTTATCAGTTAAACTCTGAAACTACAAGTCCAATCGACCCCAAACTTTGCAGTCAGCAGGGCATACATGTACTAAAGGTTCATAAAACAACGTGGTGCCGATATCTCTCAAGACTTTTCCTAGAGAAAAAAAATTGCAATGCCGTAAAAAGTGCTTGCTAGGTCCGTAAATCTCAGTGAAATGCTACAATAAAATGTCCGCTCCTAGATTGAAATACTTATCTGTGTTACAAACTGGTGCTGAAAAATGAACATTATCAGAAAATAATCCTTAAATGTGTTTTAAAGTTACACCGAATAAATTAAATCCAAAACATGCACTGCTGGTGAACTGTGATCAAAATGTCAATTTCCTACAATGACAAAAGAAATTACATTGTGTACATTCCGTCTCTATTATACATGTTGTCTGTTCAACGTCCCCACCTAAAAAGAAATAAAAAGACTAAGTTTTCGTTATTATATACCCGCGTCACGTGATATCTCCTCAATCTGGCGCGCGCGCTGGACCTAAAATAAAAGAAAAACTTTCCAAACTAAACATGAAACTTCTCCGGTAACACAATACTATAGACCCTTACAGAAACAAACAAACAAACAAACAAACAAACAAACAAACAAACAAACAAAACAAACACCCCCCCCCCCCCCCAAAATCAATCTATGTTTCAAAGGGGGAAAGACCGTTTACAATTGCTTTTTAAAAGCAATTGATTTATATTGTAAAAAGGCCTTTTTAACCATTCTGTTCCGTTAATATAAAAAAAAAAAAAAAATCTCCCCGAGACCCCCTTTTGCCCCCCCCCCCCATTTTTTTTTACCCTCCACTTACAACTGAATGTAGTTTGTGTGCTATATATCCTATCAACGTTAAACGAACGACAACTCCAGCTTTTTTCCCTATTATTAGGTCTTTCCACTTTTCCGTGGAAAGACCTATTGGTTTTCTTCTGATTATTATTATTTTTTTTCTTCCGCCAACTTTTTGTTCCTTCGCAATTTTTTTGTTTCGCAAGATGTCGCTTAGATATATGGTATATGATATCGAGCAATTAATACGCTTTTGAAACTGACACCGCGTAACCAAAATATTTTCAATGTAAGAGTTATCTCCCCGAACACTGTTTTTCTTGTGATCGCTTAATATTCGCAACCGTATAAGAAACCGACAAATTTATTTTACCAAATTGCTCGTTATATCCTCAGGATGATTTGATTTATTTTGACCGAAGCTTTCCGGAGACTCCATATGAGAGTTATTTCCCCTTTTATATTTGATATAAGTGATATGCATTTTTAACTGGAAAACCATAAGTGTTAGAGGCCTAGGGTCTTTTGTTTTGAGGTCCTTGGTCCAAAAAATTGAAAATGAGGTCAAGGTCAAAGGTCAAGGTCATGATCAAAATTTTGATTTTGGCTTGTTATCTCTTATTTTCAGAAATCATATAAGATATTGACAAAATATTTTCATAAAATTGTTAGTTATGACATGTAGTAACACATAAATTTTAGTCGAAAGGGTACGTAGACATTTGACGTGAGTTTTCCCCCTTTTTATATCTAATATCATATGTATGGTAATATAACTCATAAACAATATAAAGTAGAGGACTAAAGTCTTTTGATTTGAGGTCCTTGGTTGATGACCTTGAAATTGAGCTCAAGGTCATTGGCAAAATTAACGTTCTAGATTTTGACCTTTGCTTTTACCTCATATGTATACATGATAAAGACATGGGACTTTTTGCAATAGGTTGCAAGCAATGTGACCTTGTAAAAGCCAACCGGAAGTGACCTTTTGTTTACCGGAAGTAGCTATTTTTTGTTCTAAATAAATGTAAAAGTATATAGAACCATATATTTTTGGAATCAGTGTCAATTAAACTATCAAACTATACCGGAAATTATGTCGTTTGAACCGGAAGTTAACAATTATCTCCCTTATCTATATCTTTTTCCATAGAAACCATACATTTTTGGAATCAACGTTCAATAAGCTGTCATTTGACGGTTCAATTGACATTTAAAACCAAATTTTTAATATTTTCATATAAAAAAAGATCCTTACAGGTGGAAAGACCATCAATGGTTCTCTGAACAATTGGTTTTTAATATTGTTCTTACATCTCTTCTGAAAAAAAAATCCACATGTTTGTTATCAGTTAAACTCTGAAACTACAAGTCCAATCGACCCCAAACTTTGCAGTCAGCAGGGCATACATGTACTAAAGGTTCATAAAACAACGTGGTGCCGATATCTCTCAAGACTTTTCCTAGAGAAAAAAATTGCAATGCCGTAAAAAGTGCTTGCTAGGTCCGTAAATCTCAGTGAAATGCTACAATAAAATGTCCGCTCCTAGATTGAAATACTTATCTGTGTTACAAACTGGTGCTGAAAAATGAACATTATCAGAAAATAATCCTTAAATGTGTTTTAAAGTTACACCGAATAAATTAAATCCAAAACATGCACTGCTGGTGAACTGTGATCAAAATGTCAATTTCCTACAATGACAAAAGAAATTACATTGTGTACATTCCGTCTCTATTATACATGTTGTCTGTTCAACGTCCCCACCTAAAAAGAAATAAAAAGACTAAGTTTTCGTTATTATATACCCGCGTCACGTGATATCTCCTCAATCTGGCGCGCGCGCTGGACCTAAAATAAAAGAAAAACTTTCCAAACTAAACATGAAACTTCTCCGGTAACACAATACTATAGACCCTTACAGAAACAAACAAACAAACAAACAAACAAACAAACAAACAAACAAACAAAACAAACACCCCCCCCCCCCCCCCAAAATCAATCTATGTTTCAAAGGGGGAAAGACCGTTTACAATTGCTTTTTAAAAGCAATTGATTTATATTATTGATCTTACATCTCTTCTGAAAAAAAAAATCCACCTCCTTGTTATCACTTAAACACTGAAACTACAAGTCCAATCGATCCCAAAATTTACAGTCAGCAGGGCATACATGTACTAAAGGTTCATAAAACAACGTGGTGCCGATATCTCTCAAGACTTTTCCTAGAGAAAACAAATTGCAATGCCGTAAAAATTGCTTGCTCGGTCCGTAAATCTCAGTGAAATGCTACAATAAAATGTCCGCTCCTAGATTGAAATACTTATCTGTGTTACAAACTGGTGCTGAAAAATATACATTATCAGAAAATAATCCTTAAATGTGTTTTAAAGTTACACCGAATCAATTAAATCCAAAACATGCACTTGCTGGTGAACTGTGATCAAAATGTCAATTTCCTACAATGACAAAAGAAATTACATTGTGTACATTCCGTCTCTATACATGTTGTCTGTTCAACATCCCGACCTAAAGAGAAATAAAAAGACTAAGTTTTCGTTATTATAAACCCAAGTCACGTGGTGTCTCCTCAATCTGGCGCGCGCGCTGGACCTAAAATAAAATAAAAACTTTCCAAACTAAACATGAAACTTCCCCGGAATAATATAGACCCCTTACACAAACAAACAAACAAACACACACACACACACACACACACACACACACACACACACACACAATCATGTTTCAAAGGGGGGAAAGACCGTTTACAATTGCTTTTTAAAAGCAATTGATTTATATTTATTATTATTATTCTTTTTCCGCCAAACTTTGACAAATTTAGCCGCGTTAACCGTAAGACGTGTCGCTTTCATGTTGACACTTTGTATCGGTGTCATGAATACCTATCTGGAACTCACCCTGTTAGTCGAAATATTTTGTCGGTTCGGAGTTATCCCTCCGAAACCCAAAAACCTTGTTATCGTTCCAACACCGTAACCGTAATAGGTAGAAAAAAAACAAAGGGTGAAATTTGTTCAGGACCAGACCCCGGTTCTTCGTTACATTTGGATCGAAAAGATTCAACGACTCATTGGTAGGGTTATGCCCCTATGAAAATTAACCGGTGTCGGTTGACCACCAAAACTCAGAAACCGTAAGTCGTAGACACCTAGGATCTTCACCATTCATCATCAATTTATGTATCTTTGTAAAATACCTCAAGGTCAAATTTGTATGTTGACCTTGACCTTTGACCTAACACGTTGTTATGGGATAATCTCAAAAACCATTATACTTACAGAAGTTTTAAATAGTGGAAAATGTTTGGGTCATTATAGCGCAACTTTGTTACATTTCGACCAAAGAGATTTGACCTTTTTTTAAGGGGCATAAAGCCTGTTTTAGGTCTCTGAAAAGACAAAATCAGCTTTAACTATATAACCAAAGGTCCTAGACCCTTGGGGTCTTCAGTAATGACATTTGGGACTAATGACCTTGACAAAGGTCAAAAGGTCAAAGGTCAAGGTCATGTCCCATATAGCGAATTTAGTGTTTTTAACCTTATTTAAAGGATTTTCAGTGTGTTTTAAAGCTTTTCAATACATTCTACATCTATTAGAACATGTATTTTACATTACAAAAGGAAAGACCTCTCAATTGTTCAAGAACAATTGACAGTTTAATTAAGGTCTTTCCTTTTTCTATAAGGAAAGACCTTACTGTATTTCTTCTGTTTATTATTATTATTCTTTTTCCGCCAAACTTTGACGAAGTTAGCAGCCTAAACCGTAAGACGTGTCGCTTTCATGTTCTCACTTTGTATCGGTGTCATGAATACCTATCCGGAACTCACCCTGTTAGTCGAAATATTTTGTCGGTTCGGAGTAATCCCTCCGAAACCAAAAAGCCTTGTTATCGTTCCAACACCGTAACCGTAATAGATAGAAAAAAAACGAAGGGTGAAATTTGTTCAGGACCAGACCCCGGTTCTTCGTTACATTTGATTCGAAAAGATTCAACGACTCAATGGTAGGGTTATGCCCCTTTGAAAATTAACCGGTGTCGGTGGACCACCAAAACTCAGAAACCGTAAATCGTAGAGACCTAGGATCTTCACCATTCATCAACAATTCATGAGACTTTCAAAAATACCTCAAGGTCAAATGTGTATGTTGACCTTGACCTTTGACCTAACACCTTGTTATCAGAACAACTCAAAAACCATTATACTTACAGAAGTTTTAAATAGTGGAAAATGTTTGGGTCATTACGGCGCAACTTTGTTATATTTTGACAGAAGAGATTTGACCTTTTTTTAAGGGGCATAAATCCTATTTTAGGTTTCTGAAAAGACAAAATCAGCTTTTACTATATAACCAAAGGTCCTAGACCCATGGGGTCTTCAGCAATGACATTGGGGACTAATGACCTTGACAAAGGTCAAAAGGTCAAAGGTCAAGGTCATGTCCCATATAGCGAATTATGTGTTTTTGACCTTATTTAAAGGATTTTCAGTGTGTTTTAAAGCTTTTCAATACATTCTACGTCTATTTGAACATATATTTTACATTATAAAAGGAAAGACCTCTCAATTGTTCAAGAACAATTGACATTTTAATTATTATTATTATTCTTCCGCCAAACTTTGACGAAGTTAGCAGCCTAAACCGTAAGACGTGTCGCTTTCATGTTCACACTTTGTATCGGTGTCATGAATACCTATCTGGAACTCACCCTGTTAGGCGAAATATTTTGTCGGTTCGGAGTAATCCCTCCGAAACCAAAAAACCTTGTTATCGTTCCAACACCGTAACCATAATAGGTAGAAAAAAAACAAAGGGTGAAATTTGTTCAGGACCAGACCTTGGTTCTTCGTTACTTTTGGATCGAAAAGATTCAACGACTCATTGGTAGGGTTATGCCCCTATGAAAATTAACCGGTGTCGGTGGACCACCAAAACTCAGAAACCGTAAGTCGTAGAGACCTAGGATCTTCACCATTCATCATCAATTCATGTATCTTTGAAAAATATCTCAAGGTCAAATTTGTATGTTGACCTTGACCTTTGACCTAACACCTTGTTATGGAAAAATCTCAGAAACCATTATACTTACAGAAGTTTTAAATAGTGGAAAATGTTTGGGTAATTATGGCGCAACTTTGTTACATTTTGACCAAAGAGATTTGACCTTTCGATAAGGGTCATAACCCCTGTTTTAGGTTTCTGAAAAGACAAAATCAGCTTTTACTATATAACCAAAGGTCCTAGACCCCTGGGGTCTTCAGTAATGGCATTGGGGACTAATGACCTTGACAAAGGTCAAAAGGTCAAAGGTCAAGGTCATGTCCCAGATAGCGAATTTAGTGTTTTTAACCTTATTTAAAGGATTTTTAGTGTGTTTTCGAGCTTTTTAAGGTTGACCTTGACGTTTTAAAATCATTCTACGTCTGTTGGAACATGTATTTTACATTACAAAAGGAAAGACCTCTCAATTGTTCAAGAACAATTGACAGTTTAATTATTATTATTATTATTAAGGTCTTTCCTTTTACAAAAGGGAAAGACCTTACTGTATTTCTTCTGTTTATTATTATTATTATTATTATTATTATTATTATTCTTCCGCCAAACTTTGACGAAGTTAGCAGCCTAAACCGTAAGACGTGTCGCTTTCATGTTCACACTTTGTATCGGTGTCATGAATACCTATCTGGAACTCACCCTGTTAGTCGAAATATTTTGTCGGTTCGGAGTAATCCCTCCGAAACCAAAAAACCTTGTTATCATTCCAACACCGTAACCATAATAGGTAGAAAAAAAACAAAGGGTGAAATTTGTTCAGGACCAGACCTCGGTTCTTCGTTACATTTGGATCGAAAAGATTCAACGACTCATTGGTAGGGTTATGCCCCTATGAAAATTAACCGGTGTCGGTGGACCACCAAAACTCAGAAACCGTAAGTCGTAGAGACCTAGGATCTTCACCAATCATCATCAATTCATGTATCTTTGAAAAAAACCTCAAGGTCAAATTTGTATGTTGACCTTGACCTTTGACCTAACACCTTGTTATGGGATAATCTCAGAAACCATTATACTTACAGAAGTTTTAAATAGTGGAAAATGTTTGGGTCATTATGGCGCGACTTTGTTACATTTTGACCAAAGATATTTGACCTTTCTATAAGGGGCATAACCCCTGTTTTAGGTTTCTGAAAAGACAAAATCAGCTTTTACAATATAACCAAAGGTCCTAGACCCTTGGGGTCTTCAGTAATGGCATTGGGGACTAATGACCTTGACAAAGGTCAAAAGGTCAAAGGTCAGGGTCATGTCCCAGATAGCGAATTTAGTGTTTTTAACCTTATATAAAGGATTTTTAGTGTGTTTTGGAGCTTTTTAAGGTTGACCTTGACCTTTTCAATACATTCTACGTCTGTTAGAACGTGTATTTTACATTACAAAAGGAAAGACCTCTCAATTGTTCAAGAACAATTGACAGTTTAATTATTATTATTATTCTTCCGCCAAACTTTGACGAAGTTAGCAGCCTTAACCGTAAGACGTGTCGCTTTCATGTTCACACCTTGTATTAGTGTCATGAATACCTATCCGGAACTCACCCTATTAGTCGAAATATTTTGTCGGTTCGGAGTAATCCCTCCGAAACCCAAAAACCTTGTTATCGTTCCAACACCGTAACCGTAATAGGTAGAAAAAAACAAAGGTGTAAATTTGTTCTGGACCAGACCCCGGTTCTTTGTTACATTTGGATCGAAAAGATTCAACGACTCATTATTAGGGTTATGCCCCTATGAAAATTAACCGATGTCGGTTGACCACCAAAACTCAGAAACCGTAAGTCGTAGACACCTAGGATCTTCACCATTCATCATCAATTCATGTATCTTTGAAAAATACCTCAAGGTCAAATGTGTATGTTGACCTTGACCTTTGACCTAACACCTTGTTATGGGATAATCTCAGAAACTATTATACTTACAGAAGTTTTAAATAGTGGAAAATGTTTGGGTCATTACGGCGCAACTTTGTTACATTTTGAACGAATTTATTTTGACCTTTTTTTAAGGGCATAACCCTATTTAGGTATTTCTGGTAAGACAAAAACAGGTTTTTACTATATAACAAAGGTCCTAGACCATGGGTCTCAGCAATGACATTGGGGACTATGACCTTGACAAAGGTCAAAGGTCAAAGGTCAAGGTCATGTCCCAGAATAGCGAATTTAGTGTTTTTAAACCTTATAAAGGATTTTTAGTTTGTTTATAAAGCTTTTTAAGGTGACCTTGACCTTTGACCTTTCACTTTTTATTGGATATTCAAAAACTGTTATACTTACAGAAATAGTAAATAGTGCAAAATGTTCAGGAATTGGGGACTATTGACCTTGATAAGGTCAACAGGTCAATGGTCAAGGTCATGTCCCAATACAGATTAAGTGTTTTTGACCTTATTGAAAGGGTTTTTGTGTGTAATAAAGCTTTTCAATACATTCTTAGTCTATTGAACATGTATTTTACATACAAAAGGAAAGACCTCTCAATTGTTCAAAGAACAATTGACAGTTAATTATATATATATTCTTCATTGTTCCGCCAAACTTTGACAAAATTTCCTCCGTAACCTTAAGACGTGTCGATTTCATGTTCACACCCTTTGTATCGGTGTCATGAATCCTATCGGAACTCAACCTGTGAGTCGAAATATTTGTCGGTTCGGAGTAATCTCGAACAAAAACCTTGTTATGTTCAACACCGTAACGTAATAGTAGAAAAAAAATGAAGAGTGAAATTTGTTCAGACAGACACGGTCTTCGTTACATTGATCGAAAAGATTCAACGACTCATTGGTAGGGTTATGCCTATGAAAAATTAACCGGTGTCGGTTGGCACAAAACTCAAAACCGTAAGTCGTAGACCATAGGATCTTCACCAATCATCATCATTTCATGTATCTTTAGAAAATACCTCAGTCAAATTTGTATGTTGACCTTGACCTTTGACTAACACCTTGTAGGATAATCTCAGAAACCATTACTTAAGAGTTTAAATAGTGAAAATGTTTGGGTCATTATGGCGCAACTTTGTTACATTTTGACCAAAGAGATTTGACCTTTCTATAAGGGCATAACCCCTGTTTTAGGTTTTTAAAAAGACAAAATCAGTTTTTACTATATAACCAAAGGTCCTAGACCCTTGGGGTCTTCAGTAATGGCATTGGGGACCAATGACCTTGACAGAGGTCAAAAGGTCAAAGGTCAAGGTCATGTCCCAGATAGCGAATTTAGTGTTTTTAACCTTATTTAAAGGATTTTTAGTGTGTTTTCGAGCTTTTTAAGGTTGACCTTGACCTTTTCAATACATTCTACGTCTGTTGGAACATGTATTTTACATTAAAAAAGGAAAGACCTCTCAATTGTTCAAGAACAATTGACAGTTTAATTATTAAGGTCTTTCCTTTTACTAAAGGGAAAGATCTTACTGTATTTCTTCTGTTTATTATTAAGGTCTTTCCTTTTTCTATAAGGAAAGACCTTACTGTATTTCTTCTGTTTATTATTATTCTTTTTCCGCCAAACTTTGACGAAGTTAGCAGCCTAAACCGTAAGACGTGTCGCTTTCATGTTCTCACTTTGTATCGGTGTCATGAATACCTATCCGGAACTCACCCTGTTAGTCGAAATATTTTGTCAGTTCGGAGTAATCCCTCCGAAACCCAAAAACCTTGTTATCGTTCCAACACCGTAACCGTAATAGGTAGAAAAAAAATGAAGGGTGAAATTTGTTCAGGACCAGACCCCGGTTCTTCGTTACATTTGGATCGAAAGATTCAACGACTCATTGGTAGGGTTATGCCCCTATGAAAATTAACCGGTGTCGGTTGGCCACCAAAACTCAAAAACCGTAAGTCGTAGACACATAGGATCTTCACCAATCATCATCATTTCATGTATCTTTAAAAAATACCTCAAGGTCAAATTTGTATGTTGACCTTGACCTTTGACCTAACACCTTGTTATGGGATAATCTCAGAAACCATTATACTTACAGAAGTTTTAAATGGTGGAAAATGTTTGGGTCATTATGGCGCAACTTTGTTACATTTTGACCAAAGAGATTTGACCTTTCTATAAGGGGCATAACCCCTGTTTTAGGTTTTTGAAAAGACAAAATCAGCTTTTACTGTATAACCAAAGGTCCTAGACCCTTGGGGTCTTCAGTAATGGCATTGGGGACCAATGACCTTGACAAAGGTCAAAAGGTCAAAGGTCAAGGTCATGTCCCAGATAGCGAATTTAGTGTTTTTAACCTTATTTAAAGGATTTTTAGTGTGTTTTCAAGCTTTTTAAGGTTGACCTTGACCTTTTCAATACATTCTACGTCTGTTGGAACATGTATTTTACATTAAAAAAGGAAAGACCTCTCAATTGTTCAAGAACAATTGACAGTTTAATTATTATTATTATTCTTTTTCCGCCAAACTTTGACAAATTTAGCCGCGTTAACCGTAAGACGTGTTGCTTTCATATTCACACTTTGTATCGGTGTCATGAATACCTATCCGGAACTCACCCTGTGAGTCGAAATATTTTGTCGGTTCGGAGTAATCCCTCCGAAACGCCAAAACCTTGTTATCGTTCCAACACCGTAACCGTAATAGGTAGAAAAAAAACAAAGGGTGAAATTTGTTCAGGACCAGACCCCGGTTCTTCGTTACATTTGGATCGAAAAGATTCAACGACTCATTGGTAGGGTTATGCCCCTATGAAAATTAACCAGTGTCGGTTGGCCACCAAAACTCAGAAACCGTAAGTCGTAGACACCTAAGATCTTCACCAATCATCATCAATTCATGTATCTTTGAAAAATACCTCAAGGTCAAATTTGTATGTTGACCTTGACCTTTGACCTAACACCTTGTTATGGGATAATCTCAGAAACCATTATACTTACAGAAGTTTTGAATAGTGGAAAATGTTTGGGTCATTAAGGCGCAACTTTGTTACATTTTGACCAAAGAGATTTGACCTTTTTATAAGGGCATAACCCCTGTTTTAGGTTTCTGAAAAGACAAAATCAGCTTTTATTATATAACCAAAGGTCCTAGACCCATGGGGTCTTCAGCAATGACATTGGGGACTAATGACCTTGACAAAGGTCAAAAGGTCAAAGGTCAAGGTCATGTCCCATATAGCGAATTATGTGTTTTTGACCTTATTTAAAGGATTTTCAGTGTGTTTTAAAGCTTTTCAATACATTCTACGTCTATTTGAACATATATTTTACATTATAAAAGGAAAGACCTCTCAATTGTTCAAGAACAATTGACATTTTAATTATTATTATTATTCTTCCGCCAAACTTTGACGAAGTTAGCAGCCTAAACCGTAAGACGTGTCGCTTTCATGTTCACACTTTGTATCGGTGTCATGAATACCTATCTGGAACTACCCTGTTAGTCGAAATATTTTGTCGGTTCGGAGTAATCCCTCCGTAACAAAAACCTTGTTATCGTTCCAACACCGTAACCATAATAGGTAGAAAAAAACAAAGGGTGAAATTTGTTCAGGACCAACCCCGTTCTTCGTTACATTTGATCGAAAAGATTCAACGACTCATTGGTAGGGTTATGCCCCTATGAAAATTAACCGGGTCGGTTGACCACCAAACTCAGAACCGTAAGTCGTAGACACCTAGGATCTTCACCATTCATCATCAATTGATGTATCTTTGTAAAATACTCAAGGTCAATTTGTATGTTGACCTTGACCTTTGACCTAACACCTGTTATGGATAATCTCAGAAACCATTATACTTACAGAAGTTTTAAATATGAAAATGTTTGGGTCATACGGCGCAACTTTGTTACATTTGACCGAAAGATTTGACCTTTTTAAGGGCATAACCCCTGTTTTAGGTTTCTGGTAAGACAAAATCAGGTTTTACTATATAACCAAAGGTCCTAGACCATTGGGGTCTTCAGCAATAACATTGGGGACTAATGACCTTGACAAAGATCAAAAGGTCAAAGGTCAAGGTCATGTCCCAGATAGCGAATTTAGTGTTTTAAACCTTATATAAAGGATTTTTAGTGTGTTTTAAAGCTTTTTAAGGTTGACCTTGACCTTTGACCTTTCACTTTTTATTGGATATCTCAAAAACTATTATACGTACAGAAATAGTAAATAGTGCAAAATGTTCAGGACATTGGGGACTATTGACCTTGATAAAGGTCAACAGGTCAAAGGTCAAGGTCATGTCCCAAATAGCGGATTATGTGTTTTTGACCTTATTGAAAGGGTTTTTAGTGTGTATTAAAGCTTTTCAATACATTCTACGTCTATTTGAACATGTATTTTACATTACAAAAGGAAAGACCTCTCAATTGTTCAAGAACAATTGACAGTTTAATTATTATTATTATTCTTCTTGTTCCGCCAAACTTTGACAAATTTCCCTCCGTAACCGTAAGACGTGTCGCTTTCATGTTCACACTTTGTATCGGTGTCATGAATACCTATCCGGAACTCACCCTGTGAGTCGAAATATTTTGTCGGTTCGGAGTAATCCCTCCGAAACCCAAAAACCTTGTTATCGTTCCAACACCGTAACCGTAATAGGTAGAAAAAAAATGAAGGGTGAAATTTGTTCAGGACCAGACCCCGGTTCTTCGTTACATTTGGATCGAAAAGATTCAACGACTCATTGGTAGGGTTATGCCCCTATGAAAATTAACCGGTGTCGGTTGGCCACCAAAACTCAGAAACCGTAAGTCGTAGACACATAGGATCTTCACCAATCATCATCATTTCATGTATCTTTAAAAAATACCTCAAGGTCAAATTTGTATGTTGACCTTGACCTTTGACCTAACACCTTGTTATGGGATAATCTCAGAAACCATTATACTTACAGAAGTTTTAAATGGTGGAAAATGTTTGGGTCATTATGGCGCAACTTTGTTACATTTTGACCAAAGAGATTTGACCTTTCTATAAGGGGCATAACCCCTGTTTAAGGTTTTTGAAAAGACAAAATCAGCTTTTACTATATAACCAAAGGTCCTAGACCATTGGGGTCTTCAGTAATGGCATTGGGGACCAATGACCTTGACAAAGGTCAAAAGGTCAAAGGTCAAGGTCATGTCCCAGATAGCGAATTTAGTGTTTTTAACCTTATTTAAAGGATTTTTAGTGTGTTTTCGAGCTTTTTAAGGTTGACCTTGACCTTTTCAATACATTCTACGTCTGTTGGAACATGTATTTTACATTAAAAAAGGAAAGACCTCGCAATTGTTCAAGAACAATTGACAGTTTAATTATATTTATGTTGGTTATTCTCTTTTTTTTAAAACACAGACAAACCAGTTCTTTGAATTTATTTATTTTTTAAATTAGAATTGGGGAATACCTGTGTAAAGGTTGAAATAGTTAAATATGTTCAAACTTTTACAAAAGATAAGAGATAATTTTTTATTAACTATAACAGATCCATTGATTTAAGTACCTATATCTCATTCATGGTAGATTTATATGTAATTTCTCAATAATTTAGACAGACTTGAAAATCAACATATTATATAGGCACTCATCAAAATGTTGACAAATTAACTTCGTATTTGGTTGCTGTTTAATCACTGGATATCTCCTTTTATGAATTTTAACTGAAGGTTTATATTGTCGTGCCGATCAACCGAATTAATCACGATGGTGTCAATTAATAACTACAAATGATGAATAATTTACATTGAATCAGTTCTATACGGAAATATTATTAAAAAAAGAGGATTTTATCCCACGAAAAAGCATGTTATGATAAATACACAGGAAAAGGAAATATCTAACATATATTCAGATTAAAAAAAAATGACAGAATGAAATGAAAGTTTCAGGTAATTCATTTTCCATTTCATAATTCGTAATATTATTAACATTTGTGTTTAATTCAGTCGTTTTTCTACATAAGCGAAAACTTGCCATTTGATTGCATTTTTATATTTTTAAATCTGTTTCCTTCACTCAATACAAAGTTCACGTTGTTTGTCGAGTTTTGTCTTTTTAGGAAGGCAATGGAAGGACAAAACGAGTCCCATTGAGGATAATCAAATCTAAAGTTTAAAGACTATTATTACTTAGTTTTTGTATTTTCAAAATCATGGCTCACAAATGCATGCTTTTGTTTCAAACCATTTTTATCACAATGTTTTTTTCGAAGAGCCAAACATTAAAGGCATCAACATCATGTCAATGAGACTTTCATATTACAGTTAGAAAATCTATACCAAGAACATATCTCCTCCTTGACAGCAGCTAAAAAAAACGGTAAGCACTTCAAGGTCTTACGCGAAGTTTAGATATCTACAAAATTACACTTTTGAAGTTCACAATATCCATAATATGTGGAGATGTTGTTTCAATCCAGTGAACCATTCACCTTACTTTACACATGCTACAATGTTTATACAATATAACATGTATATATTGTAGGTCTATATACATAAGCTTGAAGAATGATCTGCCTGCTTGTGATATTGGCTTGTGTTTTAGTTAGAACAGGTAAAAGAAAATGAATACATATCTGAATGTATATTTTCTTTCTTGGCTACCTTCTGTTCTATGTGTATTTCTTCAATTCCTCATAACAGCATATAGTCTAAAATTTATGAATAAAACACTTTTCTATAGAATATATTTTCATTTCATTCAGTATATAAAAGTAAAATAATGGATCAACTTTAGAAAACACAATACACTATGAAATATGAGAAGATTTCTTAAAAATAATATTTAAAATTATAAATTTATGTCCATAAATTGCTGGCAAGATTTCTTTAGAACAATATTTAAAATCATAAATGCTACACTGATATTATTTCATTTGATCACGCATATTTGCTGTGTCTGAATAGGCGAGTTTTACATTTTAAACAACCCAGGTCGTGAATGATATATAATGTATCAACCACAACAAAAACTAATATACTACAAATACTGCATTTAATTTACTAATTCTACTTCTAGAACCTCAAACAACAACTCCTACTATACTACTTAAACCACTTAACATGACAACAACAACAATTTCAACAATTGCGGGAATGTCTCGCTGCATTGAAGACCTGTTGGTGACATTCTGCTGTTGTCTGCTCTATGGTAGGGTTGATATCTTTTTGACACATTCCACGTTCCCATTTTCAATTTTATCTACAAAGCTACTGCTACCACTACTTTTTGTTTCCATTCCACTATCGATATTGCTACTAACAACACACATAAAACAAATAATTACTACTACTACTTCCAACGACATTTACAAAAAACAATAACAATACTACTACATGTACTTTTATTGATGCTACTTTTAATTACATCAACACAACCACTCCTTTAATATTTAACTATGGTATTCTAATCAAAGGAAAGATTACTTTTGAGGAAAAGATTCACAACTACATTTGTAATTACCTTTTTTATTGGTTTCCTAATCAATAACATTTTTATTAATCATCTCATTTCATGTGAGTTCGTAGAAACAAAACACAAGATCCTAATTTAAGGTAAATATTGATATACATAAATCGCAAAAGAAAAAAGAAAAATTCTTTTGTACAGTTTAAATGTAAAAACTTTCATTTTAACATATATGCTACAAAGCCAGCAAGTGTACTATGTTACTTGCCACATAGACAATGTACGTGATGAACGTAACGAAATCAAATATTGTTTTTTACAGACAATACATTGTTAAAATTTAATATATACTTTTGTGAATGTCTGTGTCATTTTGGTGTTTTGTGGATAGTTGTCTCATTGGCAATCATACCACATCTTCTTTTTTATATTTGATTGCACTACTTATGTTAATATTGTTTGAAAATTTCAGAATCACTGCCAATGAATACTTTATATGCAAGTATGGGCAGTACAGCAACACTGAATTGCCCAGTTGATCCTGTCAAAACATGGGTTCGCGGTATTCAAAATAAAAATTTAGTTTCCCTCACAAATTATAAAGAGGTCAATCCTAGTCTGAGTTTTGCGAAGAGACTGGCTGTTTCTGAAAAGTACAGCTTGATAATACAAAACGTCACAAGTTTAGACTTTCAGGTTTACCGTTGTACTGGACACAACAGTAATACCAGAAAACTAGAGACGTATGATATACAATTAAAACATGCAAGTAAGTAGACTAATATAAATATACACATAAAAATAAATACAAGATACATGTCAATTAAAATCCTGTTAAATATAATGTAAAATACACACAACGAACATTGAAGTCTTCATCATTTGAAATATAATCTGAACAAGTCAACGTATAACGTATTGATCTCGAAAAAAAAAGCCAATAATTAATAAATGCATGCTAATATAAAAGTTGACGTAAACAAACGTTGGATACTTTGTAGCAGTTTCTTTCAGTCTTCCTGTTGCTCGAAACGATACACTATTTTTTTTATCAGTCTACAATTAAACTTTACTTTGATAGTTTATATTGCTTTTAAAGAAGTTGTGAAAAAAAAACACGTTTTTACAAAAACAAAATACATAAAGGAGTTTTAATAATATTATTCTGGAACAAATGAACAAATCCGAATACCTTTCTACTGATAGTATACGTCTCTGTAGTTGACCCTTCCAATATCAGGATCCTAGTAGAAACAGAACACCACAGAGTTAGTGCTGTGATAGGACAAGCTATGTCCATAACTTGTACAGTGACCAGTGGGGAACCAGAGGAAACTCTAATTATTTAAGACGATGACGGAAGGGAAATAGTAAAAGGTGGTCCTGGTTCCATCAATTTGCAACTGAACCCAGACCATACTGATGATGGCAAATTCTTTACATGTTTTGTATTCAGTTTTGATGAACACATTTTATCCTATACACTCGAACTTCAAATTATGCAAATATTTTACAACAGAACAATACAAATATTGAATTGATAATTCTTCATACAAATGTCAAGAAATATATGTTGTAATTCAACAAATCATTGTGCCAATTGATGATGGCCCAATTTATGGTCGTACAGTGGCAAATATTCAGGAATGTGATCTTTCGCATTAGACTTATTACTTGGTTTGTACTAACATGAACAATACTATCGTGTTACTAAGTCTCTATTTTTCTATGTCGTTTTGTTTGTGTACAATTGTTTGTCTGTGTGTTACTTTTTTAGCCAAGGCGTTGTCAGTTTATTTTCGATTTATGAGTCAGAAAGTCCCTCTTTAACTTCCAACAATAAAGAGAGATGACTCAGATAAAGAAATCATTCTCCCATGGTATCAAAAGCCCAGAAGGCAGCATCTATGTTTTAACATAAATTATCATGATATAGTCATAATTATAAATTTACTGTTTACGACACTTTGAATTTTTTAAATACTAAGGCTTTTCTACTTCAGGAATAGATTACCTTGGCGGTATTTGCCACAACTTTTAGGATTTTGTTTGTCCTCAATGCTCTTCAACTTCGAAGTTTATGTGGCCGTTTTAACTTTTTTTTTGTTGGAGTGTCACTGTTGAGTCTTTTGTAGACGAAACGCGCGTTTGGCGCAAATACAAAATGCCAATCCTTGTATCTATGATGAGCGTATTTATAACAGAAAGTGTTGTGTGCATTTTTCTATTTTGCTATGTATCTGAAAGCATGTTATAAAAATTAACCTTCTGTCATTTTGTCTTAAAATTATACAGTATAGTTTTCTTTTTGTCACGCAAGATTAGATTTTTTATGCATAATTTATACAGAATCTGATAATTTGGCACAACCTGTAGCGTGAAAAAAGTCCGGTGACCCATACTTTGTATTATATTTTTGACAATACTGTGAATACATGATAAAAACTTACTTTTGACAAAAGTTTTAAAAAATCTATGAATTTAAATTAAGACCCCATCCTCCTAAATAGAAAAACATTTAAACTGCAACTTTAAAAGGTTATCAAATATTACAATGGAAGCTCTATTATCATGATTATTTTAAATTCTCGGTTTTACAAGACAAAGGAGTTCTGTTTTTTTTTAATTCATGAAGTTGCTTTATATACTTTTTATTTATATTATGATAAAAAATGAAGTTCCCCGCAATATAAAGTAAACTCAACTGACATCAAAAGTTGAATCTAGTAATTAATTCCCATTAGTTTCAACTAAAAACCAGTAAAATCGTATATTCGTATATATTTCAAAATTCAAATATTACCTATTCATTCTGTAGTTTTAATTGTTATATGTACAGACATTTTTTTTTGCTTATTTTCAAGTAGGCCCTCTGAGAATGCCACAAATCACTTCCCTTGAGAGAACACCCTATGCCATTATGGTTAAATGGAAACCAGGTTTTGATGGTGGTCTGCGAACAACGTATCAGATCGAATATCGAAAAGTAACTGAAATAACGTGGGATAGGATCAACACCAAGGGAAACATTCAAAACACCTTTTTTAAAGCAGATCCAAATACTGACTACTTGGTAAGAATGAAAGCATTGAACAAAATTGGACACAGTAGCTTCACAAAAGAACATACTGTTTTCACGGAAGGTAAACACTTGTACATTTATAAGGCTATATTTTTCTCTTTTGATAAGTTGTACTTTGCCTTTTTTACCGTACGCTGACCTGAAGTTTCTAACTTTTACGTCGTTTAGAAAGTTGTTTACTTGGCAACATACCATAGTTACTTATTACTTAACTTGAATTTACGCGTCATCACTTATGAACATTATAATATAAAAAATAAGATGTGGTATGATTGCCAATGAGAAAACTTTCCACAAGAGACTTATAAGCCAATTATAACGAATGGATTATAACGAAACTAGCTATTAGTGCATGGATTTTTCCACTAGATTCAAGTGTTAAACAGTGCCTTTATTTAACCTTCATTTATTTGTAGTACCTTAACATTTGAAGCCATTTCGTATGCGTCATTACATGAATTTTAAATATATCTTGGTTTGTACAAGTGTGTGATATATTATGTTATTCTAATGCCACTGATTAAAACTAATATGCACGACTCAATAAAATGAAATAAAATGTGAGATTCTAATTCATTGTACTATTAGGGAACACTTTCTGTGATTGAATGACATATGCCGTCTGCCATCGTTTCTACGGTTCACAGTTTGAGGCATTGGCAACGACGTTACGTAATCGCAGTCAGTCTTCGAGATAACTAAAATAGTTCGTTTTGAAAGCGTTTAATCAATACTGACCTTAGAAACAAATAACAAATCTGCGTTCAAGAAAATGCTAAACTGGACTTTGAATATTTTAATGGCTCTGCTTCAATCAGTGTTCCCAGTCAAACGGAATTTAAATGACTTCGAAATGAGTGTAGGTTAGATTACATACATGTACATTAAAACAATTGATAAATATATAAGGCTCACTAGGAGAGAAAGCGACTTCCCAACAAGAAAAGTCTTCCAGGAACTTTCAATGCAAGACATTTGCATCTACCATTATCATGATTATATTGTAAAACAATCCAGAGTTCCCTATGACATCTCTACGGAATAATCATTGATATTTTAATGGCTCTGCTTCAATCAGTGTTCCCAGTCAAACTGAAATTGTTATTTGGATAGAGAGTTGTTTCATTGGCACTCATACCACATCTTCCTATATCTAATTAATGGAAATATATCTTGATAGAAATAAATGCCCTTCATTCCTATTTTTAAAATACTAAGGCTTTTCTACCGCAGGAATAGATTAACTTATCTGTATTTGGCAAAACATTTTGAAATTTTGGTCCTCAATGATCTTAAACTTCGTACTTTATTTGACCCTTTAACCTTTTCGGATTCGAGCATCAATGATGAGTCTTTTGTAGACGAAACACGCGTCTGGCGAAAATACAAAATGTAATCCTGGTAGCTATGATGAGGTAAGTTCTAGTTAAACCGATGTACTCTTCCTACGTTGATACTGTTTTACGTTTCTGAAATACTTATGTGTGAAATTAATATTATCTTACCTCCTATACATTTCTAAGAATATGATTGGTAAGAGCAACCACGTTGAGACCGTGTATATTCCATATTAGGTATATAGTCGGTAAGTTAAATTCGTTACATAGTGTGCTAGTGACCTAATACGATATTTATGGGGTCGTTAAATTCCATATGGGGATTCTAGCTTCGCTCTCATCCCATATGTAATTTACTTACCCCATACATTTCGTATTTGGTCACTAGCGCACTATGTCATTTGGGGATATTGAAATAGTTCAAAAGTTAAGGATATTGAATGGTTTTGGCAGTTCAGAATATTTAAATAGTCCGCTAATTATGGATAGTGAATCAGTCTGCAAGTAATGGATATTTAATTATTCCGGCAGTTAATGATATTGAATAAGTCCGATAGTGAAGGGTATTGAATAAATCCGCCAGTTAAGGATATTGAAATAGGTCGTTAGTTAAGATTATTGAATTTGTCTGCCACGTGTGTAGCAGGATCTGCTAACATTTCCGACGCACTTCCTACAACCCCCAGTGTTTGATAGGGCAAGTGATGTTCTTGTTTTTATTTTTCTATGTTGTGTTGAATTTACTATTGTTTGTCTGATGGTGTTTTCTAGCCATGAAATTGTCCGTTTATATTCGACTAATGAGAATGTCCCTCTTGTATCTTTTGTATTCCTTTTAAGGATATCTGAATACTGTTTAAAATAACGATATTTTTCAGCATTTCAATCAGTGTCTGACGGAGAATGTTCAGTAAAGTTGTAAATCTGTTATCTAAAAAAAACTAAAAACTCAACTTGCATGCAATTGTAATTTATTGTCATATCGTTTTAATTAGATGGTAATAAATTACATATACTCTTTAAGTATGAATACATTTAATCATGCGTTTTTGCAGAATTTATTAATCATCACACTGGAAGCCACAAATTTATAGCAATTTTCGTAATGCTGTCGTTTTTGTTAACAGTGGCAGCTGTGGTTGGTCTGAGGTATAGTAAGTAATATACTTAAATTCATATTATGAATTGGTTATGTATGACAGTGTCTTAATTCGACAACTAATCAGGAGATAGCTGTATTGTATTGTAAGCTCCAACATGTCCAATGGCGTCAATTGGTGATTTGATGGTCGCAAATTAAGTTTACTGACGACGCGGTAATTTCTACCATCAAATCACTAATTGATGCCGTCGGAGCTTAAAATACAATATTGTTATCTCCATATCATTCGAATGAAACTTACAGAAAAAAAACGTCAAATCACACATTTAAAATCTGCTATACGTCGTTCCCGCTTACGCGTACTGTTATAACATCCATTGTGAAATTGATTTCATGAAAATTTTATTCTAACGATCATGAGTAAAAGACATCATGCAGTCAATAACTCCTGTATAAATAGTTGGTTGGCAATTGAGGCCACGTAGACTTATTTGAAGAACTTACTGTGCATTATCTAGTCCGTGCATAGATGTCTCCAATATGTGGCAAAAGATACCAAGTGAAATAATAAGTCGATGACGAACTGACGATGCCATGACCCCCTTCTAAAAAAACGACCAAACACAAAAACTCGTATACAAAACACAACATAGAAACCTTAAGAATGAGCAACTCCAAACCATTCATGGTTCTATGGATTGTTTCATATCTTAAGTTGCTCAGTCGGTATTATCCTTAAGATATGGAAAGCTGATGTTTTATCTGAAAAAAAACGTGGGGAAGATGAGTTTGTAGCATATGTATATATATATTATAATTATTTTTGTGACTGCAACCTGTACTACTTTGTAAGATCTTCTACGGTAGATAATTTAGCTGTTCGGTAAAAAGTCCATTCATGCCATGCAGATCATGGTCTGGGTTACGACGCTAGATAGAATCTGACGAAGAAAAAAAAACACTTGGCCATCGAAAGTTTTATTTTTGTAGAGCTTAGGTGGTCTAGTGGTTTTGCGCGTTGGGCATAGTGCAAGGCGAATTCGTGCCACGATATCTCAGTAACATGAGTTCGAACCCTAGCCAGGGAAATGGAGAATGGAAATTGGAATTTTGGAATTTGTTTTAAAAAAGTTACCCTGGGGAAATATATG
This sequence comes from Mytilus edulis, assembly GCA_019925275.1. NCBI lineage: Eukaryota > Metazoa > Mollusca > Bivalvia > Mytilida > Mytilidae > Mytilus > Mytilus edulis. The sequence continues at coordinate 3,762,712 of CM034360.1, read as the reverse complement.
CATTTATCAGAATTGTATAACAATTGAAGAACAAGTTAAAACGAAGTATACCAGTTATTTAAAAATAGGATGATGAACCAAAAGCAGTGCTCTTATATAAATCAATTTATCAGTAAATCCTTTAAATTTCAAAGAAGATTTAAATGACATTTTTTTTTTCATTTTTCATCAGCTGTGAAGAACAGACGATGTTTTGGCAGATACAAAGACAGGTATCAATATTACTAATATTACTGAATCTCGCCGCAGTATAGTCTTTTTGTGCTGATGCTGCATAAGGCAATTACCAATTAAGCAATCAAACCGCATTTTACTTTTTCCTGCATTAGTTATGGATACCAACAGAGCAGCAAGACAGTAGTGGAATGACAATAATACATCACAACGGTTATTAGAAATAAGATGTACAGTTGTTTAGTCAAAATTTTACGCTTCAAGGTGATGTAATAAAAGGAGACAAAACTATCATCATTATATCTCATTAAGTCCTAATCTAAAGGTCACTTTAAGTTTTTATCATTCACAAACTGCAAACAATACCAAACAGTTCACGCTTCTTATTAGTACTAGTTATAGTATGCACGTTTTAATGGTTCATAATCGTCAGTTGAAGAATTTTTTATACAATTTAATAATAAATCAATTGAAGTAGTTTTAAATAGTAAAACAAATTCTTCAGACCTTTATGCCAATTAACTTACTTTAAATGGTCAGTCTTTTTTGGATCACGAGTACGGCTTTTCGACAGCAAAATACACTTTCATAATATTTTTTCAAGCATCCGGTATTACTGAATAAACGAAATTGTCTTTTGAAGGTTTGATTCAAATTTATGCTGTAGATGATATGAATAATATTTCTGTAATAGATGTATTTAACAACTGACGCTCTGATTAAATTGTCAAAGCAGTTCCTCTTTATCTGTGTACATGTCAGTAACACAGTTTGTTGACAGGATAACCATAGTCTTAATTTATGTGCCAAAAAAAGTAATTGATGTATTTTGGAAATTTTGTTATTTTTTTTATAAAACATGTTTAAACATTGTTAAAAGCTGGTTAAAAAATAACTTGTATTTGTTCAGTATCTTATTTTGTAGGGAGACTCCATCACAAAGACGTGAGGAAGTATCTGTAATGCCAGGCCATTACGATGAAATTGAAAGCAAGTATTATAATCCAATAAACAACACGATTTCATCTCAGAACCACAGAAACATCGCAGAGCTTGGATTACAACAACTGTCCAATATGACCGGCAACATTGAAAGTGATGATACAAAAAGAAGTTCCTACCAAAGTATAGAGCCATGTACTGTCCGTCAGGTCGAATATAGTCAGAAGAATTATTCAGCCAGATCATCACTTGATGAATCGTATCTTATCCCCTGTAGAATGTCTGATATGAGTGATAACAGCGAAACAAATATCCAAAGTATTCAAAGATATGAAACACTTAACTTTTCGGCTAAAAATGAAAATATGTATACTACTTACAATGTCACCGACACATAACAGAATCAGCAATGTGTAATTTGCGAATGATTTTCAATTTTCTAAGTGGGATTTCATAAGTTCATGTACGGTGTGTCGACTGTCAGTCTTGACTGAAATTGAAAACAATTAATGACTTAGAAAAATCATCCAAAATTTTAAGTAAATTTTTTCTTTTTTTAGTATAGTAATTGTTTTTTTTTTTAAATTTTAATCTTGTATTTTTTTCATTTATTTTTTATTTGTACACCAGTTCATTATTTTAGTCCTTATGGCTTCTCGGTGTTGCAATAGTTACGATACTGATATCATATGATCTGTACAATTGATACGTAAAAATAATTCATGGTAGTAGATTTGTTTTCATTTAACCATGGGTTTGGCATTTACTTTCGATATATGATCGTAAGCGAGGGGGGAAATAGGAATATGAATGCCCAAATTATGATTAAATGAAAACAAATCTACGGCTGCCATGAATTATTTCGATTCACATGGGACAAATTCGGTAATTTTGTTAACTGTGAAAGCCATATACATACGAGTCTATTTTGGCTGTTGCGTTGTTACCTAATTTTGATAATATAAGTAACATTATATAATTCAATGATTTTTTTAATCGCATTTTTCACCTATATATTTTCTTGCAATGTTATTTTATTCTTTCATATGCGCACAAGAAACTTTAAAACGCCCGGTATTTACGTTTATTTTTTTGTTTACGAAAACATACTTGTGATGTCACCTTGTTTCGTTACCATGCTAGGACAATAACATCATTTCACGGAATTTTTCGTTTTATGAAATTTTACAAAGAAAAATAACTTGAAATGGACTGATATGTTTATTTTGCTGTAAAATAGAGATAAATATATTGTATCTGAATCTGGCCCTACGTAAACTGGGAGTTTTGTAACACGGAACATATTGTAAGTTCAGTCTAATAACATAATTGCGACGTTTCAGTTGATGTACATCCAATCATTACTGTGGTTTTCCTATGGCATTAAAGAGGCAGGCAACTCTTGAAAGTTTAAAACTCAAGATATCCACCGACTGAATTATGGTCGGATTAGTTTCAATAAACTGATGTACAATTACTATAATATTGAAAAAAAGGAGCAACCAGACATTTTCAAAATGTGCAACCATGCAGATGACATCCGATATTCCAATGATTAAGGACATTTGATGTTGCCACTATAAGAAAAAAGTATAACGTTAGTAGAAACTTTGTTACTGCCAATGCTATGGTGTCGGGATGTAGACAAAACATAAATATTTCTCAATGGAATGGTGTTATAATGACGATGACATGCATATATGTTATTATCAACTTTGTTACATTTCTGATTATTGCTTTTTTGACTATTAGTTTATTATGTTTATAAATATCATCGTTTTTATATACTTGAATTTAAAAACTCCATAAAGTTTTTTTTTGTTGTTTATTCGTTCAAAATGTTAGGTACATTTTCAGCGTATAATGTACAGATAATCGCATTATGTCACAACAATGGCATATACGTAACTATAAACTGAACAACTAGAGATAAAAGCAAATATAAGGGACAACTACTAGTATACAAAACACTTACTATAGCACAAAAAAAAAATGTGTCAAAAATTTATAAATTTTCTTGATGCTGTTTTTAACTTGATAGTTTGCCATGTCATGTCTAACAAAATCGAGGTAGTATCTGATTTTTAAATTGTACATATTTGAGAATTTGTAGCAAATGTCTCCAACCTCCATTCTCCCATTTGATTTTACGCAAAATTCGTGGGCATTTTCAACGGAAGTTTCAATTGATTAACATTGTTTTTTAATGATTTCGCACATTGCATTGTAATTGTTTCGAGTTAAAGGATTATCACAAGAGGTCTGTTGCTGTAAGATTTTCATTAAGTTCATAACACTTCTTAACAAATATCGACAATACAGATTTTGGAGCTTTTAACATTGTACTATGTATTTATCATGTTAATATAGCATTACTATCACGGTATACTTGAATATATGGCCTCTCCGATTATTCAAAACAGATAAAAATATATGTGATTTATTTTTAAAAATGTCTGCAAAAGACATGCAAGAGATACCAGATGGGCATTCAAACTTATAAGTCGAAACTAGACCGAGAATGCCATCGCTGCAAAGGGAGAAGATCAACAGATAATGATAGAACACAAACTACAAAAAATAAATCCAAAGAATGAAGAACACAACCACCACACAAAACTGTGCTCAGGAATCGTAGGCAGATTCTACTCGACATGTGAGTTGTGAATTTTAATTTTGATCTATTTACAATGGGTAAACCTTAAGAAAATGTAGTTGTCTTGAACATAGATTTTTTCTTGGAATTCTCCTTTTTGAATGTGTCATGGAGTTTGGCATGTTTGTTATACTTTTCACAAAGCCAACAGGAAAGATTATTTATAAAAAAAAAAACAAATTCTCATTATTGAATTCTACATATTACATGTGGTAGGGAAATTATGAAAATAAAACAAGTATGACACCTCATTTGATTTGTCTTCAACTCCATTCTATATATTTTTGATTTACCACCAAAAACTCCAATTAACTTACATTGACTTTTTAGATTATGAAATGTCGGGATTTCGCACATCTTATTGCATATATTCTTCAGTTGATGGGTAATATCAAGAAGTTTGTCAGTGTGAGTTAGGTTTTTACTAAATACCGACCTTCAAAAATTCAAAACGGAAAGTCTACTATCAAAGGGTAAAATCAATTCTTCAAAACACATCAAACGAATGGATAAATCATTTTCCCAACTTGGAACATGCATTTTCTAATGTCATAAATGGTCGATTTAACCTATTATTATATGTAACTACACCTCTCATTTGGCTGACAGTCATATACATCAATTGCTATAATTTTAATATGCAAGCAACAGAGAGGCGAACGATAATAGAGGGACATTCAAACTCAAATCGAACAGATACTGACAACCCTATAACAATAGCATACAAAACACTATGTTCCTGGGGGCACACGTCATGTTGCTCATTTATACATACCCGATAATAAGTCTTTTTCGATATGTCATATTCGTGACAAATACACTGGATTGTAGTTACGATATAAAGAACATATCTGCTATCGTCTGTGTAACCAACATATCTGCTACCATCTGTGTAGCGAACATATTCTATAATGGGCAACCAACTCGTTATGGCGTCCGTATAAGTTTAGTAAGAGAAGATTTCAATTTCACCATTTAGAAATTTTTTTTTTGCTTCCTTTTAAACAGCAACTCTTTATCAAGGTAATCTTGGTAGTAAAAACAAGCCCGGGAATATGGTATGAATTCGGAAATATATACTCCGTGTGCAGGCGCTTCTGGAATGTTGATACAAAATGGAAAGTTTACAGCTAGGAAGCCGAAATCATCTCTATCTATTGTCGTAAAATTTTGTTTTCAACCGAACCTTGTCAATTTTTAGACATAGGTCAATATATGAAGCAGAGGAAACTGTATCTGTGGTATCTTTATCTATGGTTCGATGGGATAGATGCATTCGACATAGTCACACAATTTTGAATTATAACTTTAGAGAACATCATCTATAATAAAAGGCAACAGTAGTATACCGCTGTTCGCTGTTCGAAATTCATAAACCGATTGCAAAAAAACAAATTTTGGTTACAAACTAAAACTTAGGAAAAACGTATCAAATATAAGAGGAGAACTACGACACAGCAGAAATAAAGCAAATTTAAACGAAAAAACACACTTATTCATATTACAAAAAAAGGACGAAAAACACATATGTAACACACTGAATTAAAGGATCCTAACTTGGGACAGGCAAATACATACATAATGTGGCGGCGTTAAACATGTTAGCGGGATCCAAACCCTTCCCTAACATGGGACAGTGGTTAAACAGTACAATATAAGAACGAACTATAAAAATCAGTTGAAAAGGATTAATTCACCAGATGGACAAAAATACAAGTGGACAAAGCCGGACACATGTACATCCCAACAACAAAAAGACATTAGGAACATATCTGAGAGTACTCGAAGTTAACCGACAGCAAGTTCAAAGTCACCAACAACCAATAAATAAAGACTTAATTATCAATCGTACACATCCAACATCCAAACAATTCAGTGAATAAACAGTCAGAGAAAAACATGACATTGTAAATTGCCAAGATACAGGTATCGACAGATTGTAAATTCATGAATGTGTATATGTTAGTTCAAACTTATTTTTAAGTCTAATTCGGTAAATCAAATCTTAGAAAACGAGGATGGAACATAATTTGGAAGATAAAATCTCTTAAAGATTAAAAATTTGTTTTCAACCGACCCTGTTAGTCAAATGTTTGGTGCAGGTCAAGATATGAGGTAATCTTAACTGTATATGTTGAGTCATGTGTTTCAAGTGCGACGTGATAGATACGTTGAACACTGTCACTAACTTTAAATTTTTAAGACGACTATATAAGGATAATGCTGGCATATAACTATTCATCTAAGACCCCTGTTCAAAGTAAGCCTCATATGAATACACTAGTGATCATTTTGTCAAAACAAGAAAACAATTGGTTCCCATTTGATGATCAATTTTTGGGGTCAAGCATATATTTTCCAAACATAGCATTTATGTGGTCAATCGAGAACGTAAGATCTGTAAAGTAATGTCTGCTGAATACATTTATTTATTTGACCCAAATAGATATCTTCCTTAGTCATTTTATCTTTGCTAAGACAAGGTTATTATATTTATGTTGGTTATTCTCTTTTTTTTTAAATACAGCAAAACCAGTTCTGTGATTTTTTTTTAAAGTAGATTGGGGAATACCTGTGTAAAGTGTGTAAAGTTAAATATGTTACAACTTTTATAAAGGGAAAGAGATATATTTTTATTAACTATAACAGATCCATTGATTTAAGTATCTACATCTCATTTGTGGTAGAGTTATATGTAATTTCTCAATAATTTAGGCAGACTTGAAAAACAACATATTATATAGGCACTCATCAAATCTCCTTTTATGAATTGTAACTGAAGGTTTATATTGTCACGCCGATCAACCAAATTAATCACGATGATGTCAATTAATAACTAAAAATGATGAATAATTTACATTGAATCAGTTCATATACGGAAATATTAAATGAAAAAAATAAATAAAAAAGAGGAATCTATCTAACGGAAAAACATGTTATGATAAATACACAGGAAAAAGGAAATATCTAACATATATTTATATTTCAAAAAATGACAGAATGAAATGGAAGTTTCAGGTAATTCATTTTCCATTTTATAATTCATAATATTATTAATTTGTGCTTACTTCAGTCGTTTTTCTACATAAGCGAAAACTTGCCGATTGGGTGCATTTTTATATTTTTTATTTTTTTTCTCCGAGCCCTTCACTCGATACAAAGTTCACCTTTTTTGTCGAGTTTTGTCATATCAGGAGGACAAGGAAATGACCAAACGAGTCCCATTGACGATAAACACATCTTAAATTCACTATAATTATACAGATTAAAAACTACTTATTAACTTGTTTTTGTGTTTTAAAATTCATAACTGACAAATGTATTCTTTTGTTTCAACCCATTTTTCACACAATGATTTTGCAAAGAGCCAAACATTAAAGGCATAAACATTATATCAATGAGACCTTAATATTACAGTTCAATAGTCTCGAACATATCTTCTCTTAGACGGCAGCGAAAAAAAGAGCTTAGCACTTTCAAGGTCTAACAAGAAGGTTAGGTACCTACAAAATAACAATTTTGAAGTACACAATATACATAATATGTAGAGATGTTGTTTCAAACTAGTGAAATATTCACCTTACTGTACAATGTGTATACAGTATAACATGATATATATTGTAGGTCTATATACATACGCTTGTAGAATGATCTGCCTTGTGATATTGATTTGTGTTTTAGTAAAAACAGGTAGAAGACATTGGATACATATTTGAAAGTTTATTTTCTTTCTTGGCTTCCTTCTAACCTATGTGTATTTCTTCAATTCCTAATAAAAGCATATAGTCTAAAATCTATGAATAAAACACTTTAATATATATAATATATTTTCAAATTATTCAGTATATAAAAGTAATATAATGCAACGTTAGAAAACACAATACGCTGTAAAACATGACAAAATGTTTGTAAAACAATATATGAAATTAGTAGGTTATGTTCGTTAATTGCTGGTACCTTATAGTTTACACATATCATTTTCCATTGACCAAAAGCATTTGCTGTGACTTGAAAGGCGAGTTTTCAGTTAAAAAAAAACAGAGGTCGTGATTGATATATAATGTTTCTTATTATTAAACTATCTGCCTCTGGCCTTTGGCCTTTGTTAGTCTTGTATGATTTTAAATTTTAGTTTCTTGTGTATAATTCGGAGTTTAGTATGACGTCCATTATCACTGTACTATTATGCATATTTTAGGGGCCAGCTGAAGGACACCTACGGGTGCGGGAATTCTCGCTACATTGAAGACCCATTGGTTGCCTTCGGCTGTTGTTTGCTCTATGGTCGGGTGGTTGTCGCTTTGACATATTCACCATTTCCTTTCTCAATTTTATCAACAACAACTAAAACTAATATACTACAAATACTGCATTACTAATACTACTTCTAGAACTTCAATTAACAACAACTACTTTACTTCAAATACCACAGAACATGACAACAACAACAAAGTCAACAATGTATATTTTACTTCTACTAACAACAGCACAACAAAGCTACTGCTACTACTAATGTTTGTCCCCCTCCTCCTCAAGGATTTATGCAAGTGTTAAACTAAATAAAGGCAAAAGTAGTATACCGCTGTTCGAAACTCATAAATCGATAGAAAAAACAAATCCGGAGAATAACAAATATAACATCAAAACTAAATACATGAATTTAGGATAGAAAAGTACCGTGACACGTCTTACAATAATGTGAATTCACACTAAACAACTACTAATGCTACTACAAACAACAACTACAAAACCAAGAACAATACTACTAATATTGATGTTACTTTTAATTTCATCCAAACAACTACTCCTTGAATATTAACACTATGGTATTCTAATCAGAGGAAAGATTACATTTCAGGAAAAGATTATCCACTACATTTGTACGTATACCATTATTGTACTACGTTTTCATATCATTACTTATTTTGAATAGTGATACTTCCTTTCACCTAATACTTGCAGATACCTTATTTTATTGGTTTCCTATTTAACAACACTTTTATTAATAATCGTGTTCAATGTGAGCACTTAGAAACAAAAACACAAGATACTAGTTAATGGTAAATATTAATATACATAAATCACAAAAGAAAAAAAATCATTTTAACATATACTAGAACACATCCGCGAAATCGCGGGCTTTTAGAGCTTGGTTGAAAGTATAAAAACTGTTGTATGGGGAAGTTTTCTTAAAGATTTTATAACTGTAGAATGTCAAGAAAGGTATCAAAAGTCAAAGGTAGCAGAGCAATTTATTTTACCCCTCCCTTTTTTTCAAATCCGCTATTCTTTTTAGTAAACAGGTAAACATTAAATGTGTAGTCAACAGATAAGTAAAAGTTAAGCAAGTTATATATGACCGCCGTTGATGTTAAGCGTTTTCATATCAGAGGTCTCAAATATTATCGCTACCGTGATTTTTGGAAAACAAAATAACGTGATTCGTCAAAATCAGTCGATGCTTTTATCGTCAAAAAAAAAGTTACCGTCATACACCACAAATTACCGTTAACGTCATTTGGCAAGAACTTTTGCTGTTATTCGGCATTAAGGTACCCCAATTACGACCCTCTTAAAAAAACTGTGTAATTTTAACCGTCCTAAATGGAAGTCTAGCCTATTTTACCTTTTTTATCCCAAAATAAACCAAACGGATTAATCATAAGCGAGGATGACAAATGCAACTATGCATTGTACATGTACCATACGTGGACACAAAGGCATGATGATTAATTTATTGTGGAAGGAAGAGAAGCGTCACAAACAATGAGGTCTTCTCGTTTATAGTATAAGTACTACAAAGCCAACAAGTTTAATACGTTACGTGCCAAATAGACAATGTGCATGATGACCACAACAAAATCAAATATTGTTTTCAACAGACAGGCAATTATTCAAATTTAATATATACTTTGATTGCACTATTGATGTTAATATTTTTTGAATTTTAGAATCACTGCCAGTGAATATGACATATGCAAGGATGGGTAGGACAGCCAAATTGAAATGTCCATTAAATCATGGCAAAACATGGGCTACAGGTATTGGAAAAAAGAAATTAGTTTCGTTAGCACAACGTAGATACGTTAATCCTAACCTGCAAAATGCGAAGAAACTGGAAGTTTCTAAAATGTACACATTGATAATAAACGACGTCACACGTTTTGACTTTCAGATTTATCGTTGTACCGGAAACAATATTATTACAGGCAAACTAGACGCGTATTATGTACAGTTGAAACAAGCAAGTAAGTAGACAATAGTGATAGATGGATATAAATAAAATACAAGATAAGACAGAAACCCAAAACTCAACATTTGTCAAGATGATTTTCATATATACAAAATGAATCATCAAGAAGTGTTAAATGGCTTTAATTCCATAAGCTTGTTCTAACGTGTAAAAAGAAAATACTTATACAATGAATATATCATACAGTGTAGCATTTTTCTTATATCATTGTTTAGTACGAGCACGTTATTCAGAGGAAATTTAAGTTTAAAAACGTCATGTTTTTATTTCTAGGCATATAATGACGGTCCATATTAAAAATATTGTAAAATACAATTCAAAAGATATTTTGATAGTCTGTATTAAAGGTCTTGCAAAATGTCATGTAAAATACACAAATAGAACATTGAAGATGTCGCTTCGGGCAACATAATCTGAACCGGCCAATATATAACCTACATAATTGGCCACGTCAACAGTCCATAATTGATAGAGACATGATAATATAAGATTTTAATAAAAGATTTAACGTGACAATGAATTTATAAGTAATTTAACGGAAATATGAAATCTGCAGCATCAATTTAAAAAAAAAAATGTAACTGAATGGAAAACAAAGATACAGTCTACTGTCACATGCATTGCCTATAGTAAACAAACATTGAATTCTATAGCAGTTTTATTGAATTTTGAAGATCTTGTCATGTTTCTCAAAATCGATATTCTATCAGTCTACAATTAAACTGTACTTTGATAGTATCTATTGCTTTTATAGAAGCTGTCAACCAAAAACAAAAGGTAATTACAGAAACAAAATACATAACGGAGCATTAATAATACTATTCTAGAAAAAATTCAGAATACCTTTCTGCATATATGATGAGTTTATTTATAATGATAGTATACGTCTCTTTAGTTGACCCTTCCAATATCAGGATCCTAGAAGAAACAGAACCACACAAAGTTATTGGTGTGAAAGGACAAGATATGTCCATAACTTGTAGAGTGACCAGTGGAGAACCAGAGGAAACACTCATTATAAAAGACGATGACGGAAGGGAACTGGTAAAAGGTGGCCCTGGTTCCGTTAAACTTCAATTGAAACTAGACTATAATGATGATAGCAAAAACTTTACCTGCTTTGTTCTAAGTTGTGATGTACATGTTTTATCCTATACAGTCCAACTTCAACTAAGATGCAAGTATTTTACAATAAAAATATTGTAATGATAACAATTTATGAAAATGTCAACAAATATATGTTGTAATCCAACAGAACATTGTGTCAATCGATGATACCCCTGGTACAGTGGCAATCGAGCAATGTTCAAAAGCTTCAAAGAAATTTCAGTAATTTGCAGTGAGTACACAACAATACGTCATTGAAATGTTTATAAAAAGTATTCGCAACCATCCACAGCATCAATGATATGCCAATCAACATTATTTTTTCTCTATTTATAGTAAACTTTTAATGTTTTGCAATCATCACTAAAATGTGTCAAATCGTGCATAAAACCTAAATAAATATATATTGGAAGATATGGTATGATTGCCAACGACACATCTCTCCATCGAAGTCACAATTTTTAAAAGTAAACCATTATAGATAAACGTAAGGTCTTTATCACGGAGCCTTGGTGCACAACGAACAACAAGATATAAAGGGCCCTAAAAATAACTAGTGTGAAATCACTCCCACAGGGTAATCAGGTATATGTAAAAAAACGAGAAACATTTATTAACCATATACCTGGTTATCCACTAAAATGGAGTAATTAAATGCAACTGATATACAAGTGAGGTGTTTAGCTAGCTATAAAACCAGGTTTAATGCACTTCACCAAAAAATGCCTGTACCAAGTAAGGGTCATGACAGTTGTTTTTAGTTCGTTTGAGGATTTAAGCTTTGCTATTTGATTACGGACTTTCTATTTTTATATTTTTTTCTCGGAGATTGATTTTTTTTTAAACTTTTTTAAATCTGGTTTTATAGCTAGCTAAACCTCTCACTTGTATGCCAGTCGTATTGAATTATATTATATTGACAATATATGTATGAACAAGACAAACAAACATAATGTCATCATTGTATCATAATTGTAATCACTATAAAAAAAATGTCAACAAAGACAATAAAAAAGAAAACGACAAAGCGTATCAGCAAAAAAGAAAAACAACGTGTTTCTGTTTTTCAAGTAACAGAACAATCTGTTTTATTGTAGATATACCAAACATAACCATACAAGCATATCCAGACAACACCACCATGGAAGGAAACCCAATAGAATTAAGATGCAATGACGAGGAAGGGAGTTCTAATGTCATCAGAAGATATAGGTGGCTACATAATGGAAAGTACCTGAGACACTCGTTAAAGGTCATGAAACTCAATGTCACTACACGAATGGACAATGGCAACTTTACCTGTACTGCTGAAAACGAGGCTGGAGAAGCTAGAGACACTATAGAAATAAATATTTTGTGTAAGTTTATAAGCAACAACTGCATTTAATTGAAAGTCAACTAAAAAGTAGATAAATATATAGATAAGTTTGTGTTAGTATTGTAGCTTGTATGTTAATGTGTGTGACTTTGTTTACGAATCTTTGTTTACTCCTTGGTTTTGATTGTTATTGTCTTTACTCTTTAACTGGGGAGTTGTTTCACTTTCAGTCACATCACATCTCTCTTTCTATTCAAATGATTTCAAAACGTCAATGTCACAGCCATCAAGTTTGAATTGAGATTCTATTGAAAAAATGGATTTTTCTATGGCTACTCAGAAAAGACGTTGCTTGATAATTTTTTAATGAAAATTGAAGCTTTATGACCAACTTAATTTGACCGACCATTTGTTACAGTTTACTTAAAGTTAAACTCAATTAATAGAGATTTTCTGGTTTCGTCGTGTGTTTGCAGTATTATTGACCTTAATACGACATTAGCAATTTGTTTATATTTTGTTTCCATTTATGTCTTGTCTCAGTAAGTTTATGTATTTTTAAATTCAAAGATGCACCAGTGATTGATAATTATTCGATTTCATTCTCCGAGAACAACCAAACCCTATTGGTCAATTGCAATGCATCTGGAAATCCCAATATTTTCACCTTTGGAGAATGGAATCATACATCCGATGTTGGCACAGTTATTCGTCATTTAAATGGATCAGTGGAAGGGAGACTAAATATATCATCGTTCACTGGTACCGCTAAGAAATATGAAAATGGTGGTGTGTATGTTTGCAATGTCTCTAATGGAATACCTTTTACTGACGGCAGTTTATGGCGAACAGGAACAATTGAAGTAATCATAAAAGGTACATTAGAAAAATCTTGTTTAGGCATTGTCAATCCCTTCGTTGTAGGACAAAATAATTCGGTTTAGGTAAAATTAGTTTGCAATGATAAGTACTTTGTTACACACACTGGTCAAGCTTAATATAAAATACAGTTATCCTTAAAATTGAGTATACAAAACATTATTTTGATAAGGAAATATAATTCTATTTTCACAGGCATGTTTTGTTTAATTTTCATATGTTTCATTCAAAGATGTTTAACCGAAAATGAAAGAACGTATTTCGGGCCATTCATTTATCAGATTTAACAGGAATATCTCTAAATGGACAGAATAAACCGCTATATACATGTACAAGTAGTTTTGTGGAAATGTTGAATGTTTTTTCAGTTGATAACATATGTTTTGAAGATGTGTTCTTTCAATTAAGCATCTCTTTACAATTATTCTCAAACAAATTTGACATCAGCACTGCTATTCTTACCAAAAATCCTTGTAAAATTGTCTTGGTTACAAGGTGAAGTCAATTGACTGTCCCTTGTAAGTGTTAACAAAATAAAAACATCTGCAGTTTAAGAAAACAAAAATGTACATTGCAAACAGTTTATGCATATATTGATTTGGCCTATCAGGTGTTAAAATTGGGGTCCTTCAATTTAGTATTCTATTTTTATATACTTTTCTCAATTCTTTTTATAGTTTGCCTGTTCTTGTCTATTCTTTTGTTTTTATCTTTTGTTCTCTAATCTGTATTATTGTAGTCATGTGTTTTGCACGTTTTTTCCATTCTTCTTATTCTGAAAACCCACCCAGACGCTCAACTATGTTACTTTATACTTTAACGAACAGTTTTGGTTGATTTTTATTCCAGAAAGTCCCGTGTTTTCAGAACAAAGTAAACCTGAACAAATAGGTTATATCGATAATACATCAATTCTGTATGTTGATGTTATTAGTTCCTCTCGAATTATGTCAGCAAAATGGTACAATGAACGTACAGAAGTTAACAAGACAGAACGATTTACAATGACTCAGAAGGGTCTTTCAATAAAAGCAGAGTTCCACAACAAGATGGTGTACACCAAAAGTTATCGCTGTGATCTTGTTATACATCGAACAGAACCAGAAGATTTTCAAAATTATACTGTAATAGTACAAAACGAATATGGCTTCAGTTCTTTTATCATAAAACTACAGTATGCAGGTATGTCATAATACAAAAGAGGGATGCTTTCTCAGAATATGACAAAAATAGTATAACATCAAATACAATGTAAAACCTTAATGGTTGAATAAAATGTCGTCAAATGTTTTTGTTCAGGTGTCTAAACCCCGAAAGACGACTAAGAAACAAACAGTTACGTATAACTTCAGAAAACTACAGACTTTGCTAAAGCAATGAAAAACGTAGTCCGGTTAACGATTTTATTAAATGTATACAAATTGACTAGTATTAAACTTATATAACAATTGATAAACATCAATGCGCGATATGGAGAACTTTTTCGCTCAACGCCTTCAATTTTTTGACTGTGAATAAATGCGCTTTTCTTGTCTAACCTTAACCAGGAACAAACAAATCGAATATTTGAAAGCCAATCAGGTGCATAACTGTCTCGTCCTTTTTCTAAAAATAAAGTTCATCGGAAGGTACCAAGACCTTGTTGATAAATATTCCGTATCAACTTCACAAATAATACATGATGGTCTTGATGTATAGATTCTACGTACTGATATTGTTTGTCATCTTAACGTGTTATATTGTTCTTTCATTTGTCTTTGTTCTATTATTAATATTACTTTTACTCTTGGAGTGTTTTATGTGATATCCATTTAACGTGGCTCGGTACTTAAACATCCCGTCAATGTGTTTGTATTATCTTTCATGTTTTGCTGGTGTGTTTTGTATATGCGACTTTTTGTGTTCATTTGGTTCTTATAACGTGACTCTGGACTTTAAAAGATCCCGTCAGTATGTTATTGTTCTATAATATGTCATTATGATATATATCTATTATGAATTAGAAAATACGTTGAACCACAAACGTCAAAATTATTCAATCGCTTAGTGGAATGAACTATTTGTTGATTCTTATAAATTCTATAGAACTTTTGGACTATTTTAAATCTAGGTCTATATCTGAAATTAATTCTTACATACTTTTGATTTTTTTACCCTGTATGCTAACATTACCCATGTGAAATTTTAAAATTATTTGTATAAACACTGAACGACAAATATATGTGACGTATAAAATTTTCTGACGTCAAACATGCGAATCAATGAATATGTTTGTAGATAGATATTTTTGTGTTCTGTTAAATTGTTCCGTTACACGATGATGACTGATGTACCCATATTTTGACTATTCTATTTATTATGTCTGTTTACTTCACGCATCATTGTAAATATAACAAAGTGAGAGGTTTAGCGCTATAAAACCCGGTTTAATCCACCATTTTCTACATTTTATTTTCTATGAAAATGCCTGTACCAAGTCAGGAATATGCAGTTCTTGTCCATTCGTTTTTTATGTGTTTTTTCTCTTTTTTTGCCATGTGATTATGGACTTTCCATTTGATTTTCCTCAGAGTTCAGTATTTCTGTAATTTTATTTTTTTCTAATATTTGTTAACATTGAGATTCAACGCAAAATCATTAAAAAATTGTCGACGATCAAATCGTACAAAGATCCGTAAGTAAAATAGTTATCAAAGGTACCAGGATTATAATTTTTTTTTTAGTACAACATGTAGAGACAACATATTGTTTCAATTTTTTTTTCGGTAGGTCCTCCAAGGATGCCAAACATAATTACTGCTAAGAGAACATCCAATGGCATTCTTGTTAGATGGGAAACAGTTTTTGATGGAGGTTATACCACGACATATGAACTAGAGTATCGAAAGGTGACGGGAACAAAGTGGGATAGGATACAAATAAGGGAAAACATTCTGAGCACGAATTTTATAGCAGATCCAAATACTGACTACTTGGTAAGAATGAAAGCATTGAACAAGATGGGAAACAGTAGCTCCACAAATCAACTGAGAGTTTCTGCGGAAGGTAAACACAATTTACTTTACTTGAAATCGAATTGTGCTTAATCCGTCACCATAGGCCGCCTAATTAGTTATAAACCGTACCGAAATGAAAATGTAAAACAGATCAAACGAGAAAATTAACGGTCTACTTTATGCACAAAACAATGAATGAAAATCTAATATGTTACACAGAAACAAACGAAAACCACTAAATTACAAACTCCTGACTTGCAACAAGCACATGTAGAATGTGGCGGGGATAAACTAGTGTGTTTTCGCCAAACCCTTAACCGGGACAGTTGTGTCACAGTAACTGTGCAACAGAACAAACTATAAAAATTAGTTGCAAAGGCAAACGAATCCAATGGATACAAAAATAAATACATCGAGCAAAAACACAGAATTGACGTGAACGGGGTCGTCGCTGAGATTCCAAAATGATGTTAATTACAAATTTTTCAAGAAAAATATAATTATCTCTCAAACAAATTTGAACATTTTGACAAAATGTATGCTTCTAAAATGTGAACTTGAACTTTTTTGTAAATAGCAGTGAAATAAAAACTTTGGCATTCTGGATTATTCGAGAACTTAAATTATTTTCACAGAAATAAAAAAAATTGTACAATTATTTTATTCCCAAAGTCATTATAAAACAATTTTCAAGTTTCCATACAACATTTTGGAAGCAAACTTCACAATTAACTGACATTGACAATTTTGTTATATGGCTTATTTCAAACGTTTTGATTGGTGTAACTGTATGCTATTTTGTAATACCAAAGATTTCCTCCCGCCCAGACCATTGGTGTCAAAAAGTTTTTTAGCCAAATAAGTCATATACGACATTTTGGAAGCCCAGCGACGGGGTACATTCACATCCACACAACAGAGAGACAATAAGTGAATATATAAAAATACTTACAATTACAAGGCCAATGACAACTAAATTAAATAATTTTAAAAATCACGCAGTCAAGACTACAATGTTGTTTATCAATAATATTATAGATACGGAAAGCCAGCATTCGGCAGTGATTTATGGGACGAGTATATTTACAGCGATTATGTTCTGTATCAGCGGAGTGTTTGGGTGTTTCTGGTGCTATTCTATTATAGGTATTTACATCTTAAACAAATAATGTATTTGATTTAACGAGCATTTATATAAAAAAAATGTATATAAATGGACACAAATGACAACTTTGGATAACAAAACAAATGTGTTTTTCATAATTGGTATTTTTGTTCCGATTGCGTAAAATCGTGGTGGTGTATGTTGTCTGTTGTACTATTTAATATTTTTGGTAATAAGTGTTGTACTTTTTATGTTAACAACTATAAGGTTAAGGAATGTGGTGGTAACAATTTATTTTCACGAATAACTAACCGACTTACAGACATGTACAAATGTATGATGAGCAAATTCAAGTATTGACTTTTGTATGCATAATTCATGTAATTGTTTACACAGCAATCACAAAAACAATGCTTTCTACGGAATATTTCATACCGTACTATTGGCTGAAAACCGGAGAAAAAACGTACTTGCTTACTACCGGTTTCTAATGTTTCATGCACCTTGCCTCATAATCACGAATCAACTTTCCAATGTTGGGCATAAAGAAAATAAATTTTGGACCTTAAAATTCTCTGAATAACCTTAATAGATCTATTCATTCATTTTTGGGGGATTCAATATAGTTTTTGAATAATAATTATTCTATCGTAATAGAAACTCTGTGAGTATAATTTTTGTTACACAACAAGAAGCAAAAGCGATATCTCAATATAAAAGAGGGACGAAAGATACCAGAGGGACAGTCAAACTCAGAAATCGAAAATAAAATGACAACGCCCTGGCTAAAAACGAAAAAAAAAAAACAGAACAACAATAGTACACATGACACAACATAGAAAACTAAAGAATAATCAACACGAATCACACCAAAAACAAGCAAGGGGTGATCTCATGTGCTCCGGAAGGGTAAGCAGATCCTGCTCCACATGTGGCACCCGTCGTGTAGATTGCGTGTTCTTATAATGTACCATTTTTAGCTTTACATTTATGTCTAGAGTTCGGAAGCTACAATAAATACCCGAACCAAAGAAATTAGATCACTAGTATGATAATTCAATTGTTCTACCAGGAGGAAGTATCTGCTAGATAGAGGTGTTCATCCATTTGACAGTTCGATTGTCAGTTATTTTTGTCAGTATAGCCTATGAAATTTTACCATAGTGTTCACATTTAAAAACATTGTAATACAATTGACATTTAACTTTATATATATACTGTGTTTATGTATACAAAACAGACATACATGTAGGTACAGAGACATGTTTGAGATCTCCAGTATTAGACCGAAACCAAGGACAGAAAAAGGGCTTTATATCTGAACAATTGTTTCTTTTTAGAGAAAAAAGGAAGAATGGAAGCTGATAACCATGAGTATGATTATTTGTATTCTGTTAAGTAAATCTGGTGATTTTCGCTTCCAATTTTGTTCGCGGTTTGGGTTTTAGATAGTGTAGTTAAATTGTCTTTGTGTTTGCTATTTGCATTGCATGACTTTGTGCAATAGATTCAAATCAAATGTTTACGTATGTTATTTATTTTTCGTGGTACAATGTTTACCATAAACACAGCAAAGATGAGGCACGCGGAATTTTGCAAATTTGCGGCTTATGAGACACTTATTGTCGTATAACTGCCGTAATTATTTCTTAGAAATAAGCAAAATGATCGGAAAAATCGCAAAAAAAGGAGTTAAACTTGGATAAAACAATGCATGAGCTTTCTTATGCACATACACTAACTAACATAATTCAAAAGCAAGCGTCATTCCTTATTGCAAATGAGAGAACGCTGAAATAAAATCTATGATATAAAAAAGAAGATGTGGTATGATTGCCAATGAGACAACTATCCACAAAAGACCAAAATGACACAGACATTAACAACTATAGGTCATGGTACGGCCTTCAACAATGAGCAAAGCCCATACCGCATAGTCAGCTATAAAAGGCCCCGATAAGACAATGTAAAACAATTCAAACGAGAAAACTAACGGCCTTATTTATGTAAAAAAAATGAACGAAAAACAAATATGTAACACATAAACAAACGACAACCACTGAATATACAGGCTCCTGACTTGGGACAGGCACATACATAAATAATGTGGCGGGGTTAAACATGTTAGCGGGATCCCAACCCTTCCCCTAACCTAGAACAGTGGTATAACAGTATAACATAAGACTATGAGGCAATCGTATTTAACTTGGCTTACACAACTTTTATTACAATTTAACACTTTACATCACGTTTTAACACTTTGTAACACATCATTTTTAAACAGGTAACAAACTTAACAAAACGTTACAACGCTTGACATTACGTAACAAAACGTTTCAACGCTTGACATCACGTAACAAAACGTTGCAACACTTGACATCACGTTACAAAGCTTTACAACATTTGACATCAGTAACAAAACGTTGCATTTGACATCACGTAACAAAACGTTACAGCACTTGACATCACTTAACAAAACGTTACAGCACTTGACATCACGAACAAAACGTTACAGCGCTTGACATCACGTATAAAAAACGTTACAACGCTTGCCATCACCTAACAAAACGTTACAACGCTTGACATCACGTAAAAAAACGTTACAACGCTTGACATCACCTAACAAAACGTTACAGCACTTGACATCACGTAAAAAAACGTTACAACGCTTGACATCACTTAACAAAACGTTACAACACTTGACATCACGTAAAAAAACGTTACAACGCTTGACATCACTTAAAAAAACGTTACAGCACTTGACATCACGTAAAAAACGTTACAACGCTTGACATCGCGTAACAAAACGTTACAACACTTGACATCACGTAACAAAACGTTACAACACTTGACATTACTTAACAAAACGTTACAGCACTTGACGTCACGTAACAAAACGTTACAACGTTTGACATCACGTTACAAAACGTTGAAACACTTGACATCACGTAACAAAACGTTACCACACTTGAAATCATGAAACAAAGCGTTACAACGCTTGACATCAATTAACAAAACGTTACAACGCTTGACATCACGTAACAAAACGTTACAGCACTTGACATCAAGTAACAAAACGTTACAACACTTGAAATCACGTAACAAAACGTTACAAGACTTGACATCACGTAACGAAACGTTACAACACTTGAAATCACATAACAAAACATTACACACTTGACATCACGTAACAAAACGTTACAACGCTTGACATCACGTAGCAAAACGTTACAAAGCTTGACATCACGTAACAAAACCTTACAATACTTGACATCACGTAACAAAACGTTACAACGCTTGATATCACGTAACAAAACGTTACAACAATTGACATCACGTAACAAAACGTTGCAACGCTTGACATCACTTAACAAAACGTTACAACGCTTGACATCACGTAACAAAACGTTACAACGCTTGACATCACGTAACAAAACGTTACAACACTATCCAACTCGACATTTCTTTTCAGTTATTTGTGTTGAATTGATCAAATTCACATGTTTTTTTCCCATTTATTTCAGCATGGATATTAATCAAGATCAACAGATAGCGGAAAACAACGGTAATATATACAAGTATGACTCATAAAAGAGACAATTAGCCAGCAACATAAAAATAACAATAAAGTTTTGGTAAAGGTGGTTTTCGATGAACTTGAAACTTGTTACTTATGATATGATCTTTCTCATTTGAATGCCGAAATTACAGTTTTGATCCCACTTCGACGGTCCACTGAACATACAAAAAGATAGTGCGAGTGGGGTATCCTTGCACTATGGGAATATTCTTGTTACCATATAGATTCTAATGTTTTCCCGTATTTATACTTTTATACTTTAACTTCTTTGGTTTTGAGAATTATCGGTGAAGTGAAAACAAAACCAATACTTTGAATGCAACAATATTTAAAGTGTTATTTTCATTAATGTAGCGAATATTTCAACCGAAATTTCACAACTTTCAAATTCAATGTATGAACTTCCAGTATGCTTGATATACTTCCAATGTGCGGTGTAATCTTTTATAAAACCTTTGAGTTTGAAATAGCAGGTACCAAAACAGATTTAGAATCAAGGAACAAAATTGTTTCGATATAACATTTTTGCAATAAATGATTAATCAATAGATGCACTTAAACTATTGTACAAACTCTGTCCTTTTCGAGAATGTTTTATTTCACCTTTGTCAAATTGGGAAAACGGAAAATGTTCAGACACTGTATATCGTGCTTGCCTCTTTTGTCAATGGGTATATCGTGCTTGCCTCTGTCGTCAATTGGTATAGCGTACTTGCCTCGAGTGCAAGATATCGGATGTTCGGTTCCTGTGTGGTTGTTAACCTTTATTATTGGAATCAGCTTTTTAACCTTCGGGCTAGCAGTTAGGAGTAAGGATAAAGACATGTAGACTCGGAATTATAAGCAAGTGTCTAAGCTGGGTTTATTACATTAAGATTTTAAATAATTTGGGCATTGACTATTCCTGATGAGGCTTCAATTGTCGAAATGCTCGTCTAATGAAGTTTAATGTCATTTTTAAATGTTTAGTTTTTTTTCGCTTGTCCGAACGAGTCTCTGGTATTAATTATTTGTCTTTACTTTATTATGATTATATCTGATAAATTTCTTCTTAGGCGTTGGTAATGACAACAATATACCGGAAATAAACATCGTACCCCCTGCTGATAACAACATCAACGTAAACGTGCTTCAGGGTGCGTTTGATCAAAACATGCTACAGGGTGCGTTTGGTGAGAGTTCTGAAGGATATTCGTCAATAGATCGACGGAAAAGAATGTCCAGGGATCAGAAGGTCTCATATATGGCAAACAGAAGTACAAAGGTGTTTTCTACAGAACTATGACACATATATAAGAGCAGGTCAAAATTTATGTCGACAGAACCACGCCACATTTCTATCTGGTATATACATGTATGTGCCTGTCTCGTCAGGAGCCAGAAATTCAGTGGTTGTCGTTTATTGCTGTGTTACATATTTGGTGTTCGTTCATTGTTTTGTACATAAATTAGGCTGTTAGTTAATGTTGATTGAATTGTTTTACATTTGCTATTTCGAGACGTTTTATAGCTGACTATGATAATTTGGCTTTGCCTATTGTTGAAGGCCGTATGGTAACCTATAGTTGTTAATTTCTGTGTCATTTGGTCTTTTGTGGGGAGTTGTCTCATTGGC
Organism: Mytilus edulis; assembly: GCA_019925275.1. Classification (NCBI taxonomy): domain Eukaryota; kingdom Metazoa; phylum Mollusca; class Bivalvia; order Mytilida; family Mytilidae; genus Mytilus; species Mytilus edulis. The sequence continues at coordinate 3,740,087 of CM034360.1, read as the reverse complement.
AATCATTCCACATCTTTTTCTTATAAGACACATATATCATAATTGAAGTACAAAAGTTATGTGGACAAAACTATTACGCGTATATTACAGCAGTACAGGTTGTGAATATTTGATGATACATTTTGTAAATATCTTTTTTAAAATAGAAATGTAGATACATGTTTTTTGTACCTGTCTCTATTATTTTTACTAGTTTTATTTTTATTTTGAATTTTAAGGAGTCTAATGTTAAATCACTGTTGTATATTTCATTTGTAATGATGCTTAAAAATTTTAACACCTTTCAGTATTTTAGTTTATATATCCTTTTCCTGACAATGTATATAATGCCATGTATGATAAATTTATAAATGACAATAAATTGAAATCTCTATTGCCGGTGTACAATGTACGTCGTTATAATGATATGTGCAGCTTTGAGTGTGTTAAAAAACTCAACAAGTATAAAAAAAAAAAAAAAAAAAAAAAAAAAAAAAAAGAGAAAAAGAGAAACGAGCTTGTTCATGAATACAAATATATGAATAAAAGAAAAAGAAAAAATTAAAATGAAAAAAAAAAGAAATTAACTCATTAGACATTAATTAATCATTTTGATGCAATATTTGGAAGATCATACTAGTATGTAGATGGGCGTTTTTCAATAAAAGCGTAACTTTCAGACCTAAAAAAAATGGAAAATCAACTTGTCTAAAGTTTAATTTCAAGAGTTATTTTGAATACCTCTATTATAGACCTGTTTGTAAACAAAAAGTGCAATCTTAAATATTCTTTAAAATGATATTATTTTCATAATTTGTGTACTGTTTCGTACTACGAAACTTCTTCTAAACACACATATGTTTTGCAATTTTAAATGTTTCCTATAGACATTCCAGTTTGTTTACTTTAAATACTAGAAAAATCTCATTTTTTTCTGAATTGGAAAAACATTCTTGTCGTTAAAGATTAGACAGTACTTCACATATGAAGGTACAACTCATGTTAAGTAGTGGACATTTTGATGCGTTACGTAGTGGACAAAACAGTTTTGTAGTGGACAAACAGATTCGTAGTTGACATCAACCCTATTATATGTTAATAAAAACATAATAAGAATTACATGAAACTAACCCTTGTTATTTGTTTTGCACGAATATTAATATAATTGAAAAAAGATTAAAAACAGACTGCATGGTAGTGGAAGTGTCCACTACGAAACGTTTTTCTCCCATACTTGTTTCGTAGGGGACCGTTTCGTAGGGGACATATTCGCATGTTTTATTTTCCCCCCACAATCCCTATATTGCAATAGTAACAAGACTAATTGTATTAATCAAAGCATTTATTAAGCTGAACACTGATATTTTTTTCATAATTTTAAAACCAGATACTGAAGGAGATTTGACCCGTTTCGTAGTGGACATTAACAAAAATACGGTATCACTCTGGTCCATTTGATGTGCTCAATTTTTCTTACCAACAATTTAATTGCCGTTATAAAAGCATCACTTCTTTTGTAAGACCCTAATGTTTATATCTCGTGCAAAAAAAATTACATTGATTTTATAAAACTGTTTATTGGCAAATTTTAATGACTTCGTTTCGTAGTGGACATTTTGTGAGGGACACACCTTCTGAAATTAAAAATCCTATATTGAAAGCTGTTTATTAAAATATTTTGGCTCTGAACATACTTTTGAATTATTAAAGAACTTATGTAAAGTAAAAATAACATTTATTTCTTCATTTTTTTAACGATATTTTAGATTATGAATGTTGAACAGGCGGTCTAGAGACATGCCATTTTGGTTGTTTTGGACCATTCAGGAGTCAATATCTTATCAATCCCTTTAAAAATAAACTGTTTCTTTGCTTAAAAATGTTGAATCTAATTCAATGTACTGACTGCACAAAAATTTACTTGCAAAGATCAAAACAGTGGCTTGGACAAGAAAATACGTTTTTATTGAAAAACGCCCAGATATGCATATCGACAGGAAATTATGATAAAAATGGTCTTTGAGTTCTGTCCCTTTTTACTTATTGGCCTCAATATACCACTGCAACAATTTGTCATCGCTATACTTAACAGAATTCCACGAAACTTTGTAGATAATAAGGGCGTAATATGTAGATGTGCATAACGACAGGAGACTATGATTCAATATTTTTGAAAGGAGTTATGTTCCTTTGAACTTGTTTCGTTACTCCTCCGATACTACGCAACAGAATTTATAGAAATATTGTAGATTTTAAGGATATACTATGTTGGTGTACAAATAACAAAAAATTATGATTCTATATTTTTTTCTAGGAATTATTATCCTTTGGCCTAAATTATCCTTTGGCCTAAATATACAACTGCAAGGTTTCGGTAACCAAATATTAACAGATTATCATACAAATTTATAGATAACAATAACATAACATGTAGATTAGCATCTCCTCAAGAAATTATAATCGGAGCACCTGATTTCAATCCCGGTTTTTAGTGGAGTTCGTATTGTTTCTTAATTATGATTTATTACTGTTGATGCACATGTCCTTTGGTTTTGTGAGTCTTTGTTTACTCCTTGGTTTTGATTGTTATTGTCTTGTGAGGCTTATGAGTCTAAGAATTTATAAATCTAGTAAGATTTTGTTTGCCCAGTGTCAATTTGGGGGCGTTTGGTATTATAGCATACTCATCAAGCTTCTATAATTTCCATGTTATGTAGGCACTTGTGGAGCGTTATCTCATTGGCAATCATATCACGTGTTGTTATTTTTACATGCATTAATTTCGAATCTTTAAAAACAAAGAGATTGCTGACCAAACGGTCCAATTACATTTGAAGTTCATCTACATCATTCAGTAGCTTGTCAGCACAGATGTTGTAAGTTCAAACCCTGAACGTTGCAAGTGCGTTCTACTCGTTATTTATCCGGCAGTGTTTCCCTGGTGAAGGTCGTTTGTTCCAAACGGTCTCTCCATCTTCCTCTGGCAATTAATAATGGCCACCAAAACAACAACGAGAGTGATGAAAGTTGCGTTAGATATCACAAATTTACCTATCAATCAATCAAAAATATAACGTTCACGTTATACATAATAAGGCTACTAGACGCTACCAGACATATTTTTTCCATTTTCTATTGATAATTATCCATTTTTTGGATGATGTAGTTTCATTGGCTCAATCCTATGGTTTTTATATATCTCATTTTTTGTGTCACAATGTATTTGACTTGTATATGCAGAAATAACTGTATTTCTGAAAAATTATCAACATGCTAACTAAACCTTTAAACAGACTTATTGATAGGAGATATAGTTACGATACTCTTGTCAAGTAACCGCTGAACTAACACATGTATACATATACATTATTGTTTAAGCTGCCAGTGCAAGCCCTCTTGGTGCTGGAATTGCACGCTTCGTCGTAGACCTATTTGTGGCTTTGGGCTGTTCTTTTCTCTTTAGTCGGTTTGTTGTCTCTTTGACACATTCCCCCATTTCTAGATCACCGTAAGTCTAACTTTAGAAGCATATTTATATGTTTAGATAACCTTAAAAGTGATATAATCACTATTGCCATTCTATTTAGCTCGCACTATCCAATTTTCAAGTGTCCTCATTTTCAATTGGCGGTACAAATTACCCCGACTTCAGTCCCAAACGATCTTCATTACTATAGGCCTTCCTTTTGTATTTTGTGTTGTTTCATTCTCGATCTGAAATATTTGCCGCTGAAAGTTTTTCAACCTACAATCAATTAATAAACCTTTTTTGGTGAAATTCAGAAATGCAAACGTGACGACGATTTGTGTATGTTATTGTTAACATTCACAAATAAACTACAATTGTCTTTTTTAGAAAAGAAAATGAATGTCAATTTCTATAAAAAGTAAAATCACAAAAATGCTGAACCCCGAGGAAAATTCAAAACGGAAAGTTCCTAATCAAATGGCAAAATCAAATAATAAAACACACCAAACGATTGTCATATTCCTGACAATATACAAATACTGATGTAGTACGTGTATGATTGCAATTGAGAAAAACACTAACAGATATAGATGATTAATTGAGCACTCGTAGATATAAGAAATAAGAAGATGTGGTATGAGTGCCAATGAGACAACTCCCCATCCAAGTTATTAGACGTGAGTAAATCCAAGTCATCGTACTGTATCATGTGTATTGGAACACAATAAAATCGTTATCGCGTATAGTAAGTTATTAAAGTTACAACCTATTTATTTTTTAAATATCCATTCGTAATCTTCAAGGAAGTATGATATCAAGCTAATATAAATCTTAAAATGGTGTGTTATGAGATTTTCCAAAAAGGTAAGAATAATTGACCTTATAGTGCCGAGTAATTTCTAATCATTAATGGTCATTTCTGGTCAAACATCTTCTCAAGTATTCAAGTAATTATACCATTGTTTTTGTAGATTTTCAATATTTTTGTTTGATGCATTGACCGTTGAAGGTAAATTTAGAAGCGCACAAGAAACAAATGTACATATACAAAGTTATATAAATTTTCTTTAAAACATCAAATTTATCTATTTCAAAATATCTCAAATAATAATAAAAAAATAAAACAAACAATGGTTGACTCTCGTGGAATTCATATACCATGTATACTATCAAACAATTATACGAAAGCGAAAGTATCTTTATGTGGAAATGAATTTTGGAAATGATTTTAAAACCACAAGTCCAGATACAAAAGACAGATGTTACATAAAAACTAACAGGACGCCAAGACTTTAATGATCTTAATAACCGACATATTCTCTATTTTTTCAAAGCGTAAATTGTTACTGACACCTTTTTCCTGTTTCTAAAGTCATGATACAAATTGCTTACATATTATCCACGGAACAGTGTGATTGCTAGCTTCAATGGTAGAATTTCAGAGACAAAAAAATCCCCCTTCACCCTTAAAGCAGTCTATATTTACGCTATCTTATTGTTACATTATTTTTTATACACAAATTGGGTATTAATTTATATAAACAAAACGCATTCCAATAGTTATTGTAAGATTTACACAATTGAACTTTCCCCTCTGTCATGATTTAAGATTTTATTTGTATAAATTAAATGTAAATTATTTGGACAATGGCCAGGCACATTTTAAAAATATGGAAATGCTGATATATAAAATTACAACTTCATTCTATATAACAATATGACACTACTGCATACAACAATAAAATCGCTTTATATAAAACACTTCATTTGATTAAAAGGTAAATTAGAGCATGACCAAGTGTTTAGTAAAGACTTGTAACTAGTATAAATAAAAGAATAGTCTGGTACATGTATATCTTAAAAATTCTGATCGATGGAGAATCCTTCCCCTAAGTTCTGGATCAGTTAATATCAAAAAGAAGATATGGTATGACTGTCAATGAGACAACTGTCCACAAGAGACCAAAATGACACAGACATAAACAACTATAGGTGACCTTACGGCCTTCAGCAAAGCCCATACCGCATAGTCAGCTATAAAAGGTCCCGATAAGACAATATAAAACAATTCAAACGAAGAAGTTAAATTTCTGTCAGTTAAATATTGCAAGACGAAGATGGATTGCGTACACAGGCAATAATAACTCACATCATTTAACATCATTCGTTCATTCATTCAATAATATATTCTTCTTTTTTTTCCATCCTCTAGTTTAAAAGCCTATGGTGTTTCACATGGCCAAATCAAACTCTCCAAAGGGCAATGCATTGATAGTTGTCGCCTTAGATTTTGGATCAACGTATTCAGGATGGGCCTATTCAGTACGTCAAGATTTTAAAGAAAATCGCTCGGACATTAAGACAAAAGGGGGCTGGAAATCTGGTGACGGATTAGTTACAGACAAAACACCTACAGTAGTTTTATTCACTCCTGAGAACAAGTTTCACAGCTTTGGGTATGATGCAGAAAGTAAATATGCAGAATTGGTTGACGACAACAAAGCAACTGACTGGAAATATTTTAAGAGATTTAAGATGACTTTGTTTTCTGATGAAACTAGCCAGGTAGGACATATTTAATCATTCAATATAAGTGAAAGTCTATACATTGTCAAAGATTCTTCAACATTTAAACTTTCAATTTCTCATAAAAACTGCTTAAGGTAGAGTAAGGATATACTCAATCTTGGAGAGAAAAAAATGTAGATAGAATTTGATCTGATAAGGAATTTTTTTTTGCAGGAATGTAATTTATTTATTGTTGGACCTTTAATTATATCTGAATAAACATAAGCGGTTTGTGATTGTACCGACCGATTAAGCAGCAAACAATGTTGTGGTGGTATGCCGCATTACAAGATAGTTCTTAAAAAAAATATTGTTTGTTTCACATACATTTCAATGCGAATCAAAATATCGTTTCATTTCGGCCTGTAGTAAGTTTTCTACAACTAATCTTTAAACGCTTTCAACTGGTTCCATCACTTCGCACAAAGAACCTTTTGTAATAAAACATATGTAAATAGTTCAACTAATTTGTTTTGGAGTGTAAAATATGTTTTGATGTTTAAGTTGTGTTTTTGATGTTTTGATGGTTTGATGATTATGCTGACAGTTTTAAAATTTTAACTTAAATGTTTTGGACCGACATGAAGAATATAGATTCCACCATTGCAACAAGTGTGTAATCCTGGTATATATGATTAATTTATTATGTCTCCCCTCGCGACAATATAATTTTAATGTGTAAAGCGCAAGACTTGCCGAGCTTTGCAAATCATTAAAGTTTTACTGTTCAGAGTGGAGAAATATCGTTATGCACGACTTTCTGTTTTGAATGTTCTTTCGAGTTCAGTATTTTTTTTTGCCGAGAATAGATAGTTCACTATTGATAAGAAATATTTTTCTCACACCGATTAAGAAATGTGAAATTAGCACATGAATTACTGAGAGAATATATGTGTTTGAGCATTTTAAAACATATGAAAACATATGTTTATAAAAGCATAGTATGGAAAATATATGTTTTTCATATTGATTTTGCAGACATATGTTTTTCATATGTTTTCATGCGTTTGGCCTAAACATATGTTTTCATATGATGTTATCTTGGTCTCAAATACATATTTTTCATATGTTTTTGATTGACATATCAGACTTGTCATTTTATTGTATCACAGTTATTGACCAAAAACAGTGACGACCCGTCTAAATTGCATTCACAGTAATGCTACGTTTTCGCTAAATAATCAAGAACTTCTTAATATAATGCCGAATTATACTTAAGGAACTTACTTTAAGTAATTTAAATATAAACGGAAGCAACTGTCCTTTTTTATTAGGTCTTTCCACTTTTCTGTGGAAAGACCTATTGTTTTTCTTCTGATTATTTTTTTTTTTTTCTTCCGCCTAATTTTGTTCTTGCGATAAACATTTGTTTCGCAATATGTCGCTTAGATATTTTGTTTATGATATCGAACAGTTTATGCGCTTTTGAAATTTACCCTGCGTAAACGAATACTTTTCTTTGTAGGAGTTATCTCCCCAAACACTGTTTTCCTTGTTATGGCATCTCCTTCGCAACCGTTAAAGATTATGACAAATTTATTTTACAAAATTGTTCGTTACATCCTCAGTAATTTTTGGTGTATTTGGATCGAAGCGATTCGAAGAAATTTTATAGGAGTTATCTATCTTTTCGGAATAAATTTGTCGGTACGTTTTTTTAACTCATAAACCGTTAACCGTATAACCCTGGAATGTTTTTATTTGAGTCCCCTGATTCCTAACTTAGAAAATTAGGTCAAGGTCAAAGGTCAAGGTCATATTTTAGATTTTCATATGTCTTTGATTTCCCTATAACTCTTGAACGGTTATAGATACAAAAAAATTAAGCAGTGAAAAATGCTTGGTACTTCAAGGGGCAACTTTTTTTACATTATGACTATATTGATTTTACCATCATGTAAGGGACATAACTCCCATCGATGGTTTTTAAAAGGCCATTGTTAGGCAAAACTCTTAAACAAAAGGTCCTTGACCCATAGGGTCTTTTGCAATGACCTTGTGGAGCAATGACCTTGACGAAGGTTACAAGGTCAAAGGTCAAGGTCATCAAATTATGTGGTTTTGGCACTATTTAAACAGTTTTATGTGTGTTTGAATTTCAACCAACCAACCAACCAACCAATCAATCAATCAATCAATCAATCAATCAATCAATCATGATCATGATCAATCAACCAATAATGATCATGATCAATCAATCAATCATGTTTCCGTCTCATGTGTTTCTTATAGGGTTCAACCAACCAACCAACCAACCAACCAATCAACCAATCAATCAATCAATCAATCAATCAATCATGATCATGATCAACCAATCATGTTTCCGTCTCATGTGTTTAATATAGGGTCCAAGATCTTCTTTGTGTCTTTTTCCGTGTTTCAATTGACCCTATCCAATGTGTTTAACCAACCAACCAACCAACCAACCAACCAACCAACCAACCAACCAACCAATCAATCAATCAATCAATCAATCAATCAATCAATCAATCAATCAATCATGATCATGATCAATCAATCATGTTTCCGTCTCATGTGTTTAATATAGGGTCCAAGATCTTCTTTGTTTCTTTTTCCGTGTTTCAATTGACCCTATCCAACGTGTTTAACCAACCAACCAACCAACTAATTAATTAATCAATCAATCAATCAATCAATCAATCAACCAATCAATCAATCATGATCATGATCAATCAATCATGTTTCCGTCTCATGTGTTTAATATAGGGTCCAAGATCTTCTTTGTTTCTTTTTCCGTGTTTCAATTGACCCTATCCAACGTGTTTAACCAACCAACCAACCAACCAACTAATCAATTAATCAATCAATCAACTAATCAATCAATCATGATCATGATCAATCAATCATGTTTCCGTCTCATGTGTTTAATATAGGGTCCAAGATCTTCTTTGTTTCTTTTTCCGTGTTTCAATTGACCCTATCCAACGTGTTTAACCAACCAACCAATCAACCAACCAACCAACCAACTAACCAACTTATCAATCAATCAATCAATCAATCAATCAATCAATCAGTATGACTGTTTAATCATGACAGTTTATTGAAGGAAACAAACTCTCAATTATTCAAGAAAAATTGAAATTTAATATTGTTTTTACGTCACTTCTGAAAAAAAAATCCACATGTTCTCTGAAACTACAAGTCCAATCGACCCCAAAATTTGCAGTCAGCAGGGCATACATGTACTTAAGGTTCATAAAACAACGTGGTGCAGATATCTCTCAAGACTTTTCCTAGAGAAAAAAAATTGCAATGCCGTATAAATTGCTTGCTAGGTCCGTAAATCTCAGTGAAATGCTACAATAAAATGTCCGCTCCTAGATTAAAATACTAATCTGTGTTACAAACTGGTGCTGAAAAATGTACATTTTAAGAAAATAATCGTTAAATGTGTATTAAAGTTCCACCGGTTCAATTAAATCCAAAACATGCACTGCTGGTGAACTGTGATCAAAATGTCAATTTCCTACAATGACAAAAGAAATTACATTGTGTACATTCCATCTCTATAGATGTTGTCTGTTTAACGTCCCCACCTAAAAAGAAATAAAAAGACTATCTTTTCGTTATTATAAACCCGTGTCACGTGATGTGGCGCGCGCGCTGTACCTAAAATAAAAGAAAAACTTTCCAAACTAAACATGAAACTTCTCCGGTAACAATAATATAGACCCCATACAGAAACAAACAAACAAACAAACAAACAAACACCCCCCAATTCAATTAATTTTACAGGGGGAAAGACCCCCTACAATTGCTTTTTTAAAGCAATTGATTTATATTTTTAAATATTTCCGTTTTACACGGGAAACTCTAGACACAAATTTACATCAAAAGAGACGTTCCCTTTCGTTAATTTTCTGGTTTTGGAAGTTGCTGGTCCTTAGAACCATCTAGAAACACGTCAAAACTTGCTTTTTTTAGTTATCATTAATTTCTATTCTGTGTGTGCGTTACAATCCAAAAGAAGGGACAACAATAACACTATTTTAAAGAAAGGTACAAAAAATGTGACGTCATAATGCCTTCTCCACCTCCTCGGCATCATCTTATAATCAGCATTTTAAATTTCAAAATGTGAATTGCAAGAAAATTATCTGTTTAAGGCAAGACGAAAAATTTCACGAAGACGGATGATGAAAGATGTCAATGGTCATAAACTACAATCATTAGTGGTCGTATCAGAATGTATTAAGTTCTTAAGAAATGATTTCCTTAAAATTTTGCATGAAAATGTGAATTTTGTTGAGCTGAAAGACATACACTGGGTTCTAACTGTTCCAGCTATCTGGTCCGATCAGGCTAAACAGTTCATGAGGCAGGCAGCCAATCAGGTAAATGTTATACACACTCGGTCTTGAATGTACCATATATATGGTCTGACTAAGCTATACAATTCATGAGATATGCATCATACACACTCCCTATTGAATGTATATGCTATCTAGCCCATTCAGCTGATACAATTAAGGAGACAATGGTTATTTCAATTAGTATTATACACACTGGGTATGACAGTTTAAATGGACCATTCAGATTTAACAGTTGGTGAAAAAGGGGCCAACGATACCAGAGGGACATTCAAACTCAATGATCGAAAAAAATAACTGACAACACCATGACTAAAAATGAAAAAGTCAAACAGACAAGAAAGTAGAACACAAAATATAACATAGAAAAAAAAAACACAGCGGCTCAGACCCACCAAAAACAGGAGGATATGATGTGCACCGGAGGGGTAAGACGATCCTGCACCAAATCTGGTATCTGTTGATAAGACAGGCAATCAGTCACGTGAAAATAATAAAAGCTTACTATAAAAAACTGAACCTTACAGTAAACTTACACTGTTCCAAACAGTTTAAAATGTTCATATATATTATAGACCCTTATCTTAACCGTGCTGTTACCTACTGCGACGAAGTTCGTAAGATATGCAGTCAAATGAATAAAGCATAAACATAGGCAACAGTATACTACTGTTTAAAAGTTATAAATCGATAGAGAGAAAACAAGACCTAGTTTACAAACTAAAACAGAGGGAAACATGTCATTTATTAGAAGAAAACAACGGAAAACAAGAAACACAGATGTGCAACAAAAGTGCAAACAAACATATATAGAAACGGACGTTTTGATAACAACTGCCATATTCCTGATTTGGTACATGAAATTTTAAGAAAAATGATGGATGGAACCTGGTTCACACTTATGTTTCAGATTTTCCTTCTGTATACTTACTGTGCTATTCAATCTAATTAAATCTCTAAAAGTTATAAAATCATTTCAGACTTTATAGGTCATCATGAAAAATGAATCGAAGCTGACATTATAAATTGTCTTTTGTTAACTTATATAAACAATATCTTCTAACTTAAAAACAATCAAATTGAGACAAAAAAGATTTAAAATAAATTTCCTTCTTATATTATTCGTTCGTGTTGCTTAGTCTTTAGTTTTCTATGTTGTGTCTTCTGTGCTATGACTGTCCCTCTTGTATCTTTCGTCCCTTTTTTCTGTATTACTATGCTCTCAGATGCCAACAAATTAATTGTTAGGTATATTATTTTCTTTATTTGTATGTTTGATTTCTTTTAAAAATGATTCCGTCATTTTTAGGCAGGAATTGATGACGATTTATTATCCTTAGCCTATGAACCCGAAGCAGCAGCTATCTATTGTAAGGATATTACGCTACAGAAAAAGATTGTGGGAAACAATGCTTGTCTATCCACATTTGAATCCGGACACCAGTTTCTTGTTCTAGATTGTGGAGGTTAGAGTGTAAACGTTAAACATATTAAACATAAGAAAACAAAATAGAATATATGACATTTTTAACCTTATTTTTACTGTTTGGTCATTTAAAGCTTAACCTATATAGATGGTTATTATATTGACTTAGTTATTGGGTAATAAATTCTTAGATATTTTTTTTTCCGATTTAAATTTAGATTTGCAGGTACTTAATAGTGAATATAATCTAATGCATTTTGATTTCGACTTCCCATTTATTTTTTATATCGTTCGAAGACACCTAATGAACTTAAACCCTAAATACACTTTGAATAAGTGGTGAATAATTTAAAAAAAAATTATACCTATATACATGAATCTTGTTTAATAACTTTTTTGTTCTCATTTCAGGAGGCACAGTTGACATCACAGCATATGAAGTGCAGACAAAGAATCAACTAATTGAGCTGTGTCCCCCATCGGGAGGACCCTGGGGAGGAGCAGAAGTAGATATACAGTTTCTGGATACAGTAAAAGAAATTTTTGGCAAAGATGTTTGGTGCGAATTTGAAAAATCCAATATGCGTGATTGTCTTGATTTATTTAGGATGTTTGAAAATCGTAAGAAAATAATTGGTTCAAATGACGAAGACACTACACGATTTTTGTTTCCGCGAGATTTATTTGATAAATATAAGGAGACTACAGGATCAGAGTTTGAATCTTCTAAAGGTATTACTAGAACAAGAGATAAGTTAATATTTCCGATGGAAGTATTGGAAAATCTGTTTGGTCAAACTCTCACTGCAATCACTGCACATGTACGAGAACTGCTTAAAAAACAAGAACTTCAAAGCATTAGAACGATACTCATGGTTGGTGGTTTTTCTGATTCTGACTTATTGTACCAACGAATTAAATCGGAGTTTTCGGAAATAAATGTTTTGCGTCCACATGACGCTGTATCATCCGTTTTAAAAGGTGCAGTAATTTTTGGTCATACCCCAGAGGTGATACCTGAAAGAATTTGCGCAAGAACATATGGAATTGCCTGTAATTTTCCATTTGACTCACAAACGCATCCACCAGAATTGCGGCAAGTGTATGATGAACGGGAAATGTGTACGGACATCTTCCAACCAATTGTGAAGAAAGGGGATAACATTATTTTAGGCAAAAATTGCTTTGAACGTCAGTTTCTTCCAACGTGTTCTAATGACGATACTGCTAATATTGATATCTTCGTTTCACCTGACTCTAATCCGAAATACACGTATAGCGGACGAGGGGACAATGTAAAAAAGTTGGGTTCCCTCCATTTGAATATTTCAGACACGAAAAAAGGTAAAAACCGGCCTATTAATGTCAGAATCACCTATGAAAGCACTGAAATAGTTGTCACAGCTGTCGAAGAAGGAACAAACAATGTTGTCAGTAAAAAGTTTGATTCATTGGTGTAAATCTACAGTTTGTGGAATCGATAATTTGAGTTGGGGAGTTCAGAAAAAAATTGATTTTACTACAACTATTTATGTAATGTTAGCCTGCTGATCAAATTATGAGTATATTTTTTAAATCAATATTTTTAACTTGGTAACTTGTTCCGTTGTTGGATCTTCGTAAATTTCTTTTTTTTTTTGAGTTCGGGAGGTCGTTAGTCCGATCAGCGCCTGGACAAAATGGTCTTTGAAAGTCAGAATAATGCCTCCGGGTGATGTAAAATATCTTTACGTGGAATACGAGCCGGATCTGCTTACTATTTATCAACACATGATACTTGCTCGTTTTGAAGCTCACCTGGCCCGAAGGGTCAAGTGATCTTTTCTCATCACTATGCGTCCGTCGCCGTCCGTCGTTAACTTTTACAAAAATCTTCTCCTCTGAAACTACTGGGCCAAATTAAACCAAACTCAACTACATTTATCATTGGGTTTATATCTAGTTTTAAAAAGCTGTCCGGTGACCCAGCCAAACAACCAAGATGACCGCCATGGCTAAAAAATAGAACATAGGGGTAAAATGTAGATTTTGGCTTATATCTCTGAAACCAAAGTTTTTACACAATCTGACATAGTCTAAATTATTTATCAGGTCAAGATCTATCTGCTCTGAAATTTTCAGATGAATTGGAGAACCCGTTGTTGGGTTGCTGTCCCTTAATTGGTTATTTTAAGGAAATTTTGCCATTTTTGGTTATTATCTTGAATATTATTATAGATAGAGGTAAACTGTGAACAGCAATAATGTTTAGTAAAGTAAGATCTACAAATAAGTCAAAATGATCAAAATGGTCAATTGACACCTTAAGGAGTTATTACCCTTTATAGTCAATTTTCAACAATTTTTCGTAGCTCTTTGTAATCTTTTACAAATATCTTCTCCTCTGAAACAACTCATTCAAATTTAACCAAACTTGTCCACAATCATCATTAGGGTATGTAGTATCCGTTGACCCGGCCAGCCTACCAATATGGCCGTCATGGCTAAAAAAAAGCACATAGGGGTAACATATAGATTTTGGCTTATAACTCTGAAACCAAAGCATTTAGAGCAAATCTGTTGCGTTGAAATTGTTTATCAAATAAAGATCTATCTGCCCTGAAACTTTCGGATGAATCGGACAACCCTATGTTGGGTTGCTACCCTTTTATTGGTAATTTTAAGGAAATTTTCTTGTTTTTGATTATTATTTTGAATATAACATGTATAATTATAGATAAAGATAAACTGTAAACAGAAATAATGTACAGCAAAGTAGGATCTACAAATAAGTCAACATTAGCAAAATTGTCAATTGACCCTTATGAAGTTATTGCCCTTGATAGGAAATTTTTAACAATTTTTCTAAAATTTTAATTATCTTTTAAAGAAATCTTCTCCTCTAAAACTACTGTGCCACAATCAGAAATGGGGTATCTAGTTTAAAAAATGTGTCCGATGACCCCGCCCATGAACAAGATGGCTTACATGGCTAAAAAATAGTACACAGGGTGAAGTGCAGTTTTTCTTTGTTCATATCTCTGATACCAAAGCATTTAGAGCAAATCTGCTGTGGATAAAATTAGTCATTAGGTCAAGATCTATCTGCCCTACATTTTCATACCAATCGGACAGCAATTATGTACAGCAAAGTGAGAACCACAAATAAGTCAACATGACCAAAATGGTCAATTTACCCCTTAAGGAGTTATTGCCCTTTATAGTAATTTTTTTGAAAATTGTAAGCTTTGTAAATTTTAGGGTAAATTTTTGCTAATTATTTTCAACTGTCACTTCTGGGTCAAATTTATTATAGAGATAGAGATAACTGTAAGCAACAAGAATGTCCAGTGAAGTAAGATCTAGAAACACATCACCATCACCAAAACACAATTTTGTCATGTGTCCTTTGTTTAATATGCACAAAGACCAAGGTGAGCGACACAGGCTCTTTAGAGCCTCTAGTTATCGTTGTTGTTTAGTCTTCAATTAATAGGAAACGGAGGAAGTGCCATAAAGACAACAACCCGATCAAAGTCTTTTTGTAGTATTTTATGTCTTTTCGTCGTTTTTGTTTTGTGTTTGTACTTTTTTGTAAGGCTCTTGTGATTATTATCTAGTTCATAGTCCAGAAAGTATTGCGCACATTTTTTTATTTCTCATGTCATTCCCGATTTCTTCACAGTCTGATTTTGCATATCCATTCTTATGTACTTAGTAGGCTTTTGTTCTAAATAAGTTTTTTGTTAAGCTTTTAGATTGAAGAAAATTTCCAAATTCTTACAGTTTAGACTTTCCCCTTATAAAGTATGTAGTTTACATGAACAAACAGTCATGTGGTTCATTAATTACACAGAGAAGATATACTTCTGTTTGTAAAAAAAGAGATACACCATCTTCCTCCACTACCATAAATTCAAGTAGTCATTTCAGAATATTCTTATTCAATTTATAAAAGTTTATTTTATGTTCATGTATACATTATAAACGAATTTCCACCACTTAATATCAACAAACTCTTGATATTTATTTATTTTTCAATTGTAACAATTGACTTAAGCTTACGACCCAAGAGTACTTTAAGTACTTAAAGATAACAACCGAAGACATAATATATACTATACCAACTAGAGTTATAATTATTGTCTCTTCCTGTCCGTAATTAGAGTTAATATACCGTTGAAAGAGTGGATTTGATTAATTCTTATATGTCACTTGTGATTATACAGTAACGACTCTTTTTGTCATATATTTATGGAGCTCTTTATCTGTTGCGGTAATTATACATCCTTGGTTTTCATGTGTTTTATAGTTTTGCAATTTCGATGAAGAATTCGAATCTGTTCAATTCATATCAATAATTATTATTTAACAATCAAAATACATCCATGCGGCAATCCACACGGTATTGAAGTACTCTATTAATCTACATAAACGATGCGATTTTATAGTAATGAAAATGTAGATGGTGCCAAGTAGCTACACCTACTATACATACTAGATATACTACTTGCACCTAGTGTAGGGAGTGGTGTGTTTCTCAGCAAATATATGCATTTAAATATAGTTACGAAGGAGTTATCAATATTCCAAAATGAATACAGATGGGATTATCACATGTACGTGATTAGGCAAAAATGAATAAGTTAAAAGCATGAACAGCAAAGTAACAAAAAATGTACATAAGTAAAATATGATTCAGTTATATTAAAGAGGCACCATTGGTGCCCATAGGAGTACGTAAAACTGTTGATAAACTTTGTTGCCGACACGTTTATACATATTATCAAGGTGACAATTAACAGCTTCAATCATCTCATCACACCTCCAGTAAGTATATCCTTTCGTTAATTTTACGGGCGCCATCACCAGTTATGGAACATCCGTTGACCAGATGATATCGGATACGTTCCTTACGTCGTAACTACATTTGTACAATCCGTTCCCTTTTCACGAACTTGACCTACTACATAGAATACTACTATTTACCGGGTTTGTAATAATATGAACAACACGACGTGTGCGACATGTGGAGCAGTATCTACTTACTGTTCCGGAGCATCTGATATCATCTCCAGTGTGTCTTCGTCAATTGTGTTCTCCTATTTATTTGTATTGTAGTCCTGTTATATTGTGTTGTCATTTTAATTTGAGAATGGAAATGGAAAGACGTGTTGTCTAATGCTTAGTTCGATTCTGGGTGTGTTACATGTTAATGTTGTGTCGTCATTCTCTTATAGTTAATGCGTTTCCCTCGGTTTTGGTTTGTGACCCGGATTTGGTTTTTTTTCTAGCGATTTATGAGTTTTGAACATCGGTATATTTCTGTTGCCTTTATTTGGTGGGGTTCGTGTTGCTAAGTTTTCTAAGTTGTGTCGTTTGTACTTTTGCCTGCTTTACTTTTTTGGCCATCGCGTTGTCAGATTATTATCGATCTATGGGTTCGAATGTCCCTCTGGTATTTTTTGCCCCTATTTTTCTCAGTGGATAACAATGCTTTAAATGAGTTGCAGTTAATTTATTTGCATTTAGTTTTACCAAACAACCATCTTATTAAATAGGAAAAACCTTTGGTAGATAAAATTGTGTGAAAGTGTAGTTTGAAGAGTTCAAACTCTCAACAAAATCAATACGACCACCAAAAGCACGTTTATCTTTAATATCCAAAAATTGTTTTACACTCCACAAATTTTAATTAATTGCACCATTTTCACATATTTGTTTACAAAAGTTAATGATAAGTTCTTTGAAAGTAGTCAAGGAACTAGTTAAAATCATTGACAGATTAGTTGTAGAACACTTACTAGAGACCGAGATTAAACGATATTTTACTGTTTTATTGTTTTATTGTGTAGTTTTGGTAACCAAAACATAGAACGAACTTTAAATGTTCAGAAGTTGTTTGTTTTCAACCGCTTTCTAGATTGGTCTATATGCCATTGTGTGCTTCTTTGTTACATATTTGGGTTTGTTTCGTGATTAAGATTATAACACACGGTTGACTTTTGTATTTTTGTATTTTTACCTTCTATGTCTGATTGTTTTGTTAATGCTTCGTTGTCAATATAATGGAACTTGATGCGATTGTCATACAAGTGAGAGGTTTAGCTAGCTAAAATCAAACCAGGTTCAATCCACCATTTTCTACGTAAAGTATTGCCTTTACCAAGTCAGGCATATGACAGTTGTTATCCATTCGTTTGATGTGTTTGAGCTTTTGATTATGCAATTTGATTAGGGACCTTCCGTTTTGAATTTTCCTCCGAGTTTAGTATTTTTTGTGATTTTTCTTTTTTCTTAACTGGAATTGTTACTTTAAACGTTAATAGGACTTAACAGTCCTTATACACGTAAAAGAAAATGACATAAAGACTTAAAATATATTTAACAAATGATGAATACTTCTAGTAATATAAATCTTATGTCTTATCTTAAGACTCGGCTTAAAATCCCAACATGACGGTTGCAATATGGTTTTCATTTAGTCAGAATAACTTACTTGTGGAAAGTCAATGTCATACATGTATATGTCCTAATGTGATTGTTTTAACGATAAGTGATGACGCTTATCAACATTATTTTGTGATGCAACACCATTGTCTAAGTGTGGGGATTTATGTAAGTGCCTGTCCCAAGCTATAAATCAACTGTAAACTTTTGTTGCTCTTATCAATTTTTGCTATGTTTTTATTGTTTTATCACAGTTGAACTGTTTCCCATTTGTCACATGATGACTTATTATAGTTTACTAAACAAATTGAGTTTTTCCCGATTTTTGAAAGCCGGACGGTAATAAAGCGATGAACATACGCACCCGTTGTTGTGCTCTGGGGGATATTTGTCCCATTGGCAATCATATCAGATATCCCTATATATAAAATTGAGAATGGAAATGGGGAATGTGTCAAAGAGACAACAACCCGACCAAATAAAAAACAACAGCAGAGGGTCACCAACAGGTCTTCAAAGCAGCGAGACATTCCCGCACCCGGAGGCGTCCCTCAGCTGGCCCCCAAAAAAATATATACCAGTCCAGTGACAATGAACGCCATACCAATTTCCAAATTGTAAACAAGAAACTAAAATTAAAATAATACAAGACTAACAAAGGCCAGAGGCTCCTGACTTGGGACAGGCGCAAAATGCGGCGGGGTTAAACATGTTTGTGAGATCTCAGCCCTCCCCCTATACCTCTAACCAATGTAGTAAAGTAAACGCATAACAATATATAATTGCTTAAGTATAAATATCAAAGTGGCTGTGATATATAGTTATATGTACCAGAAGGATAATTAGAGTTATCTTCCCTTTATCGTATTTCAACCTACGATTACTATTTGCATAACACGTTCTTAAATTGTTTCAGTATAGGCTCACTATATATTTATAATTATTTGAAATAAAAGAGGATGATTTCAATGGTAAAATATTAAAATAATCCCTCGTAGAAGAACAGACAAAACAATAACCAAAAAGGAAAACAAAAATTCAAAGAAGACAAATACTTTTTTAACATTGAAAACTAAACAAAGACCTAACAAAACTCATTTCAAACTGGGTCTAATCTTAGTTTGTCCGGCAGAAATGAAATAGTACTGCTCAACCAATTGCACCCGTTGATTAGCTCATGGACTAACCACTGAATTTCTATCTTGTCTTTCTTTAAAAAAAAAAATCGAAGCCGTAATGATTGAAAATGATAACATTGTCAATACAAAAACATTTTGAAGACAACTTCAGATTGAAGAAACAGATTGATTTTTTTTTAATTTACAAAGCATCAAAATGAAGTCATCACAAGTACTGAATCGACCTCTTTTGATGTATTGAATGACATATATAATTAATGTTATTAGGTTCATGAGTAAATAATTTAAAGTGCATGTCTATAAGGAAGTACTTCAAACACAAACGTATATGTCAGGATATGACTATCACTATAACGTGTAATACATCCTAAGTTCTCGTAACTTTTTAGTTTTCTTTTCCTGTTAAATATTATGACAGTGTATCCTAAACGAGTAGACTGAATGGCAATATACTTCAAAAACCATTGTTTATTTTTTGAAAATTGCTAGTTTAAATCTATTTTAGTTAATAACAAGGTCAACTCTTTAGAACAGTTTGCACTGACTAACTATGTTGTACATATTTGGTTTAGTTTAAACATATTTAATTTGTCCAAAGCAAAAAAGATTTTTTTTTCTTTGACCATATAAATAATGTTGAGATTGATTCTCATTTCTAATATCGTCGTTTTGTAATTCTTCTTTGAATTTTGATAACAAGTCTACGTTTCGAACTTACATTTTAAGATTATTCAAAAGATTAATTGTTGATGGGATAAATGATTGGGAAGTCAGTGTCAGCTTGCAAGTTGGTAAAATAAAATGTTGTACATTATGGAAGAGATATCATGCTGTACGTTTGATTTTATGGGTGCAATGCTACATACATATTCAGGGGCATTATTATTCTGAATGTAATAAAACAATCGAAGTTCCTTCTTTTTCTTCGTTCCTCTAAAGTTTCCCTTTCAACATCGTTTAAAATAGTCTCATAATGTATGAAAACAGGCCAACCTGTTACAAGTGTTGCAGATTCAAGTTGTAACTGTTCTTATTTAATTGATTAACCTTTCCGCAATTGTCTTATATTGTCCTAAAAAAGTTCATCGGAAGGTACCAAGAACTTGTAGATAAATATTCCGTACCAACTTCACAAATAATACAAGATGGTTTTGAAGTATAAATTTTGCGTACTGACGTTGGTTACCATCTTAATAACGTGTTATAGTATTCTTTTATTTGTCTTTATTTTGACATTTTTACTCTTTGAGTATGTTTGTTTTGTTCACGCATCGTTGAAATGTAATGGAATTTGATGCGACTGTCATAAAAGTGAGAGGTTTAGCTAGCTGTAAAACCAGGTTCAATCCACCATTTTCTATATTCGAAAATGCCTGTACCAAGTCAGGAATGTGACAGTTGTTATCCATTCGTTTGATGTGCTTGCACTTTTGATTTTGCCTTTTGATTTTGGACTTTCCGTTTTGAATTTTCCTCGGAGTTCAGTTTTTTTGTGTTTTTACTTTATACTTCAGTTGCATATTCCACTAGATGATCCGCAGGGCGCAGCTTTATACGACCGCAGAGGTCGAACCCTGAACAGTTGGGGCAAGTATGGACACAACATTTAAGCTTGATACAGTTCTGAATTTGGATTGTGATTAAATAGTTGACACAACATAGGCTCTTGAACTTTGTACTTAAATATTTTATTTTATAAATATTTTGATATGAGCGTCACTGATAAGTCTTATGTAGACGAAACGCGCGTCTGGCGTACTAAATTATAATCCTGGTACCTTTGATAACTATTTCTGACACAAAAAGAAGGTGGTCTAAGAACTTAAACTTAAAAACTTACAAAATTTAAATTGGACATTACCCTTCCGACGGACTATCATCATTTCCTCGAGACCATACTCGCAAATGGTTTCAAGAAAGAGCCAAAAATTTAGTTCCTGAAATTTTCATCCCAGACGGGAATCGAACCAGGAACCTTAGTGTTAGTAGTCCGATGCACTAACCACTAATGGAGTTTACAACAATAGCTACTCATTTAAATACATCATAGAATATAAAAATGTAAAAAAAGTGCTTGTTATCACTGAATTGTAAAGATTGTTTTAATTTATCAGTTGGTAGTAAAAGTGAATGTATATTTTATATTGGATGAAACAATGATTTAAGTTGATTCAAACTACTATTCTGGACAAAGAAAGATAACTCAAATTGAAAATGTCTTGCTATTGCGCAATACTGTGCAATTGAAAATTTCTTGATATTTTACAATACTGTGCAATTGAAGATTTCTTGCTATTGCTTAATACTGTGCGATTGAAAATTTCTTGCTACTGCACTTATTATAATAATTTCGGATTCTGATTTGGAACAACTTAAAAACTGGGCCCATAATAAAAAATCTAAGTACATGTTTAGATTCAGCATACCAAAGAACCCCAATTATTCAATTTTTGATGAAATTAAACTAAGTTTTATTTTGGACCCATTGTATCTTAATGTAGAACAATTTGAAAACGGGACCAAAAAATCTACATACACCATTTGTACACAGTTAGATTCGGAATATCAAAGAACCCCAATTATTCAATTGTTGATGAAATCAAACAAAGTGTAATTTTGGACCCTTTGGGCCCCTTACTCCTAAACTGTTGGGACTAAAACACCCAAAATCAATCATAACCTTCCTTTTATGGTCATAAACCTTGTGTTTAAATTTGATAGATTTATATTTACTTATACTAAAGTTATTGTGCAAAAAACCAAGAAAAATGCTTATTTGGACCCCTTTTTGCCCCCTAATACCTAAACTGTTGGGACATCAACTCCCAAAATCAATCCCAACCTTCTTATTGTGGTCATAAACATTGTTTTTAAATTTCATAAATTTCTATTTACTTATACTAAAGTTATAGTGCGAAAACCAAATGTCTTCGGACGACGACGACGACGACGCCAACGTAATACCAATATGCGACAAAACTTTTTTCAATTTTTGGGGTCGTATAAAAATTGGTCTTATAAATACTAGATATAGTTTTTCAAAATTTTGTCGGCTATGTTGATGTTTTAGTTCTTGCACAAACCAAGAACTAGTTGTCTTTGAAATAGACACGGAACGAACCCATGACCTCCATAGTAAAGAATAGAAAAGAATAAAATAGATAATAATACTTTATTATTACAATTATTGACCTTTACGGGTTTTGATTTCATACAATGAATACAATGATTTTTGTTATGAAAATGAAACAAATGATAAAATAAAATACAACATACAGAACACTGACTAGTTATTGCATGTAAATATGACCCATTCTCCTGTGTTAAAAATTTTCGTTTGTTAGTTTCATCTCTGAAAAAAAAGGAATATAAACTGTTAATATGTATCAATAAAAATCAAAAATCGAGACACCTTCGATAGAACGCAAGCCTTCGATCGCACATCATTAAAAATCCACACAATCGTTACATAGAAGCATTGACTCATCATTTCTTCTGTCAACCATGCTCATGTTCTGACATACTTGTAATTTGTGTAATTCTGTGCACAAAGGTTACGAATAAATCGAAAGCGCAAAGCTATAATAACATACAGTACACGTTTACACTATATTTAAACATAATCATTTTCTTGATCAAAATTATGACATGTTTTAAAACTATCATCATATGCAAACTGATGACTGTATTTAAGTTTCGATTCAAGTTGTGTCTGCTATGTCGGTCATTTCCGAACAGCTGTCCCGGGTGTCGTCTGTTTGTGCCTTATTGAATATCTGGAGAGAAAAAAAATTTTGAACTTCACTGCTCGAACTGGTATGAGTTATTACGGTTGATAATGTGAACATATTTCAAATAATATCATTTCTTGTTATAACGTTAGCTATACATGCTCTACTAAATTGACTTTACAAAAAAAGGCTATTTAATTCTAACTAATGTCAAATAGCGTAAAACCCAGAAAGCAAAAGATATAGTCGAAACAGTAAAAAAATATTTTTGGAATACAGAATTTACGAAAGACAAATATAAATAGAAGATTACAAAAATCTCTCAAAAATACTAAGTGTTTTAATTGGTTCTCCAACATTTGTCCAAGATTGGAAGATGTATCACTGATGCTCAAACCACGAGCTAAAGTAAAACCAAATCACAGGCTCGCGTGGCGTGACTTTAATATTTTTTTACGATCACATTACTCCACATTCTAATCGACGTTAGACGAACTTAATAAAAAAATCTAAAGAAGTCAGTTAAAAAATACAATGTTCATTTTTACTTTTTATTTTATTTGCGGAATGAATAGTTACGATGACAAATAAGGGCACAAAACAATTCACAAAATACGATGCCAAGACAAACCTGCCACTGAATGTACTAGGTACACACGTAGTAACCATACTGATACCAGTATATAAAAGAGTCATTGAATTGGCAGCGTGTCCTAATCGACGTATACAAAAATGCATACAACTTTGAAAAAAATCTATATCACACTAACTAAATCTTTACCTTTAAGTTTCTACACAGTGTATCAACCACAATTTGTGTATACATTTATCAATAAATGTATGAAATACCTGATACCAACACCATATTCTTTGAACATGAAAAACACTTCGTTATTATGTTATGATCTCAATTCTTACATCTTAAATTTTCATTTGAGAATGCTTTATATAAAAGTCAGAAGATGTGGTATACATGTATTTTACTTGCGTGATGGTGATAAACAAATCGGTTTTAACAAAATAAAATTCAGTTACCCCGGTGGGCTTCAACCAGATTAACGGTACACCAACTTTTCAAAGTAGTACAGATCTTGATATTTACCAAAGTCAACAGAATTTATTGTTTGTTTTTTCAATATACAATTTTGTTTTTCTTTCTGAACAAACGATATTAATTTGCGTACAAATGAATAATATGAATCTTCAGAATGTAGAACAAATTGTGTTACTATTCAGTACTGGCAAAGCATTCAATTAAACTAAGAGAACAAGTTAAATAACAATTAAAAATACCGTAGCGTTAAGAGGTATAGTACATCCGACTTCTACCGTCTCTGATTTTTTGTATTCGATAGACATCCATGGAGTTGTCTCTCTTGTTTCTGGTTTAGTGCTATTTTCGTTATCTAAAAATAAACGTAAATCTTATTCTAAATACATCAATAGTTATTTCAGTTTAGCTGAATTTGCACTCGTTACATACGTGTTTAGAACCAGTTCAATTTCTTGGAAGCTCCAAATATAGTATATTAAAAGAATATAAAAAAATATCCCAAACTGCTTGCTTAAAGTTCTTAATGTTGTTTCATCAAACGTAAGTATATATGTTCTGTTGAATAACAGCGATTTAACATACATCAAAATTGAGGTAATGTAGAAATACAACTATACGTAATATAAAGCCGTATTTTAAATACCATCCAACATCATTATTGACAAAAAAAGTTTGAGGATCGGCAAGAAGGAAACAAAATTGGTTTCCTAAAATTCACAGAACAAGAATCTATCGAAAATATATTATTGCAGTTTGTTTCGTTTACTATCATAATCTTACTTTAAACGAAAACACCATCTTTTTTTACATAACTGATGTTATATTTGTGATTTCACAGTTAATTTCGTCATGTTAAAATGGAGAAAAAATATTACCTATATACTTTTTTCTGTAGAGATAAATTGATACACAAATTATCACGCAAATAACCATTACAGTGGTAAGAATAATCATTGATATGATTAAAGTTGAGATGTTTCCCATCCAGGGATCACTGGTAAAATCTAAAAGAAAGAAATCATATAACCATTAGAAAAGAAAATTATTCTTATAGTTGACGATGCGTTACATTCCTGTTAAATTTAGTCTTAGAAAATTATAATCCATTTACCGTACACTGAATACTTCATTTTGCATAATTATTACCTTACACTGAATACTTCATTTTGCATAATTATATTACATTAGTTTGCATAGAATATGAATGAATACTTATTTAAATGTTTTAAATCTTGGTATCTTTATTTTTAAGACTATGTAGAAATAGCTCTGCATAAAATTAACGCATTCATAACTTGTTTCGTGATTAACATTCTTCTTGAACTGTAAAACTGTATGACTGTTCTTGTCCATTCGTTTTTGATGCGTTTTGTTATTTGATTTTGCCATTTGATTATGGACTTTCCGAATTGATTTTCCTCTAAGTTCAGTATTTTTGTGATTTTACTTTTTACCAATAATATTAAAATCAATGAGATACCTTAATATTTTTGAAGCTTTATGTCCATTAGTGCTTATAAAGAATAACCAAAAATATCGTATAATCACATACTGCAACGGACTTTGTATATGAAGTTCTTGTAAGATTTAGGTGAAGATTTTGTTAGAATAATTTGCTTATAGAAATTAAACCATTGTTTTCATTATTCATAATAGAAATATTTGTATAAAATTAAGGCAAAATTTTGTAAAATGGCCTGACACTAGATTGCATTATGATATGAGTATTTGTATTGCGACTTGGAATATACTATTTGCTTTTACACAAAAAAGAGTGACGTAAAATACCAGAGGGACAGTCATACTCATAGTTTGAAAATAATTTATAGTCATTTCATGTAAACCATACATTTTTTAGCACGCCGCCTTTTTACGCCTGTCGCAAGCCAGATGACGGTGTTCGTTGTTAGTCGTGTATGAATTTGATTTTTACTTCATTTATATGTTTTCGAATTTAGTATGATGTCCTTTTAACTCAACTAGTACACATGTTTTAAGAGCCAGCTGAAGCCCGCATCTAGGTGCTGGATTAATGTCCCTATGTTGATTGATTGATAATAATTTTAAGACTCATCAGCTCACACACACATCCTGAGAGAAAGCGAGAGAGATAATAAAGATGTAAGTTCAAGTGTGTACGTACAGATACATGATATGATTTAACAGAAAACAATCACAATAGACTATAGCCAGTAATACATTATAAATCACATTAAAATCACACGATGTTTGCTAGCTACAATTGTGAATTTGATTGTATAACCCAAGCGTGGAATAACAAAAATACAAAATTCTACGGACAGTTAAGGAAATCAGAAAATTACAACACCATAAGCTCAAACACTTCAAACGAATGGGGAAAAACTGCCAAATTCCTGTCTTGTACAAATATTACTAATGTAGAAAATGGTTAATGAATGGTGGATTACTAAATGTAGTCTAATGCGAATATCGGTGCTTTGCTTTTGCGCCAAAAAAAATATTTCATTTGCGCCACAAACCATATTTCATTTGCGCCAAAATAAAACCTTTTATTTGCGCCAATGTCAAAGGTAAATACAGGTAAATAGTACAAAACAGATATTTAAAAAAAGACTTTTGATAATAAATACTTGAGTAATACATTGGGACTGTTCTAAGCATGATGCATAATAGTAAAGTAATAAGTATATCCTGGCACAAAACTTGTAAGAGACGATCCTGATGTATTCATGTCTGCAAAATCCCCCCTCTGATGTGCATACCATATAGATCCAAAAGATAGTCCTCCAGTCCATGTCAGTTGTTATAATGGCTTTGTAAGGTGACCTATAGTTGTTAATGTTTGTGTCATTTTGGTCTTTTGTGGATAGTTGTCTCATTGGCAATCATACCACATCTTCTTTTTTATATTGTAATGTTTTATTTTATTTGGGATACCATTAAACCGCTTGTCTTCATTTTTCAGAACATATGATCTAATGATAACCTAAATGTGTGGTCATACAAAATCAGACTTAAAATTCTTCTGCTTACACTGGTTTATGTCTAAATTTAAAATTTCCATCTTGACACCTCGAACATGTGAACACTATATATAATTATACACCTTAGTGACTCTCAGCTTCAGAAATGAGTAATACTGTATGGCATTGAACTCACGCCATTATCCAGGGGGAATACTGTAGAGACAAACCTTTTAGAGCAATTAATACTTAACCGTTATATCTTACCTGAATTACCTGTAAAATGGCACAAATGAAGTTTTTATTTTATGGCGCAAATGAAATATAACCTTGTGGCGCAAATGAAAGATTGTAATTTTCAAAAATTGGCGCAAATGCAATGCGCCCGCGAATATATTTTTTTTAATTTTTAGATACATATAATTATATTATAAACGTTTAACAGATATCTGTATTAAACTCACCAGTACAGTTATCTAACTCCTTTGTGAAGTTGGTCACAGCAAAGCTTTCAATATAACAGTAAACCATCAAAGGAGATCCACAATCTTTTTTGGTAACGGTGTGCATTATATGCATTATGTAGGTAAAGAATATTCCATCTTGAGTAACAGTAGATGATATATTAGCTTTTTCCGTTATATTTTTTTCCTGTAATATTACATGAGAACATTAAAGGTGCCTTTAAATTGTTGGCTGAAATGTTGAAATGTTAATCATTATCCTGATTATATATGCATAAAATGGCAATAATTTTGAAAGCAGAAACAAACATTTATCTTTTGTTCTTGATTAATCAATGACACTATATTTGAAAAAAATGACAAGTCTGCTTAATTATCATTTCCCTAAATTCAACAGTCATTTTAACAACTGTAAACATATGAGCTACATGTACCTGAAAGGTTAGGTCCGGTAAGGACCGATTTTGGCCTCAAATTTCAGGTTCATCTGACGAAAGATGTTGACCACTTTTTAAACACATAAGTGTCCATTTCATTTGATTCAATTTATTTATTAGAAAGATTTTAACTAATTTAGTCATTAAAAACGCTCCGATTCAAGTTCAAATATGAGAAATCTACCAAATATGCCGAAAAATGTCACTTTTAAGATGTTTTTTGTCAAAAACGAAAGTGGCCGCATCCGTGTTCATCCTCAACCTTTATATATGTTATGTATTATCATCAAATACAACTTACGTTTCAATATTTTGGATGAACACGAATGCGGCCACTTTCGTTTTACACGGAAACCGCCTAAAATTTAACCAAAATGCTAGAATTGTGAACATTTCAGTGATTTAGCATGACTTAATGGTGCTAGTACCCGATATATGTACATCGTATTGTCCCGATTTATGTAGCAGAAGCATTCTACTGTCCAATAAAAAACTAAAAGTTTACATTTTAACAATTTTGTAAAACTGCTATATTTTGGAGCCAAAAAGGGGTCTTACGGGACCTACTCCTTTGATTGAACAAATTGAATTTTATCTTCTAACATGATCTTTATTGTTGGAATGCCAACTAGAACTCGAGTTTCACTCAGTACATGTAGTACCGACTGTCGAATACTAAACTGATACTCGACTTATCTGTTGAGATTGTTTTCATTTTCATAACGTTGGTTTTATTGCGATCGTTTTAATGAGGTTTTATCATCACGCCTTTGGTTAATGTTTGGTTCGTTACCATAACAAAACACATAGTTGTTTGATCGTGTATGAATTTATAACCATTTACAGCAAAATGACTTCAGTGTATAGGTAAAATGCAATATCCTTGGTTAGCTTGCATGATATTAAATCAGAGTAGTCCGACGGATAAACAATATATCCCTCTGTTGAACTAGACTGCTCCGATAGGAAGGTAGTGTATCTAACCTTATAATGACTTCATGGTTCATCTAGCAAGCAAGCTAACCAGATACGTTACCTTTATCGAAACGCTAAAGCCACTTTGTAAATCAGTATAAGGTGTTATCACTTTATTGATTACTTTGGATTCATCACTATTTGTTGGATACTAATTTTGTTGGACTGTTTTGGTAAAGATAAACCTCGTTTTAATACTGAAACGAAGTACACGTTTTATTTCGACTTGTCACAGTAAAGTGTGAAATGTCTTTAACTAAGACGACGACCCCAACAAAAATAAAAAATATGCTAATTATTTGTGTTCCTATATTGTAAGTATAATATTTGTCGGGTATTAAAGTACTCAAGATTTGCTCGGCTAAATTACCGAGAATCAATTGGTAATAAGTCTTTACCGAGTTGACATTCAAACTTAATATTTTACTCTTTCTATCGGCATACTCACGTGTAGTAAAATGGTGCAATTTGGTTCAGGATAAATATCATTAATTTGCAAAGAGACGTCTACAATACTGTTATTTATTGTCAGTGAGGGACTAACGCTGTTGTTCCTGGGAAGCTCTACAGAAAACCAAAAGGTAATTAAAAAATAAATAACCTCGTAATGTTGATGATCAGTTTCATTGTAAATTGCTTTTCTAAAATTAAAATTATTTGGCTTTGATGTTGGCAAATATTTGATCAAATTATATAGTTTACAGAATATTGTCAAGACATTCTAAATAACGAGGTCCAATTTGTCAGACGGTATAATATGAAACGAAGAATCGACGAATGGAACTTTATAAATAACTAATATAGGATAAGGTTAGTTTTTTTTTTAATCAAACATCAGACCCTTTCGTTTTCCACATAATTAATAATACAAATTATAGGTGTATATTAACAAGCAATGTCGCGGATGTGTTCGATCGAGTTGTATAATATGTAAAATCAAACTTACTAAAGAATTCATAGTCTTTCATCATTAATCCTTTTTTCATCTCATTTATTCCAAATGCACATGAATATGCTATATCCACATCACTTGTAGAGAGATTATATATCAAAAGTGAGTAAGAACAATTAGCATTCTTCCTTATGGTGTACTTGTCTTCATTTATGCATTTCCCGTTTTGACAAAGAAGAATATCCTTTTTACTACCATACCACTGCTGGAAACTCCCCGTGCACAAATTTTCCTTATCTGATATTTTGCATAATAATTCTAATGTTTCTCCGAACAAAATTGGTTTGGTCTCTACTTCCCATGACACAATATCTGTAATTTAATAACTTATTTTTAACACGGTGGATTGTTATTTGCAACTGCATGTACACGAATCAATACAGATTCCTCAATTTACCCGTATATATACTCTAACCTAGATTACTACACTGATTTAAGATAAATACTCTAGACAGGTTCATCCAGAAACACATGTGATCAAATGTGGTGTAACCAGGTTCAACCAAGTTCTTAGACTACGATGCTGATCTAATGTTTATAAAGCAAAGTGAACCAAACAATCTAAAAGAAAAAGAGCTATGATCGTAAAATATAAATAAAAGGTGATGTTGGGTTATATTAT
Source organism: Mytilus edulis (assembly GCA_019925275.1). Taxonomy (NCBI): domain Eukaryota; kingdom Metazoa; phylum Mollusca; class Bivalvia; order Mytilida; family Mytilidae; genus Mytilus; species Mytilus edulis. The sequence goes on along the minus strand of CM034360.1, from coordinate 3,709,566 downwards.
GTCAATGAGCTAAAACAAAACCAAAATATCTAGAGAAAATTTGTATCTATTGCAGGATTTTCAAACACGCCTGTGTGCAATTATTGCATTGTTCGCTCTAACAATCTTTCTAAAGTAATCCCTATTTCTTGAATGTTACCAATGAAACAGGACCGTAGATTTATTCTCAATTGTTACATGTACTTACCTAAACATTCCACAGTTTCAGCTTTAAAGATGCTTAAAACCATACACGCCATTGATAATGAATGAATAAATAGATTTGGCTTTCTCTTTGCAGTACCGATACGTTTTCTGTGTCGGAAGCTAAAACATAAAAATAATTTCAAATGTAAGAAATTGCGGCGACAAAATTAAATGAAATGTACATTGCATACAAACCAAAGCCACAATTTAAAAACTGTACACAATGAGTTAATGTTTTGTAATATTTGCTTCTATTGTGCCTTATGGCGACAATTTACGTGGGCATGTTTAGAGATGTTGTGCATTTAAGTCATTCATTAGGGTTTAAAAAGCTTGTGATAATAGTCTTACAACATTTTCAAATTATCTGTTACTTACTTGATAAACGTACAATCATGTACTTCTGCCTATGGTATATAACATCATATTTTTGCACCAGAAGCGCATTTCGACAATTGATGTCTATTCAGTGATGCTCCAGACCAAATTATTTATAAATCCAAAGCTTATTAATACGACGAAGAGCTATAAACCAAAGAGGACAAAAAGTATAGCAAAAGCTGGGCAAGGAATCAGAGCTTTCCACGAAGGAGATACATTCTTTAATTCAAAATGATTTTCAAAATTTTGTAACAACACATTTAACAAATTGCTACGCTGAACGCAGCTGGATACGACCGAAGAGATCAAACATTGAACAGTTGAGTCTAAAATGGACACAATTTTCGCGCTGGATACAGGTCTAAATTTGAATTGTAATGAAATACTTGACACATAATAGGTTTCTGACACAGAACATCTGTAGATAAAGAACTGAGAGATGGTTACATGATTTGAATCTAAATTCCATTTTTGTTTTTGGGTAATACACCAAGATGTTGCGTATTGAGCCCCCTCCCCCCAAAAAAAAATGTTTTTAATTTCTGAAATCTGAAATGAGAAACAATTGTCCTTCTACAATATGTACCCCCCCCCCCCCCACCCCCCACCCCCAAGTTTTTCACCTCCCGATTTTCCCTTTTTCTAAAAACAAATCTTACCTTCAGTATCTCAAATCAAATTTCTAATGGAGTTTGCAAGTATTATTACCCATCTAAATCTTTGGTATCCCCCCTCCGTTTTGTCACCTCCCCCTTTTCCCTTTTTCCAAAAACAAATCTTACCCTCATAATCTAAAATTTCTGATGGAAATTGCGACTATAATTACCCATTTAAATACTCATAAAAGTCTTAAAATAGAAAATGACCAACATTGCTAATATTAATATTAAATTATAGTAACTTATAAAAATAAATTGACAGCTACTTATCTCAAGAAATACATTTCTTTACACATGATTTACAAGAAATGTAAGGGAGGTAAATCCCAGCATACACAACATTTTACTATAATTGTGATTGTTTTACCTCCCTTCCACTGCTTTTAAATTGCCTTAATTGTCTATTAATCAAGGAACTCAAAGGCTTGTTTTTTCTCCTTTTTTGTCCCTTATTCCTAAATGGTTTGAGCAAATTCAATCAACCCCAAAATCAATCCTAACCATCCCTTTGTGGTATGGAAAATTAGGGTATAATTATAGAGAGATTCATACACTTAAACACAAGTTTGTGTATGGAAACTACAAAAATGATTATTTGGGCCCCTTTGTTGGCCCCTAATTCCTAAACTGTATAGACCATAATTCCCAAAATCAATCCAAAGCTACCTTAAGTTATTATAAACCTTGTTTTTTTAATTATTGTATACATTCTATCTACTAATACTAAAGTTATTGTACCATTCTACTAATCAATGAAGTCATACATAGTAAACGATGTATTACATTGTATCACTCAACACTAGCCTTATTCTTGTGTGTTTTTATTTAATATTGTTTCGTTTGTATGTTCCGGAATTTTGTGTGGTGTCCATTTAGCTGTTTTAGTAAACATTATTGTTTAGGGGACAGTTGAAGCCAGACCTTTTGTCGGCCTTAATCTGTTTTCTGCTTTTTGGTCGGATTGTTATTATCTTTGACAGTCATCTTTTATATTCTCTATTCTGTACTGAATAACGAATCCAAAATAGTTTAGATGCACAATTAACTTAGAGCAGATTTCCCGGATCGAGTGATCTATCTATCCCTTTGCTAAATTCAAGCAATTTTTGTCTATAAATATATTATACCATTTTGAAATTTTTCTGTGTTGTCTGCCTTTTTCAGATGATTTTGCTCGATGTAATGGTATAGAAGGTTTCTTTGGTGATAATAATATATTGTCTTTTAAATTATCAGAATCATGTCCAGTGTTCAAGGATTTCTCCTCATTGAAAGTTCTTGTATGCCCAATGTTGATTACTGGACGCCCTTTACAATCATTACAAACCTGTGAAATACAATGACAAAAAATAAATGACTTATCTGTGTGTTTACACATCAATGATGAATTTATTATTTAAACATTCATTAAACAAATATCGGGGACCATTTTCACATAAATATGGTGGTAAAATAAAATATTATCGATTTTTTTCTCTTTAAAAAATAAATTGGAAGAGTGCCAATGAAATAATTCTCAATCCAAGTCACAATGTATACAAAGTAAACAATTATAAGTCAAAGTACGGCCTTCAGCACGGAGCCTTGGCTAACACCTAACAACAAGGTATACAGGACCCGCAAATTACTAGTGTCAAAACATTTTTAACAGGAACACCAACGGTATAATCTATATAAAATGGTAGAAACAAGAAACACTTATGAACCACACCAACAAACGACAACCATCGAACAATAAGCTCCTATTTGATTTAATTAAGTTCCTGTAATAAAACACTGAAGCTCAATTTATATATTGGGTTTTAGAAATATGTTCACTTTGGTCTTCTCCAAAAAAACACTTGCTAAAGAGGGTCATGTTTGGTTGTGCAAGTTGTATAAACGCGTAGAAAGCTCATTATTATAAATATCTGCTCATACCTTTGTAGGTATATTTCCTGTTTGTAGAACTGCATTGAAGTCACATTTACTTGTCGTTATAGTCAGTTTGTCCTTTGATTCAATATGAAAGGTATCTGAAAAAGTACAAAAGAAAATAATAAATAAAGAGAGATTGACATGATTAATCAATAAGATCAATACTGTCATTGGTACATTCTGTATTTGAAGGACTTTTACAGAACCCATGTAGAACGCTCACAATTATACCAAAAGCGTAACCTGACGAATAAAGCTTCAGTTTACAAATCCTCAAATAGTGTCATGGTATCAATATCTTCGTTATGATTTCTGGTAACTGAATTAAAGAAACAGCTACTATTCATATTTTAAATGATGGAGGAGTATATAAAATAATTCGTATTTTAAAGTTAAAGCAGTACACGGAATGTATACGAACAATTGTGTAAACTTTTAAATGCAGCATGGGAATTATTAAGTACACAATATGTAATTACATTTATAACCTGTCTATGTCTGTTTTTGTGAAAGCTTTATTATATTGTTTTCTGTTTAATATCATTATTGTCACGATATATATCATGTTAGCAATGTTAATTTCTTGTGCTCGTGCATTCATATCTCCCTTTAAAATGTTTGGAGAAGGACAGGTAAAAAACATACCTTGCCAGATGATATAGTCTTTTCTTTTTTAAAGCTAACATTTTGAATTATGTTTTCTTTTTTCCTTGAATTTTTCCCCTTACTTTTGCTCTAATAACAAATATTTATATTATTTAGTCTAAAGTAAAATAAATCAATTAAATACAATAAATATTAATAATTTTAAACACGACTTGGTTAATATAACTTAATATAAAAGAATGGCCAACGTAGATACAAGTATCTTGTCTTAGGGAGGGATAAATCATACTTTGTAAAGAATCATTCTGATTCAAACAAAAAATTCTCTGAAACCGATATTATCAAGATGCTTGATTTCTTGATTGACAACATATTTGTTACGTTCGGAGGACGTGTTTTTCAACAGACTGTCGGCATCCCAATAGGAACAAACTGTGCCCCTCTACTTGCTGACTTGTTTCTTTATTATTATGAGGCTGACTTCATGCAGGAACTTCTTAGGAAGAAAGATAAGAAGTTAGCAATATCCTTTAACTCTACTTTCCGCTATATAGATGACGTTCTTTCACTAAACAATTCAAAATTTGGTGACTATGTGGATCGCATCTATCCCATCGAATTGGAGATAAAGGATACTACAGATACAGTTAAGTCGGCTTCATATCTTGACTTACATCTAGAAATTGACAATGAGGGTCGGTTGAAGACAAAACTTTACGACAAAAGAGATGATTTCAGCTTTCCAATTGTGAACTTTCCATTTCTAAGTAGCAACATTCCAGCAGCACCTACATACGGGGTATATATCTCCCAATTGATACGATATTCCCGTGCTTGCATTTCCTATCATGATTTTCTTGATAGAGGGTTACTGCTCACAAGGAAGCTATTAAACCAAGAGTTCCAAATGGTGAAGTTGAAATCATCCCTTCGTAAATTTTACGGACGCCATCACGAGTTGGTTGACCGTTATGGAATAACCGTTTCACAAATGATATCGGATATGTTCCTTACGTCATAACTACAATCCCCTTCCCTTTCATGAATTTGACCTACCGAATTAGACTATTTACCGGATTTGTAATCACATAAGCAACACGACGGGTGCCGCATGTGGAGCAGGATCTGCTTACCCTTCCGGAGCACCTGAGATCACCCCTAGTTTTTGGTGGGGTTCGTGTTGTTTATTCTTTAGTTTTCTATGTTGTGTCATGTGTACTATTGTTTTTCTGTTTGTCTTTTTCATTTTTAGCCATGGCGTTGTCAGTTTGTTTTAGATTTACGAGTTTGACTGTCCCTTAGGTATCTTTCGTCCCTCTTTTAATATAAAAGACACTTAGCAATTCTGACTTACTGGCAGGTTGACATACACATTTTCCTTTAACGGTCATCATTTTGGATTTTTGTTGTTGGAGATATTCCTTTAAATAGGAATTTGAACCGCAAGTATTCAAACATTCATTGCATTTACATGTATCTGAAAGAGAAATTGAACCAAAATTAGTCAATAAAAATGTAAACTACCTGAATATAAAATAAAATGCTTCGCTGAACAGTAAGTGCAAGTTGGACACAAGCTTGATGCTGTCTGAATTTGGATCAGGATCAATTTACTTACATAATATAGATTTCTGACACAAAATAAATGTGGTCCCACATCTTAAAACCTTAAAATTGAACATTTAACTTACCAGAATGGTCAGATTTCCAAAATTTAACAACATGGTTAGATTCAACTTTGAAGCAAGGATGCACACGCTGAAATGTCTCACCACCTTTACTAAATTAAATCATTGACATTATGTTGATAGTCCTAAATAGAAAGCTTTCCACCAACTAGCACATAAACTTAACACGATCCAAGAGAATGATGTCAAGGTCAAATGAACCAAACAAAAAATACATGTACACCTTACACTCATGCATTACACTTAATTTAGTTGACCTATTGCTTATAGTTTCTAAGAAACAGACTTAAAGGAGAAAGCTAAACATTACCCAATGAACCATGAAAATGAGGTCAAGGTCAGACGAATCGTGCCAAGCAGACATACATGTACTGTAACAGCTTACAAATTTTCGATACAACAAATATAGTTGACCGATTACTTTAAGTCGAAGAAAAACAGACCAAAACACAAAAAAATTAACATTGAACAATTAACCGTAAAATGAGGTCACGGTCATATAAAACCTGCTGCGAGACTGACGTGAACATCATGAAATATTTCCATACACCAAATATTGTTGACCTATTGCATATAGTATTCTAAAAAAAAACAACTTAACTTTGACCACTGATCCATCAAAATGAGGTAAAGGTCAGATGACACCAACCAGCTTTACATGTTCAACTTACAAGCATTCCATATACCAAATAGAGTACTAGTGCATACCGTATGAAAAAAACCCAGACCAAAACACAAAAACTTAACTATAACCACTGAACCATGAAAATGAGATCAAGGTAAGATGACACCTGCCAGTTAGCGCTTCAAAACACCGAATATATTAGACCTATTGTTTATAGTATCTGAGATATGGGATTAACGTAACCTTTTTCGCACATACTAAATGTAGTTATCCTATTACTCAGTATTAGAGAGATATTAACATTACAAATGGGTTTTACTTTTTTCGAGTAGTCACCGAACCATGATAATGAGTCAAGAACAATAGACATGTGGCAGACGGAGATCATCTATAATACACAAAGTACGAAGCATCCACCTTCTAAAATATAAAGATTTTAAGAAGTCAGCTAACGACTTCGCCGGATCACTATCACTATGTTGAGCTTTCTGGCGACTTATAAGCTCGACAAAACTGGAGGCCCTACGGAGCCTGTGTTGCTCACCTGATATTTTTATTTACATTTGATAATGCAATCGTTATACTTCTGCTTCAGTCTCAGAGATATAAGTCAAAAACTGCATTGTTCTCCTATATTATATCTTTAGCCATGTCTGCCATGTTGGCAGGCAGGGTCATTGGACACATTTTTACAAGATACTTTAATGCTGAGTGTGGCAAAGTTTGGTTGAATATGTCTCAGTTGTTTCAGAAGAAGACTTTTGTAAAAGATTACACAAATTTAAGAAAAAATTGTTAAATTTGACTTTAAAGGAATTACTCCATATACATGATATAGGGTAAATATAACAAAAAGCTGCAAAATTTCCATAAAATTACTAAATCAGAGACGAAACCTGACAGCAGCTTGTCTGATTCGTCTGAAAATTTCAAGACAGATAGATCTTTTAACTTGATTAACTTGTTATTGTAAAATTTGCTCTAATGGTTTATTTTGAGAGATATAAGCCAACAACTCCATTTTACCTCTATGTTCTATTTACAGCATTGTCGGCCATCTTGGTTGACAGGAAGGGTAATCATTCACATTTTTAAAGTATGACATATAAAATTAAGGAATAAGTGACACAAACTCCACCCGAATTTGGGGGTGATCTCAGGAGCTCCGGAAGGGTAAGCAGATCCTGCTGCACATATGGCACCAGTCGTATTTCTCATGGTATTACAAATCCGGTTAATAGTCTATTCGGTAGGTCACATTCTTGAACTACATTAGAAAATGCCTGTACCAAGTCAGGAATATGACAGTTGTTATCCATTCGTTTGATGTGTTTGGACTTTTGATTTTGCCTTTTGATTTTTGATTTTCCTTTTTGAATTTTCCTCGGAGTTCGGTATTTTTGTGTTTTTACTTTTTTTTGAAAGGAAAGGGGATTGTAGCTACAGCGTAAGGAACATATCCGATATCATCTGTGAAACGGTTATTTAATAACGGTCAACAAACTCGTGATTGGGCAACAACACTACATACAGAGCAATAGCACAGTATTAGGCAACAACACATCATATTGTGCAATATCGCGAAATTGCACAGTATATATTGCAAAATAGCACAGTATCGAACAAAAGCAAAATATCTTCAATTGAACAGGTGGGTCCCTTCTAATTGCCTGGGTAAGGACAGTCATTTTGAAAATTCCAAAGTCAAAGAGCGCATCTTCACATGCAAATTACCATTTTTTTTTTATAAAAAATCATTAAGTTCTGAGTATATTTAGTTTTGTTCATGTTTGCTGTTTCTTTTGTAACATCATTCATTTTGGAAATTCCTTAGCCAAACTGTACATCTTTACATGCCAGTTAACATTAATGTAAATTTTTAGAAAATTGGAAGTATTTTAAAATTTTGGAATATTTTGCTGTTTCCATAGTAATGGTGCCCATTTTCAAATTTCCAAAGCCATATGCCACATAAATGCTATATTACGTATCAATATAGTTGTATTGGGTTTTATGCAATATTCTTTAAGAAAATGAAGCTTGAATGTATTTTTCCGTAGTGCCAATATTAAACGTTCGCCCTGTTTCTATGACAATGACGACCATTTTTGAATTAGCTAATATTGTTTTACCATATAGGCATACCAAGGAACATGTCCATAAATTGTCATCTATCTAGATCTTATGATGTCAGATTTAGAATTAAGATTTTTTTCGTTTTTTGCTGTTTCAATGGACACGGCGGCCATCTTTAAAAAATCCAGAGTCAGATGCAAGACTTCATCTGGTGTCCTCATTATACTATAGTAAGTTCCATCAACATTGCATCACTCGACTTTGAGAAACAAAATGTGTGGAAGAATAATAAGATTAAGAGAAAAAAAGAAACGAAGAACCGTCGAGGGTGTCATAATCAATTGTAAATGTTATTGTCTTTTTACTGCATTTCCTGTCTATTAAAAAAAAAATGTATAATGCAGCTGGTACAAATATATATTTTTGGCACACACTCATTAACAACAACGACAAAGACCTATTGCATACATAATAAAATAAATGTTATTTTATTATTGTGTCACATACTGATCATTAACAACAACGACAAAGACCTATTGCATACATAATAAAATAAATGTTATTTTATTATTGTGTCACATAATGATTGAACATTATACAATGACATACTAAAATTAAACATTTAAACAAACAGTACCCAGTCATAAAATGGCCTATGAGACATATTTCTACAAAATATTTCACATTTAAATACTTAAGAAATGACTGTAATATTTTTTCTGTCTATGAAGAAATAACATAAAAAATTTGGTGCACACTGAGTAACGCGCGTAGCGGGTTCACTTATTATAAAAGTGTGCACCACATTTTTATGTTATTTCGAATAGACAGAAAAAATATTACAGTCATTCCTTATAATTTAATTCTAAATTCCATTTTAAACCGTAGAAAACAATGAGAAAACGATGATGACGTCACGGCCATATGACTAAATTATGTCTATGGGCTCATAACAAAATAACGTCAGCTAATCAGAAGACCCGTTACATCCAAAATTAAATTATATTCATAGATATAGGAAGATGTGGTGTAAATGCCAATGAGACAACTCTCCATCCAAATAACAATTTGAAAATTAAACCATTATAGGTTAAAGTACGGCCTTCAACAAGAAATGTACATATAACATTTCCTAAAATTTGTTTTTTTGCACAATTTCAAAAAGATTTATCATTTACCTAATTACAAATTCAATTTAACATTCATTTAAAAAAATTAATTTAATTAAAATAATAAATTATATAGACAAAAATTAAATGTATATTCCTTTCATTTATATATCAAATGACTTTAAAAGTAGTAGAGTTTGAAGTTACTTAAACTATAAAAATAAGTATCTCAAACTAAAAATATATTTCGTCTCATAAAAAAGTATTTGAAAATAATTTAAAAATTCAGAAAATAAAAGCAAGCTTAAGTCTTTATAAAGAGAACAATTCAAAAGGAAGTGGTTTTATTTCATTTTTAACACGTCAATTGTTCGTACAAAGCACACACAGTCTGTTATGAACTGGAATTGGCGGCCTGAAATACCTTCCGGTTTCGATGGCTATCGGTGGCGATCCGGTGCATAACAGAGCCATGACGCGTTTATGTTGTCTAGGTATTAACAATTCAACATACAGTTCAGTATTTCGTTCCTGTTCAGATTGTCTACAAGTACGAAGTTTATTACCGTTTTGGTGTCTACGATCATTTCAAAGTTCGTTATACCATTCATATTTGTCGAGAAGATCGATCTTCTCGGTTACAGTTTTCACAACATATTTAGCTTTCAAAGTAACCTTACTCGCTTCATTTAATACATTTATAGTTTTTTTTATTCACTCCATAATTACATCTTTGTTTCGTCTGGATGCTCAACACCAAACCTTGACTATTTTCCTGTTTTGATCTATCCTTATTTATTTACATAAAAGTACATATGTACATTTAATTATATTGATTGACCTCATAGAATGAATAGTTACAAATTGATTTGTATGCTTACTAGCAATTTGCGTAACGTTGCAGTTATCATGCAATGGGAGTTCCTTGGTAATAAAAGTTCCAGTAGAAACAGATAACAGAAACAGTATAAATCAAATCAAATCAAATAATTTTATTGGTGTAGAATGATTTAATCCAAATATTGGATTGTTACCAAGACAAACATGACAATCATTACAAACATATATGATATGTGTATAGAGTGCCTTGATAATCAACCTAACGATTTTAAAGTAGATCTGATCAGTAACCCCCACCCCCTTCCGCGAGCGGTGCTGGAACCTTTACATTATTTCCTAACGTCTACGACAACACCGCCCAGGGGCGAATCCAGGATTTTAGATTTCTGACGAATATTTAACTTTTTGGGGACCTATTTGTGCTAAAAAAAACCCATAAAATACGTGTAATATGCACTAGTTTAAAGGTTCCTTGCTTGGGGCATATCTATTTTATAGTTGCTGTAAAGTGTAAGGGTTGGACATTTTTTTATGCTGTATTCTTCCTATTAATTGTCTATCATAAAATGATAGTATTGATCCAAAGCTATGTACTGATACATTTTGTATATTTGATGTAGGACTTGTCAGTAAAAAATAGACATGGAAATTCGATGAAATTTACAATACGACCGACACGAGTTAAAAAAGACAAACAAGCAGTTTTTATCAAAATGTTTGATTGATATGTTTCACCGAACATAACTCAGGGAACCGAAGTGAGGGGTTCCAAATCCATCAAAGACTACGAAAGTGTCCGAAATGACAACGAAGTTATGAATGACGGTCGACAAATGGAGACATGAAGGTCACACCAAGCAGGCAGGCTACAGTGTGGTCTTGAAAAAATTATTCAATATATATAGGTCCGGCGAAACAGACATTTCGGTCGGACATGCAAACCCCGGCCACAAAAAAAAACGCCCGTTTTCATTCATCATGTTCATTTAATGCTAAATAATTTTTTTAGAAATTTTGTTTTTGTATAGCAAAAAAGTGGACAAGACTATTGTTTTCATTCCAGATACGGCCAGAACTTTTTACGAAGTATAGTCTGATTAATCATTTCACAAAAAAAAAAAAAAAAAAGGGGGCGTACGCCCTCTACGCCTCTTTGAATCCGCTACTGGCGCCTAGCATTGCGTTGTATTATACTAGTATACAATTTGTCTAAACATCAGCCCAACAATGTTAGATCTGTAGATTTACTTTCGCAAATGTTTTGTTCTTCCCTCGCCGGGATTCGAACTCACGGTTCTGAGCTAGATCATGGCAACAAATCGCCTGCACTGTACATGCTGTATCCGAAAATAACTTACGTAACGAAAGTAAGTAATGAGTAAATAAAGAAACTTTATTTTAATTCTGCATACTGATATACATACTACAACATATGATATTGTTAATGACAAAGTTTCAATTACTACCTCTGGTTTGCCATTGTTGGCGTCACACATATACGTTGAAACCTTGACTGAAAATATCTTAAAAAAACGGAGTCTTCTGGAAACTAGTTTTTGCTTATTTCTAATAAATCCCCATTCATTCTCAATTTTGTTCTATAGTTTTCTTGCAAAACAAATATATGAATTAAGTATTCGAGTTCCGAAATAAAATAACGAACCTCTATAGCATATATAGGTGCCGAATTAACCAGGTCCTGATTTGAAAAAAAAGTAAAATCACAAAAATACTGAACTCAGAGGAAAATCAATTAGGAAAGTCCATAATCACATTTGACTGATCCATGTGCCGATTTAAAAAGGGCCGAAGTAAAAGCAAAAAAATATTTTTATACATTGTATACCAAAAAAAACTAAATCAAAAAATCTATTTTTAGATTTAGGTTTTTCGTTTAATTTATTTTTACTGTAAATATACACGTGGCTCTGAGGATTCAACTTGACTATAATATGAATCCATTTATTTTATAATTTTGACAAAGATGATAAAGGAAGTTTTTCCAACAGAAGTAAGACAAAACGTGTAATATATTTACTAGAATTCTTACCTTCAGACATAGTACAAGCCGTGCAAATTTCATTTCGGGAAAACCAACTTATGTATGTCTAATTTTAGCGATTATTAAATGAAAATTTTCACGTTATCGTTATTCTAATAATAGAACATATATTTTCCCGAGACACGAAAATAGATGTTGCATAGACCACACATTTGACGTATATAATACCATACCTGCTAGTATAATGCATGGTTGTTATGATTTAGTGAAGTTTGAATACTTAAGGCTACTTAAATTTGATTTTATATTGATGTGTTCGATACAGTTTAAAATTGTAAAATGTTATAAAAATAGGTCGGTCAATTTAATACGTGTCCAATATATCACAAACGTTTACGCGTATACGCATCAATATGATTTTCATTAGTAATACTCGATATTTAATTTTTGAAAATATACCAAAACAAAGTGCTAGTCTTTAAGTTAGAGATTTGTTATTGTCTAATTGCATTTATAGGAAATAAGCTAAACATTTAAAACAAAAAAATCAATAGACTTTCGTATGGAATTTTGAATACTTAAATACTGTCTGGTTAAACATGTTTACTGTGTTTTTGTTTACGTTTAAAACAGTGCTTAGGCAACAACCATTTTCTTATCTTGGGGGGGGGGGGGGGTGGCTGGGATTTTTTTTTTTTAAATATTTTGATGGCCTAGCTGAAAGAAAAAAAAAATGTTTTGCACTGTAGCTGAAAAAAAATATAATGCTGTCACCTGCTTCAAAAAAAAATTTGCACTGCTGAATTTGAGAATAGTGAAAATAAGTTATAGTTATTGACCAAGCAAGTCGGTATATGGGATTTAATCTGCACAGCACGAGATGACACAATAACCCGAACGACGTAGGAGTTCGGGTTATTGGGTCATCTCGTGCTGTGCAAATTAAATTCCATATACCGATTTGATTGGCCAATAACTGTTTTAACACATGACGCAATCAATTTACGTGAACGTTTTAGAAATGTTGACGTCATTCCGCAATCCACGGATCCTAGGAAAATTTCTTGTAGGGTAAAGCAAGGCGAAAATACGACTTTGGTAAGTTTAAAATTTATAATTTTTTTCCATATTTAGACTCATTCTAAAATTGCGATTTAATGGTAAATTTTTTTTTGTATCGTTTCCACAGGCGCTTGGGTATATGATAAAAAAAAATGTTTTGTTGATTAAAATATTTCCGTTAAATTTATTCCCCATTTTTATTTAATTGGTGACGATTAAGACTTTCACAAACTGTGTACTTTCGGTGTATAAATAAAAAAAAACATAACTGCAAGGGTTATTGAGTTTAAATCAGAATAATTGCTTTTGAATTTCTCAATGATATGCTTAGAGAGAAAAAGAAACGAGGAAGATATTATATTACCTAAATCTAAAATGTATAATAAACAGAAAATACGTTTCTCTTTCAAAACCTTTTACTCCCCGCAACCCCCCCCCCCCCCCCCCCCAATCTCTTTTTATCTTCTGTATTGCGTTTTTAGACACGTCCATCTAAATGAAGTCTAATTGATCTCCAGCTTATCCCCCTGTTTTAAAACAAACTGAAATATGTTCCTCATTAAATTCGATCCAAAAATAGTTCCTTTATATTCGGATATTCAAAAAGTCGTTATAAATTCCATTGAGTCTGAAACTAATCTAAATCAGATTGATTTCTTTATATTCAGACATTCTTAGATACAATTCTTTTTGGGCAGAAATTAACAAAAATTGTTTAACTTTCTTTTTTACTTTAAAACACTGATATAGATTTACGTTGTACACAAAATATAATAAAATAGTTTATGTCCCAGCTTAGATTGAAAAAAAATGAAGGAATGAGAAACATTTCTTTTTCCTATTTTGAAACTACGATGATTGTACGAAGTTTATCTTTTTCGTAATTTCATGGCAGATGGCAGATTCGGGGGTGGGGGCGAACAGGTCGTTAATCCTTGGATTTGACAAAGTATCGTGTTTTAGCTTTAAAACGTCAATATTGTCTTTAGTCTCGCTACACTCGGGGATTTTTTTTTAAATTTGATAGAATAACGCCCCTTTCAAAATCCAAGAACCGCCCCTAAAGGTAAAAATAGATTTGAACTGTGCAGTTATCTGAGGTAGTTAATGCACACCTTAGGTGTGCATTATCCAGATTATACCACAGTAAGAACAAAGAGATTTTACTCTTGCCATGTGTTAACAAAGTTTAGATGTTTCACAACAGATTATAAACATCTGTCCAGTCTACAGATTACGTTAAGATTTCTATTATTACTTTTTGTATTTTCCTGTAATAGTGTTTGATCCAGAAATATTTAAAAGCATTCCAAATCTCCCGCATGTATGCTACTACATTAAGACATACTTTTAAAAAGCTGCAACTATTATAAACATGAAATGGTCCTTTTATAACAGGGATAGATATGGAATCATAAGCATTCTTTTAAAGTAGCCCTGATTGTGAATGACACAGACATGTATACCAGTAGTATTTTCCTTTGTATCATTCTGTATCAGTCTTCATACCTCTTTTTTTCAATGGAATGTTTTAAAAATATCAAAGTTGGAAACAGTGGATGTTTATAATTTGGAGCTACTCGATCACTCTTTGCCATTAAATATGGCAATGGTGGCCACTTCAATAGCAGTATTAAAATTCAAGGACTGTGGTAACTTTATGACCGACTCAGAGAATATCATAATGTAGAAAGTGGGCTAAAAAAAACCAGTGACAACAGCTAATGCCAGGATATAGACAGAGCTATGCACTTTACATTTTACATCAATTAAAAATAAAAATGTTATGGTTTTGAGAAAAACAAATGTGTTTCTGTTCTACATTATAGGAAAACAAATTTTGCTTTCCTTCTCATAAGAAAAAAATATTTTATCGGAGGAAGGTTCTGAAAAAAAAATTATGAACAAAATAAAAATACCAGCCCCCACCCCGATAAGAAAATGGCTGTTGCCTTAGAGTAAGACCAACCTGTAAAATCCACCTAAAAAACAACACATTGCTGGGTCACCAGAGTCTAGAACACTAATGACGGTATATATCTGCATTGCTACATATTAATATATACACATAAATTAAGTAATGCTCGAGAGGGGGAATTATTGAAGCATATCCCCCAGATGCGTCAACGTATCGGATTGGATACGTTTAAAATTGACCGACTTCTTCTAAAACATTTGCATTATTCACGTATCAGAATACGTGCACTGATCGACGAATACGGATCGAACTGTCACAGATATGTTTCACTAATGATTTACCCATGCAATCTCAATTAAAATTAGATGCATTATATGATATTTCCATCGGGACCAACAAATCACATGAAATATATTGTATTGTCAATTAAAGACGCCCATTACAGGCAGAATAATTACAGGTTATTTTGTACAAATGATTACAAAATGATTACAATTATTTGAATACAATTAAATCAATGATGATCAATGATTACAACGAAGAGAAAAGAAAATACTGGCTTGATGCAAGGGGAATATTTATCCCCTTTATTATACTCGTTGTATGTCAATGATATGGAAGTAGATCTAATCAGTAATGGTTGTCAGTCATATGAATTGAAATCCTTAAATTTATTTTAACTTATGTACGCAGACGACACTTATTTATTCAGTGAGAACATAGATGATCTGCAAAAAAATCTTCGGCAGAGGAATATGGTTTATTCATTAATATGTCTAAAACTAAAGTAGTAGTGTTTAGAAATAGAGGTAGTGTAAAAAGTCAAGAAAAATAGTTTTTGAATAACAACCAAATAGATATATGTGACAGTTTTGTATATTTGGGTATTCTTTTTATACGCCCGTCTTTTAGACGGGTCGTATTATGGTATACCGTTGTCTGTCCGTCTGTCCGTCCGTCCGTTTTTAGGAGAAGGGTGTTATGGGGTTATTTGTATGTAGAACATGGAGTTGTGGGGTTTATCTGTATAGTGAGGTTAACCCCACAATATATCGTCTGAAATTCATTTTTTAATCCTTCTAAGGTTATTGTCCATAAATTTTATTTTGACCCACAATGTGTTGTCCAATGATAGACGTCCACGTATAAGTATTGTAATGGACTAAACACAGTAAGTGGAGTTGTCTTTACCGCGCGAAGTTAATTAGCTACACGCATGCGCGTAAAACTGGTTCCTTTAAATCTTTTTTTTTCACAATGCTCTGTTCAGACGAAATATAAAGGAACCAGTTCAAATATAAAATGGCCGGATACATGAGTCTGAGAGAAGTCGTCATCATCATCATGGCATGGTAACAGATAAAAGACAAGACGAAAGGTGAGATCCATTTTAAATTCTTTTGTTTATGTTTCGTTAGGCCTGTAGATAATATATTAGATAACAACTTGAGATTTTGTAGACTTTGCCTTTTGCGAATTACCACTTTTTGCCGGGTTTCCTTAGAATCCATCCAAGAAGATAATTTACAACACAATACAATGCAATATACTTAAATTAAATCCCTGCACTCGCTAACCTTTTATCTTGGTCACTGCGCGCTACGTTCCCGTTACGTGTGTTTCACTAAGGCATCGTAAAGGACTACCATTAGTACCAAGTTGATCGCAAGTTACGAATTGTATCATCTTAAGGTTCATCTTTACACTTTGTCAAAAATGGCTGTGTTAACATCATAAAATTACCTCTGAGTACAGAGAAAACTGTCCATTTTAAAAAGTTTTAAAGCCTGGCAGCACCTAGATTTATATTTCTTACATCCATTTTGTGATTTAAAATGTTTAAAACTTTTATGAATTTTGCTGAACATTTTCTTTCCTTGCCACGAGCCAAAGCTTATATTTATGTACAAGGTGGTTGAGTGGCTGGTACCTGCTATTGATCCAGACGACTTCCTCAAATCAGCGAGACCAAGACGAAATATCACAGCTAAAAAGTTTGACAACTATCAAGCCACAAACATTGTTGAAAAACAAGTGAGGAACAATACCAGGTGTTTTGACATTCCTACTAGTAAAACACCGCAACATTCAAATTCATTCTTTGTGTCCACAATAGTAAATTGGAACCATCTAGAAGACACTATTGTACGCGCAACTAGTGTAGAGAGCTTTAAATCTGCTCTCGCGAAACGTCAATAAATCGACGGCGCCTTCACTCCCGTTGTGTAAAAGCCAGAATTGGTAGCTACGACGTACCCATACAGATACAGATACACAGAAGATGGAAAAATAAAAAATCACCTGAGATTTAAATGATACAGTCCACTAACTTTGTTGGGGTCCTACTAAATTGCGCCCGGGGAAAAGAAAAAGCGTCAGGGGAAGAAAAATAAGCGCCTGGGGACGAAAAAATAGCGCCCGCAGTAGAGAAAAGGCGCACAGGGAAATATATATAGATATTGTATTGGCATGAGGCAACTTTGTGTCAATGAAATAAGTTATGCACATTTCTTTATTTTTAATTTATACAAGTATTTTGCAAATTCAGATAATAGACACTTGTAATAAAGCAGAAAAACAAGTATGAATGTTTTAATTTTTACAATAATTTATGAATACTATTTCGAAAGACAGATAATAATTGAAAACAGTTTATGCTGAAGATTTATAAAATGTTCGACATCAAAAGACATATATATGTTTTTTAAAAACGATATCAAAATGAAAAATGCAAAAACAACTTTAATTTCACAGATAATGATTAATTTAAAAAAAAAAAATGCAAAAACAACTTTAATTTCACAGATAATGATTAATTTAAAAAAAATAAATGCAAAAACAACTTTAATTTCACAGAAATGATTAATTTAAAAAAAATAAATGCAAAAACAACTTTAATTTCACAGATAATGATTAATTTAAAAAAAATAAAAAGAGTTACACATGATTTAAGAACGATAAAAGTGACACACACACGTATATCAGCATCAGCATTTTTTTTTTTTTTTTTAATAAAAACGAAAATAATACGTTTTAATCGGGGACCATATCGTTCATGATTCTTCTAATACTCTTATTTATATTTACTTATATATATATATAATCATTTACAATTTTGAAACCTAAAATGTAAAATTGCATCAACATATCTACACACTTTAGATGTAGAATCGTACATATCCCCATTTATATTAAGGACAAAATAAGCAATTTTTTTTTTTATTATTATTCAGGAAAACATTTACTGTTATAAAATAATATTATTTTCTTTTCCCGGGCGCTTTTTTTTCTTCCCCGGGCGCTTTTTCTGTTTCCCAGGCCCTTTTTAGTAGGACCGTTTTGCAGTCGGGGGACTTACTTAAATAAGTGATTTTCTAAATCACTGATTTAAGTAACATTATTTCCATAAAGGTTGGAAGTTAGAGTTGTTTTTCTTTAATAATCACCTATTTAAGTAGTACAAATTAATCACTAGAAGAAGTGATTTAATTTTACTGTAGCTTTAAATATAGAAAACTAATGATCCAGGGACTAATTATGTTTCTAAACTTATCAGAACCAACATCTGTGTTGTCTAGGATGACCAGGTCATTTCAGGTGATGACCTTGTACTGAATCTAGGATAATGACATAAAAATCACTTGTTTAAGTATCAGACCTCAATTTCCTTCCCAAAAATCACTTCTTTAAGTATCATTCTTTTAATAATCCCTACTAATTTCAACACCCCCGAACAGTGAGATTTTTATCACGAACAGTAGAATTTTATTACATAATCTGAAAGATGAAACCTTGAACTTCACAGGAAAAATACTCCCACTGCTGGGAAAAATCTTTTAAGAAAGTATCAGTTCATTATGTAAAGCCATTATTATAGCATTTTTTCAACTAAAATAGAATTTTCAGCTAAATGATAGCATCAAAGGCAGAAACCTTTCTACTTAAAAGAAGCAAAAAGTTTATTTTTTTTAAACTTTACTAATTAAAAGATATTATTTAAACCTATGTGTTTAAAATTTGGAAAAAAATACAAAATTCCAATTTGTGACAAAACCACGATTTTGCTACTCAAATAAGTGATATAAAAATCACCTATTTCAGTAAGTCCCCTGACTGTTTTGTTGAGTAGAATTCTATTGTTTTATCATTCATGCAAAAAGCATGCTACAATGTACAATCGTTACCTGAGGAGACAATCTCAAAGTTTTAACATTAAATTGTAATCATTTAGGATACCTGTGGTAAGGAAAGAAAATGTTTAGCAAAATCCACAATAGTTTCAGTTTTTCTAAAACAAAAAATTAATGTAACTTTTGTATATCTAGGTGCTGCCAGGCTTTAAAACTTTAAATTATACAGTTTTGTCTGTACTCAGATGTAATTTCATGGTGAAAACACAGCCATTTTTGACAAAGTGTAAAGATGTACCTTAAAACAAACAGAGTGCATTCGAAGCGACCAGTCTTTAAAAAAAATGAGCGAGCGCAGAGATTTAATTTTTTATGTTTATGAACTTCAACTTGGACCCCTGAAGACAAGTGTGTGTGGGGGGTGGGGGGTTGGTCTCAACGTGGGATTTTGGGTGGTAACGGTTTTGTTCGCTCTAGTAACATGTTGGCCCTAGGTCCGTTCGCGGTGGGTTCGTTCGCCCATGGCTTCTGTTGGCCCTAGGTTCGTTTGCATTTTGGAATACTGATTATGTATATTTTTAATGTCTTAAATCTCAGTGATTGCTTATGATGGATTATTAATAAAAATAAAATAAAGAAGTCGGCTTGATTTGAGTTTAAACAATGAATGTAAGATTGTAAAACAATAAAGGGAACTGTATTTTCACAGCTTGGCTGCTTTTATCTCAGGCTGAGACAAAAATCTGTGTTTCAGGTAACCAGACCGACCCTGTTTTTTAGCCCATACTCTAATTTTTTTATTGGATTTTCAAAAAAAAAAAATTGGTATCAACCGACCCTGTTTTTTCTAGGTGACCATTTTTACTTTCTGCAGTCAAGATTTCATTTTTTTGTTTGATTTCAACTGGGTGTCTGACTGTATAATATCAATAGGCCACTTGCCAATCAGCACAGAATTCCCAATTTTGACTTTGAATTTTACACTTCATGCAAAGGTGAGCAACTCTAGCCCTGGACGAATTCTGCAATTTCTAACGTTAACTAACCAAATGTAAAAATCATTTTCTCTTGACCTGTACGGTTTCAAAACTTCATCTTTGGTGTAACTTGTTGAAATGATAGGGACATTTTATCTGTAAATTTGTTTTGTTTAAAATATAATTAGATTTCATATTACAAGATGCCGTTTTTATAAAGGTTTGTTCAGTAAATCAGGCATCATGTCCGGTGCCGCGTGATCTAACTTTTGATTGAATTACTTCCCTTAAAGTGGAAATTTTAAAGAACGGAATCGAAGTCAGTAATTGGCAAATAGACTATTCATTATAAGGTTAGTTGTCTTTCCTTGTGAAACAGGCAATGTGCTCTTGTCAATCATTAAATGGAGGCATGGAAAAATTTCAAGTGTTTCATATGAAGTACATTTGTACCTAAAATGTATCTTATAATCTTCTCCTCACAAGATTCTAAATTTGACTTCAAATTTACTATGTCATACATTCTTTATAATGACATACCTTGTAAGTTGCATTTAGGACAAGGTTTCATGGAGGAATTTGGGTTTGAAGTAAAAAATAATTGTGTGCTTGATGACATCATCAAGTTCTGTGATTTTCATGGGATTCCTGTGACCATTTACGCTTGCTTATGAATATGTAAGTATTGTATTTATATCAACAGTGTCTCATTGGTGTATTTGTAAGTAAAATGGTCAATACTGAGGATGAAAAACAAAATGAAAGTAAAAATTCTTTTTTAAGCTATTACAAATAATGTACTTCCTGAGAAATTGTAGTTTTTTTTAAATATATTTCATTTATATTTACATCAGAATGTTGTTATGTAATTGGATACCTAAGTGCACATGCTTTCCCATACAATATAAGGTAACGTCATGGTACCCAAATCGCCCAGTGTACCTAGATCGCCCACCCCATTTTATTTTGTCATTGTAAATGCTGATAAAAAATTTTCTTGTGCAGATGAGAGAATCATTTTGAAGCTTTAAAGTCATATGAAACGAGTTGTAGAAAAAAAAGTTGAACATGTTTTTTTTCACTAAATTGTAAGTTTATAGTATAAAACTTTTATTCATATACTTGTTTTTGTGAAAACTCTTATGTTTCAATGTAAAACTTCATGAAATGTACAGCTTCTGAATTATTTACTTCCAGTGAGTAATTGTTCCGAGATTCACTGAATGCTTTTCTGTATGCATGATTTCTCTCCTAAACAATGTGAAAGCCGTAGCTGCGCAAGTAAAATTGAAAGTGAAAGTAGATAAATCAACACAGCTCAATTGTCACACTAATAAAGCATGTGATTTTTGAGCACGCTTTTGTCATTTGTTTGTCAATATTAACGTGTCTGAGAACCTCGGAAGGTTTTCTCGGACTTAAATAAGCAAAGATGGTTTCCATATAAAATCAACGAACGCATTATTTTGTTTGTAAATTACACGTTACCGGTTCAATATAAAAAGTTAAAATATGTTACAAATGTCTTAGTTTAGTGCATGTGCATGTATTGGACAAATAATTTAGTGAACATAATTTTGTGCACTGATGTCTCGTTGGGACTTTTCACTAACTAGGAAATTTGGGTTCCCCTCCAAAATCACATGAAGTCTTCTTGTTAGAACATAAAAATCAACTATGTTGTTGCAACAGTTTCTCAGCAAATGTCAGAAACCACCCTCAGAACAGTGCGATTGGGTACCCCGACATTAAACTCACTGAACGACCATCCTCATGAATTATAGATAATAACATCTTGGGGTGCAAATTAGATACATCTTCTCTGGCTAATGCCCTTGTGGTGTACACTACATTGTACATTGTACAGGAGCGTTACTCCTCAAGATTTTTATGTTCGTGGACAGTATAAATTTAAAGTCCTGATATTATGGGGTTAAAATGTGACTAATTCGCTAAGAGGTTCTCAACCATGTGGTCAGTTGGCAGACCTCAACTTTGACCTGCAGACAAAAAATGGATGTTTTACATCTACTTCTCTTTTTGATATGTATCCTTTTGTGTATTATATTACTTATATTGTTGCATATAGGTATCATAGTAGCTGTGTTTATAAGAAGGACCAGCAATTTGATGACAAGATGGGATGGCTATTTTCATTAAATGTACATGATGTTTATTTGTTTCTAAAATATGATGATAGTCCTTGCTTTGATACTAATTTATACCTGTTGTATAAATTTGCTCTTTCGTCACTTATTTTCATCAGTAAATAGATACCTTCAAGTATATATAGTGGAAATAGGACAAAAGCCTTTCATTTGCCCTTCACATCACAATTTTGAAAATTACTCTTCCACCAAAGACCAAAGGACATAGAAGGTTAGCAACTATACATGTAGGTCACTGTAGTACTACCTTCAACAATGAACAAAACCCATCCAACATACATGTCATGTAGCAAGCAGCAAGTTATGTAGGGAGTGTCAAATTAAAACATTTAAAATGAGAAAATTAGTTTTCTTTAACAATTAAGATATGCCGTTTGATTTCTCACAGAACCCTATACAATTTTTTATGATAAAAAGTTTCCAGGATAAGATTTGGAATTAGGTCTCCAGGATAAGATTTTGTAATTAGATATTAACCTCACAATCTTAGACAAGTAACCCCAGAAATATAGGTTATTATTTAATATGATGAATTAGATATAAACCTCACAATCATAGACAAGTAACCCCAGAAATAATTAGATTGTTATTTAATATGACGAATTAGATATAAACTTCACAATCATAGACAAGAAACCCCAGAAATATAGATTATTATTTAATATGATGAATTAGATATAAACCTCACAATCATAGACAAGTAACCCCAGAAATAATTAGATTGTTATTTAATACATGTATGATGAATTAGATATTAACTTCACAATCATAGACAAGTAACCCCAGAAATATAGATTGTTATTTAATATGATGAATTAGATATAAACCTCACAATCATAGACAAGTAACCCCAGAAATAATTAGATTGTTATTTAATACATGTATGATGAATAAGATATAAACCTCACAATCACAGACAAGTAACCCCAGAAATATAGATTGTTATTTAATATGACACAGTGTTCTCCCCAGGATTTTTGGATAGCACCTTGGTAGCGTGTGACAAGTTGGATAAACGTGTGGACTTTTGTGACGCGCTGCGTCGGTTTTTTATGGTGTTTTTTTTATACTATGGTTATACCCATATTAAAGGTTTGTTTTTGCATCCTTTTTATTGTTTTCTTCTTAACCCTGTTCTAGGTTTGACATTTTCTGATTTAATAAATGAAAAGCAACAGAGATTTAATATTATTTATTCAAGTTGAAGAATAATAAAACAAGATTAAATACATAACATATGACAAGCACTTAGGAAAGTTACTATTGTTTTCAAATTTGCAAGTGCTCACTGATTAAAGGCTAATTATTCTTTACTTTCATATAAAACATTTAGGCATAAGAACTAAAGTTAAATAAAGTCAATTTACAGCAAATAAATAACCAGTAAATAAAATTATTTCATTTCACAAGAAGTTTTATTCTTATTTTATTTCAATAAAAAAAATACTGGAAAGGTTTATATTAAAACTAAGAAAGGAAGGAAAGGATACCTTTTTTATCTTGTGTAATAATTTAAAAAATACTTGAAAAATTTATATTAAAACTAAGAAGGAAGGGATGGATACCTTTCTTAGGCCAGGATTTTTTAATTTGTTGGTTTACGGATCCGCCGACCTGATTTTGTCTATTTCCAGAATAAAAATAAAATTGACTTTTCATGCTTTTTCATTCCCGCCGACCCTAACAAATGCATTATCCCTGAAAAATAAATAAATAATCCTTTTTTTATAAAATGAAATGCATTAATCACTAACAGAATTGATAACACTTTCTGTTGTGAAAAAATGAAACTTCCAGTTTACGTTTCTAAAAATAGATAAATCAATTATTAATGACCTTGACATGTTGTTTGGACAAATATTTTTGTGGAACAAAACCCGTGTTTAAAACCAATTACACAATAAGTTCGTTTCTCTTATTTGTCAACAGTCCGTAAGATGCATCTTCTCATAGAAATAGACTTGTCCAAATGTGGACAGGTGGAAGTTCAGGACATCAAGTTAAAGTACTGAATATTAACAGATCATTTAAAATTTTCTTGTTTCATAGATAATAAAAAATTTTCGTCCATTTGGATAAAAACGGGAATGCGTGACAACAGATTAACCCGATATTCTCGTTTTTTCCAGTGGACAAGTCTATTACGTTTTTGACGCGTGTGTTGAAAATTATTTTCTTACCACGCTTTTACATTTATTTCTTTATCAGTTTTCGTTCTTGAAGATCATTATTCACCAAGTTTTCTGGAATTGATTAAGAGCTATGTGCATTTGTCTTCCTTTATGAAATTTAATTACGTCTTTGTCCGTGCACCCCCTTTTTACGGGAAATTATTAGGCAATGTCATGTAATTTTTATTACAACTGAGCAATAATATTTCATTAAACTAAAATTTAAGAAATGATGACAAAATAGGATAATAAACATATTATTAGAAAGGTGAAATATATATTTATTTTGCATATCAGTCTTCTGTCTTGAAAGATATTATTTTATTTTTTTCCCTGACCCGACTTTTTCATGGAGAAAATCCGTAAACCAACAAATTAAAAAACCGTGGCCTTATCTTGGGTAATAATTAACCAGGGATTGGTCTTCTGTAAATCACTGTCTATACAAAGTTGATAACAATTTTAAATAACAAGGGATGTTGGTGTGGGGCTTATCTCACCCTTTATTTTACAATGATCTAGTGTTTTTTCCGACTTTAAAAACTTGGCTCCCACATTGTGAGTTTTGATTCCCCAATTTTCCGTATCGTATCAGATTTATGTCAAGTGAAGCTTGGACCACATGCTCCATAAAGAATCAAAATATGTATCAGGCCTCGACAATAACGCTTGTCCGATTGTCCGGTACCAGAGTAAAAAAAGGTCGGACAAGTAAAAGCTTTGTCAAGCTTGTCCGACGGGACAAGTAAAATTAATTCTGCAGAAAATTAATTTGATGAACAAAGTAATTATAAACAAAAAACAAGAAGAGAAGAGAAGATAAAAATTTTAATTGACATGTTTACTTGCAATCGAATATTCAAAACTGGTTCTTTGTCAGGTACTATTTAAGAGGTAAAAGGCATACTATTGCTGTAAACCAGTCTTACTGATCTGAATCAGTGATGCGCTTTGCAGATAAGGTAACTTCACAAGACAGTTCGTCACCAACTCGGAAATGATTTGGCTCCAAGTTTATAGACAGTTTGGCACCGTATGAGACATATTTCATAGACATGATTCATAGACAGTTTAGCAACACATCCATCGTTTTCCTACCTTATTCTGTTGCTTTATAATAAATCATACTGGTAATTTTTTTTAACAAAAATACTTTTTTTTTACAAAAATGAAGAATTTATTAACCATAAAATTCACTAGATCATATTTAATCCTATGTAGAAAAAAGAAACAATACTTGCAATACGGTGACCTATAGTTGTTAATTTCTTGCAGAGAGTTGTCTCTTTGGCAATCATACCTCCTCTTCATTTTTGTATTGATTGCATTTGAATAAAATTTTTCAACTTAAAAAAACATTCACAGGCCTATCAGACAGTGTGTGCCTCATGTACATAGTCTAATGAGACTTTGGCATTTCTGAAAACTAGAACCTGTGACATGACTAGATTCAGTTGTTCCATCTCAGACTCATATTTTTGAAAAGTATTTCAAAAGATAAACTATGTATGAATCAAACACTGTGGAATCAAGTTCAGTTCTATTGTTTTAATTTATTTTGTTCCTTGCATTGACTTAAAATGCAAAAAAAGGTTAGTATTAAGATTTTTTTTGGACAAGTTACAATTTCATTCGGACAAGTAAGTTTTGGTATGAACAAGTTGAAAAAAAAGTTATTGTAGAGGCCTGTGTATGAACCTTAAAATTATTCTTAATCCAACAATAATTAATCTCAATCCAACAACGTTATGAAATGATATCACTTCTCCGTGGTGTGTACAACAGTCGTCACTGTTTGTGTACAAAGGTAAATTTGCCTGTGTCACTAGTCAACGCTTGGGTGGTGAGTGAAGCCATAACATTATAATCTCCAGTCATAAATTAATCCAAAATCAATTAAAACATAAAGGAATTCTGTTACAAGTGATAATCAAGTGATTAATTCCAATCAACAAGTTTCATCGATCAAACAGGTAAACATCAAGGTGCAGCTCAAATAACGGCCGGAATTTTAGACCGCGGATAAAATCCTACTGATTTACGTTATATCGAATACAATGTCCAGAAAAATATAGCACCGTGGTAAAAAATTATAGCACCGCGGCAAGACCGATAGCACCGCTGTCCATAAATATAGCACCGCGCGGCCATGGTGCTTTAAGGCCTTGAGGAGAACTCTGTATGACGAATTGAATATAAACCTCACAATCATAGACAAGTAACCCCAGAAATATAAATTACTTGTCTATGATTGTGAGGTAAATATCTAATTCATCATATTGAATAATAATTAGGGATGTCAACGAGTACTCGAGTACTCAATTATCGCTCGGTAGTACAGAGTATCAAGTACCAAAATAACACTTGACTAATCGGTCCTATAGGACATCGTCCCCTCCATAAAAAATAGACAAGTTATATTTCTAATTGATAATAAATTCATTATGCCCTGTATTTACCCTCAGTGAATGAAAAAGCACCAAAGACTCCTAATCGTCTACCTTTGTAAATTGTGTTTTATTTAGATTAAGGAATGTTATTGTTATTCTTGATAATCCAGTCTAATTTTGTAATCATTGATGTTCAATTTTTATTTATTAAATTTTTGATAAGATAATTATTGTTTACTTAATTACTATATATATAGTAATTTAATTAGCTTTTAATTGCTGCAATGCTGGTCATACATAACCAATTATGGGATCTAACGGCCATTACACACAACCGCCTAAGCGTAAAATGTGTACATGTATAATTTTATAGATCTATATTTAACCGAGCGAGTACTGGAGTATGACTTGGTAAAACCAAGGAACCTCCTTGGTAAAACCAACGAGTTCTCGAGTATTAATTCCTCACCGAATTGACATTCTAAAATGTCAAATGACAGATTTTTTTATGCATTTTTCTTAGGAATCTTGCTGTTTGAAAGTCAGGGTGTATAACAAGTAACCGATGGTTGTTGAAATTAGTAACAACCATGTGTCCTTCATTATTAAAGCATACACCTCTTTGAGAATCAAGGTGCTTCCATAGAGATGGAAGGGGAGACATGTTATAGTGTGCTAAATCAATTCTTATTAATTCAATTTTGAAATTGAGCCTATTGAAATGTTTCTCTGCAATGGAGGCTCTGTCTTGTTTTATAACGGAGTCTAAATCAAATATTGTTGGTTTACTCTTTCCAAAATCCCAATAAATCTCGACCAATCATCTAGTGAGAACTCAATATTCTCTAGAGTCTAGAAATATTTTTTCGTCAAGAGGTGTGAAATTTTAGCAATAATTTGAGACACTTGTGATTGTCAATATTTAGGCTTTTAGCTGTAAAAAGTTTTGCACAGAAATGTAGCTGATTAGAGTATCCATGTTTTATGGGGTTGGGTGTCCATCAATTGTGAGCTTTCATGTTCATACTTAAGACATCTTTATTTATTTATTCCAGGATAGCTACTTTGGAAAATTTGGGTCAGAGGAGGTCAAGAAAGTATTTTTTTAAAGCTTAAATTCAGATCTTTAAAGGTTTTTGTCCGAAATTTGTGGGGTTACTTTGCCATGACGACCATGTAGCCTCTTTTTGGAGTTAACATACATGTGGAATACAGTGCTTTCCTTTTAATTTTGCTTCTGAAATGGACAGCTTTATTCATGAAGAAAATTTGCCATTTGGAATTATAATTTTTTTTGATGACTATGAATATTCTCAAGCAATAAGTTTTTGCTCTGATTTTGACATTGATGTCCATGAGATGTATAATTTTTTGGGGTTTCCTATATTAATTTTCTACACAAGTGAAGAGTTGAGAGTTTGTTTATTCTTTTGTCGCTTATATGGATTACAATTTGAATGCCTCAGAAGAATTTAAGGTACAGTTGTTGCAGTGGAAGGAAAAGAATTTTTACATAAGCCAGAACCCAGTAAAAATTTATGCCCCATAAAGTTTGGACAAAGACCACATGTATTTTATCCAGTGTCCCATAATTCAACAGTCAAAATGGAGAAAGGATTCTTAATCAGATGAAAATGGCACAGCTTTGCTGGGAATTTCCTTCTGGAATTTTAGTTTTAATTTTTGATGATGAATTTTTCAAATTGTACAATTATTGTGTCTCATGTGGATTTGACTTTTATAACATGTACTGTCAAGGCAAATATTTCATGATTTTTGGAAGTGAAATGCAACTTTATGCTGCTAGAAGGATTTGTTCAGATTTGGGCATTCTTGCCTACTACTATCATCTAACCTTAAGTAACATTTAAGAAAGGTAGGTAATTAAATGACTATCAGTTCTATCTAGGTATACATACTTGTTCGTAATGCATATTCCAGATGCTTGTTTTGTTAATTTTATTAATAGCTCATTTGTTGTCATTGTCATGGGCAGAGACAAAATGTATGGTGAATGTTAGTGTAGGGGAGGGAAACACCATATTGTTTGCTTTTGAATTTCTCTTCTTCATAGAAGCACTTTTTTTATAAAATGCTTCAGTAAAAAACACTTAATAATTGAGCGGGCTGGTGGCAAAAATGGGTACATAGTTTGTGTAATCAACTCCTCTTAAAGTTTTCAGCCCAGATCCCTGAAACTTTTGACCCATCTGACATCATAATATTTAAACCCAAAATGGCAAAAGTTTGAAAATTTTAACAAAGTTGTACAAATTCCTTACACTGAACGATGTCCATTCCAATTGTTTTTGCACATAAAACCGCATTTTATTATTTTTAGATTTTTCTCACAATTTATTTTGCTATTTCTTTGTATATAGTCTACAAATAGATTCACTAAGTATTGCACAACAGCACAGTGTATTGCACAACAGAACGAAATCTGCAATTGAAAATAAATTCAAATTATTTAACCAATTTCACATTCTTTGACTACATTTATTCTGTGACAGAAACCTATAATGTGTCAAATATTTAATTAAAATCCAAATTCAGACCTGTATCAAGCTTGAATGTTGTGTCCATTTTTGCCCAAACTGTTCAGGATTGGACCTCTGCGGTCATATCATGCTGCGCTCTGTGAAGCACATTTTCTCTAACAGTTAAAATATGCCATTTGATTTCTCACAGAACCCATTACAATTTTTTTATGATAAAAAGTCTCCAGGATAAGATTTTGAAATTAGATACATGTATTAACCTCACAATCTTAGACAAGTGTCCCAAGAAATATAGATTATTATTTAATATGATGAATTAGATATAAACCTCACAATCACAGACAAGTAACCCCAGAAATATAGATTATTATTTAATATGATGAATTAGATATAAACCTCACAATCACAGACAAGTAACCCCAGAAATATAGATTGTTGTTTAATATGATGAATTAGATATAAACCTCACAATCACAGACAAGTAACCCCAGAATTATAAATTGTTTTTTAATACATGTATGATGAATAAGATATAAACCTCACAATCACAGACAAGTAACCCCAGAAATATAGGTTATTATTTAATATGATGAATTAGATATAAACCTCACAATCACAGACAAGTAACCCCAGAATTATAAATTGTTTTTTATACGACCGCAAAAATTTAATTTTTTTGGTCGTATATTGGTATCACGTTCAAGGGAATATTTTTTTTTTACCTATTTTCGTATGCAACCAGATGTGATGACATGTACTATGATTTGTTGGTATTACACCTAAAAACTGTCAAAACTTGGAACATTGTCTGTCTTTGAAAACTGTTGTCAGAAGTCTTCCTATCTGAATCAACTGAATGCAAAAGGTGCAAAGAAGGCCACAATAATACTTAGCTACATGTACATATATATATATATGCTATATCTTTAAATATGGTGTGGATTATTTGTTTCAACAACAAAAAAATGTCTGACTCTCCTTTATTTCTTATGTATTAACAGATTAAAACCAAAATGGGAAGAAAGAAAAAGAATAAGAAGGACATCTTCATGCCTGGTTGCCTTGTCTGGACATCATTGGCAGGAATACCTAAGAAAATGAAGTGGCCTGGGGAGATTATTAGATCTAGCGACGGGAAAGTGGAGGTTTTTTGTCACTCAGACAATTCATGGTAAGCACCAATATCATGAATATGGTACAACATCTTTGTTAAAACATCCACTATGCCAGTCTGCACCAAAAACTTTTTCAACTACTAGTCTGAAGACCAATATTCTGACATTTTTCTTATTGGTCCTAACAAAGTTTTGCAAAAACTTACTAGTCAGAATAAAATTTTACTAGTCGGGGGCATTGGACTAGTGGCTAACTGTGCAGACTGCTAGGTGTGTTATTCAAGTTAGTCACCTGCTAAAACAAAAATCTTGTTGATCAATGGTACAGTCACTGGTGAAATGAGGTATTTTAAATGACAACAATAGCATGAATAGACATGATAGATGATCAGGATGTAAAAGGCATGGTGTTGTTGTTATCAATGGCAGACCCTCATGGATTTCATTTTAATATTTAAATCTTTTTTAAAAATATGTTGATCCAATGTAATCATCAGTTATAAAAATTTAAGCAGATTTTTTTGTCTAAAGGATGTACTAGCATGAAATTAAAAAAAAATCTATAATTCTAAATTGATATAAGTAAAAAGAGCATTTATAAAGGAACAAAACAAGTTAAAATATTGATAGGTTATGGAAGTCTTTTATGAAGTATTTGATTTAAAAAAAAAAACAGAACAGGCTGACTCAGACTTTTACCTTATATTTGCATTGGTATTATTTAGGTCTCAAATCATAAGAAAAGAAATCTAGATTCTGCTTAAATATTGGAAATGATCTGTTACAGAGCAAAATATTTTACACTGTATCGTAGGGGTAAAAAACAAAGAGTCCGAACATTTGACTAGCAATATATATATAGACTATTTTAGTTTTCTCACCATAAGTTGTGCTCCTTGGAAAAAGAAAATATACAGGATACTAATTAGTGATCTCTTGCCTATATTTCATGTAAGACTAAGATATTTATAAGAAGTTTAAAACAAAAAGAACCCAAAATGAAATTAAGTTTCTAGTCTTTGCACTTTTATATGCTGGGAATATTGGAACTCTGTTCTTTCATTTCATTAATATTAATACAATCATTATAGTGAAATTCATCTTGAAATGTTCAATTGACCAGTCATGGAGTATTGAGGGCCCAACCTTGATTGAGAGGAATATTCATAAAACTCTTGGTTTTAAGTGCTATACATATTTTAAGAATTGAATGCCTCTTTTTGTAAGTTCATTGGGGTATAAAAGCGTTGACCAAAGTACATTTTGTATGAAGCGTGAAAGCGCTTCATTCTAAAAATGTGTGCACGATCAAAGCTTTTACACCCCAATGAAGTTAGGATCATGAAAACATGATTGCATGGAATAATGGAATAGGACCTCGGTTCTATTTTGCTGGTTTTTGGAGCTGGAGGTAATGATTAAGAGGGACAATTTTTATTTAATTTACCTATGCACTTAATTGTGGGACCTCATGTTATCATGAATGATGAATTTTATTGTGTAATGAAGGTGATTAAAAAATAACGCGAGATTGCAGTTTGCCAATCAGAATAACGTATTATAATAAAACATACATCGAATGGAATTATATATATATAGTGAGAGATTTTAAATTTATATACAAATTTGACAGAATATATTCATATTTACAGTTTTATAGTAAACTTAGAGGATGTCTGTCCATTCCCTGGGGACATGAGTCAGTGGAAAAACACAGGAATTAGTAATTATTATTGTTCAAAAGAAGTTGATATTTTGTTTCTATTGAATTTGCATGTTACAGGGATAGAAATAAGACTTGCAATTATTGTAAAAACACGAAATCAAAATTGTGGAAAACATTTCCAAAACAATATCATAATAATTTAAACATTCAAAAGAATTCCAGGAAAAAAATTCAAATATTTGTCAATGGCCTCCATAGCCTCAGTGCTTATAAGTGCTTATTTCTGTCCTTGTGTGATAATTTTTGTCTTACTTTACAAAACATAAGAATCTTATCCAGTTGTACAGTGTTAACTTTTTGTATTATGCATTATATTTTAGAAGGAAGAAGACTTAGTAGTGGATATTAGATATTTTGATACAGATGCTGGTTTCCATCTTGCATGGCACATTTTTCTGTTGTCCTTAACCTCAAATGTTCAATGAAAATTATATTTATGTTTTCAATTAAGACTTCTTTATAAGAAAAAATTATTATTAAGCGAACCCTTTTAAAATTTTTGTCCATCAATAAATTAAAAAAAATAATTCAATTCTTGATATACTTGGAAATACTAAATCTCACCACTCACCAAGTATTTAGAAATTAAATTTTGGATATTACTTTAGACCGTAATAGGTAAAAGTCATATTTCAAAATTTTCAGTTCTTTGACAATATTCATTCTGTGTCAGAAACCGATTCTGTGTCAAATATTTTATCACAATCCAAATTCAGAGCTGTATCAAGTTTAAAAGTAGTTTTCACACTTACCTCAACTAATAAGGTAGCAATAAACAGTTAGCACAGTTAGTTTCGCATTATGGCCACGGTGGATTTTTTTTATAAAATAAAATACTGGGGTAAAAGAACTTAAAAATTAAGAAGGCTGTTATTTATTGCTATGAAAGTGGTTTTAATGGAAAGGTATGGTTCCAGGGAAGAGATTGAGCCATATTTTGTTCAGTAGAAGTGTAAATTTCGGGTTCATATTCATGTACACACATGTCTAGTCCAGCAATGACTGAAATTATATCCGCATTTGTTGACAGTTTTTGAGTGGTGAGAATTTGACACGAACTTTTGAAAGTTCAATTGCGGGAAAAAGAGGTGATTGACCCCCCATTTTTATTTCATTTTCTGAAAGGTCTAAACTTTTTGCTTGAAAACATGTATGTCTGAGGTTCATTGAAATTCTAGTATATATATTTTTTTACGCCCAAACGAGTTGTCGCGACAGCAAATTTTGAAGAAAAAAAAACCAAAACAAACACCAAATGTTTCCATGGGTACTGAACTTATATAATTTATTTTCAACCTTTTATTGCATGATTTGAAATCTGTTGGGAAATAGCATTCTGAATATATATACATGTTGGGGCATTGATGTAAGATTGCATATATCCATTTCAAAATACATGTACATGGTTCATCACTTAGAGGCTCAATTTTATCATCAAGTGCTAACTGTTTATTGCTACCTAAGGGTTCAACACCCCAGTGTTGTATCAAGCTGTGTCCAGCTGAGCATTTTATTTGTTAAAAACAGGGGTTAAAAAATCCACTAGCCCGACGCCCGGGACTACAACATTTAGACCTCGGGCAACCAAAACTTGTAACTCAAAATGCCCGACGGACTAGTAACAAAAAATTCTTGGCGTTTCAAAAATTGAAAGGGGAAAATCTCCTCATCACTTTTCTTCTTATCCAATCAGATTCAACTACGTCATCCAGGATTCCCAGAATTTGAATTGATTTTGTACAAGTTTTAAAATAGAACAAATAACTCTGGGTGGATCTTGTACTTTTAATATCGATGTGTCAGTACAGGGGGTGGTATTGTACTTTGCTTATGCAACCTGATTTACCTCCTTCTGATTAATCTATTGCAATATAAATGTGAATCCCTTTTGACAGCAGAAACCTGACTTTTGTCAGATATAAATTTGAAATATGTGCTGATAATTCTTTTACACAAACTGTATCTGATAAAACCCCTCCAATCCTTTTACATAACCACGTATAGCAGTGGTCAAGACTTGTATCATCCCTGGATTTGGTCAACTCAGTATATCAGAATTTTCAGTGAATATTCAATTATCGATTAATTGAATTTATATGCTAATGGATTCTTTGCTGATATAAGTTTTAAATATCCAATTTGCAAAAATCTACTGTACAATGCCGTAAATGGATAAAAAATGTTAAGCTTATAGAATTCTTTGTTATTGCAGCAAACTCTGAATTTGTAAGGCATACTAGGGCTAGCAAGTCAGTTTTCTTGGGCTAGTAGTTCTTCCAACAGGGCTAATAAAATCTTGAAACCAATTAGCCCTGGGCTAGTGAGCTATAACAAAATTTCTTAACCCCTGTAAAAATGATTATAATACAGAAACTGTTTCCATACTTTGCTTACAAGGATCGAACGGGCGAAAAATGTTTTTCGAAATATAACTAAAGCCCCAATTAGAGAATGTTTAATTATTCAATATAAACTGGGACTATAGTACCAAATATAAATCAAACAACAAGGTTTATTCCTGTACTAGTTTTCGAATTATAATCAACTATTTGATTTAGGCGTTAAAACCTTTGGCGACCCCCAGTTAAAAGTCTACAACGTGATAAGTGGGCGTTACAGACAACCGCTCACCTAATCTGACCAAGTCAATTGATGAAATGGGAGTGCCAAGATATGGCCTAGTCCAAGCTGTTTTATTCTATTATTCTATTCTATTATGAACACAAGAACAGGCGACACATTTCAATGTCTCCACTCTTGTAAAAGAGAGTATACAAAATAGTTTCAATACTATAATACTTATTATTGTGAAAAAATTTCATGGGAAGAGTAGATATTTTCAATGTTTTTCATGTTTGAATTGTTTAAACTAGTCATTTAGGGGCTGTTTGGTTTGAGCCTAGACTCCGTATTGAAGGCTGTACTTTAACCTATAATTGTTAACTTTTCATACATAGAGTTTTCTCATTGGCACTCATACAACATCTTCGTATTTATAAACATGTCATATACATTGCTTTCTTTTGCAGGTGCATTGAAAAAAAGACCAAAAAGCACTTTTGATTTTATCACAGATATAAATTGGGCCTGCAATAAAAAACATGAAATTAGCACTGAGCTTCCTATAACAGTTGGAGAAGATACACATGTTAGGGATATTCAAGAACAGAGATCTGTACACAACACTGAGGTTCCTATAACAGTTGGAGAAGATACACATGTTAGGGATATTCAAGAACAGAGATCTGTACACAGCACTGAGCTTCCTATAACAGTTGGAGAAGATACACATGTTAGGGATATTCAAGAACAGAGATCTGTACACAGCACTGAGCTTCCTATAACAGTTGGAGAAGATACACATGTTAGGGATATTCAAGAACAGAGATCTGAACACAACACTGAGGTTCCTATAACAGTTGGAGAAGATACACATGTTAGGGATATTCAAGAACAGAGATCTGTACACAACACTGAGGTTCCTATAACAGTTGGAGAAGATACACATGTTAGGGATATTCAAGAACAGAGATCTGAACACAACACTGAGGTTCCTATAACAAGTGGAGAAGATACACATGTTAGGGATATTCAAGAACAGAGATCTGTACACAACACTGAGGTTCCTATTACAGTTGGAGAAGATACACATGTTAGGGATATTCAAGAACAGAGATCTGAACACAACACTGAGGTTCCTATAACAGTTGGAGAAGATACACATGTTAGGGATATTCAAGAACAGAGATCTGTACACAGCACTGAGCTTCCTATAACAGTTGGAGAAGATACACATGTTAGGGATATTCAAGAACAGAGATCTGTACACAACACTGAGCTTCCTATAACAGTTGGAGAAGATACACATGTTAGGGATATTCAAGAACAGAGATCTGCACACAGCACTGAGCTTCCTATAACAGTTGGAGAAGATACACATGTTAGGGATATTCAAGAACAGAGATCTGAACACAACACTGAGGTTCCTATAACAAGTGGAGAAGATACACATGTTAGGGATATTCAAGAACAGAGATCTGAACACAACACTGAGGTTCCTATAACAGTTGGAGAAGATACACATGTTAGGGATATTCAAGAACAGAGATCTGAACACAACACTGAGGTTCCTATAACAGTTGGAGAAGATACACATGTTAGGGATATTCAAGAACAGAGATCTGTACACAACACTGAGCTTCCTATAACAAGTGGAGAAGATACACATGTTAGGGATATTCAAGAACAGAGATATGTACACAACACTGAGGTTCCTATAACAGTTGGAGAAGATACACATGTTAGGGATATTCAAGAACAGAGATCTGAACACAACACTGAGGTTCCTATAACAAGTGGAGAAGATACACATGTTAGGGATATTCAAGAACAGAGATCTGAACACAACACTGAGGTTCCTATAACAAGTGGAGAAGATACACATGTTAGGGATATTCAAGAACAGAGATCTGAACACAACACTGAGGTTCCTATAACAGTTGGAGAAGATACACATGTTAGGGATATTCAAGAACAGAGATCTGTACACAACACTGAGCTTCCTATAACAAGTGGAGAAGATACACATGTTAGGGATATTCAAGAACAGAGATCTGTACACAACACTGAGGTTCCTATAACAGTTGGAGAAGATACACATGTTAGGGATATTCAAGAACAGAGATCTGTACACAACACTGAGGTTCCTATAACAGTTGGAGAAGATACACATGTTAGGGATATTCACGAACAGAGATCTGAACACAACACTGAGGTTCCTATAACAGTTGGAGAAGATACACATGTTAGGGATATTCAAGAACAGAGATCTGAACACAACACTGAGGTTCCTATAACAAGTGGAGAAGATACACATGTTAGGGATATTCAAGAACAGAGATCTGTACACAGCACTGAGCTTCCTATAACAGTTGGAGAAGATACACATGTTAGGGATATTCAAGAACAGAGATCTGTACACAACACTGAGGTTCCTATAACAGTTGGAGAAGATACACATGTTAGGGATATTCAAGAACAGAGATCTGAACACAACACTGAGGTTCCTATAACAGTTGGAGAAGATACACATGTTAGGGATATTCAAGAACAGAGATCTGAACACAACACTGAGGTTCCTATAACAGTTGGAGAAGATACACATGTTAGGGATATTCAAGAACAGAGATCTGAACACAACACTGAGGTTCCTATAACAGTTGGAGAAGATACACATGTTAGGGATATTCAAGAACAGAGATCTGTACACAACACTGAGGTTCCTATAACAGTTGGAGAAGATACACATGTTAGGGATATTCAAGAACAGAGATCTGAACACAACACTGAGGTTCCTATAACAGTTGGAGAAGATACACATGTTAGGGATATTCAAGAACAGAGATCTGTACACAACACTGAGGTTCCTATAACAGTTGGAGAAGATACACATGTTAGGGATATTCAAGAACAGAGATCTGAACACAACACTGAGGTTCCTATAACAGTTGGAGAAGATACACATGTTAGGGATATTCAAGAACAGAGATCTGCACACAGCACTGAGCTTCCTATAACAAGTGGAGAAGATACACATGTTAGGGATATTCAAGAACAGAGATCTGTACACAACACTGAGGTTCCTATAACAAGTGGAGAAGATACACATGTTAGGGATATTCAAGAACAGAGATCTGTACACAACACTGAGGTTCCTATAACAGTTGGAGAAGATACACATGTTAGGGATATTCAAGAACAGAGATCTGCACACAGCACTGAGCTTCCTATAACAGTTGGAGAAGATACACATGTTAGGGATATTCAAGAACAGAGATCTGAACACAACACTGAGGTTCCTATAACAAGTGGAGAAGATACACATGTTAGGGATATTCAAGAACAGAGATCTGTACACAGCACTGAGCTTCCTATAACAGTTGGAGAAGATACACATGTTAGGGATATTCAAGAACAGAGATCTGAACACAACACTGAGGTTCCTATAACAAGTGGAGAAGATACACATGTTAGGGATATTCAAGAACAGAGATCTGCACACAGCACTGAGCTTCCTATAACAGTTGGAGAAGATACACATGTTAGGGATATTCAAGAACAGAGATCTGAACACAACACTGAGGTTCCTATAACAAGTGGAGAAGATACACATGTTAGGGATATTCAAGAACAGAGATCTGTACACAACACTGAGGTTCCTATAACAAGTGGAGAAGATACACATGTTAGGGATATTCAAGAACAGAGATCTGTACACAACACTGAGCTTCCTATAACAGTTGGAGAAGATACACATGTTAGGGATATTCAAGAACAGAGATCTGTACACAACACTGAGGTTCCTATAACAAGTGGAGAAGATACACATGTTAGGGATATTCAAGAACAGAGATCTGTACACAACACTGAGCTTCCTATAACAGTTGGAGAAGATACACATGTTAGGGATATTCAAGAACAGAGATCTGTACACAGCACTGAGCTTCCTATAACAGTTGGAGAAGATACACATGTTAGGGATATTCAAGAACAGAGATCTGAACACAACACTGAGGTTCCTATAACAGTTGGAGAAGATACACATGTTAGGGATATTCAAGAACAGAGATCTGAACACAACACTGAGGTTCCTATAACAGTTGGAGAAGATACACATGTTAGGGATATTCAAGAACAGAGATCTGTACACAGCACTGAGCTTCCTATAACAGTTGGAGAAGATACACATGTTAGGGATATTCAAGAACAGAGATCTGTACACAACACTGAGGTTCCTATAACAAGTGGAGAAGATACACATGTTAGGGATATTCAAGAACAGAGATCTGTACACAACACTGAGCTTCCTATAACAGTTGGAGAAGATACACATGTTAGGGATATTCAAGAACAGAGATCTGTACACAACACTGAGGTTCCTATAACAAGTGGAGAAGATACACATGTTAGGGATATTCAAGAACAGAGATCTGTACACAACACTGAGCTTCCTATAACAGTTGGAGAAGATACACATGTTAGGGATATTCAAGAACAGAGATCTGTACACAGCACTGAGCTTCCTATAACAGTTGGAGAAGATACACATGTTAGGGATATTCAAGAACAGAGATCTGTACACAACACTGAGGTTCCTATAACAGTTGGAGAAGATACACATGTTAGGGATATTCAAGAACAGAGATCTGAACACAACACTGAGGTTCCTATAACAGTTGGAGAAGATACACATGTTAGGGATATTCAAGAACAGAGATCTGAACACAACACTGAGGTTCCTATAACAGTTGGAGAAGATACACATGTTAGGGATATTCAAGAACAGAGATCTGAACACAACACTGAGGTTCCTATAACAGTTGGAGAAGATACACATGTTAGGGATATTCAAGAACAGAGATCTGTACACAACACTGAGGTTCCTATAACAGTTGGAGAAGATACACATGTTAGGGATATTCAAGAACAGAGATCTGAACACAACACTGAGGTTCCTATAACAGTTGGAGAAGATACACATGTTAGGGATATTCAAGAACAGAGATCTGTACACAACACTGAGGTTCCTATAACAGTTGGAGAAGATACACATGTTAGGGATATTCAAGAACAGAGATCTGAACACAACACTGAGGTTCCTATAACAGTTGGAGAAGATACACATGTTAGAAAAATGTTAGGGATATCAAGAACAATTAACACTGTTCCTAACAGTTGAGAATACCTGTAGGTTCAGAACATTGACACAATAGGTCCTAACATGAGAAATACATGTTAGGTATCAAAAATTGACACACTGAGGTTCCTAACGTGGGAGATACGTAGGATATCAGAACGGATCTGACACACTGGGTCATAACATTGGAAATATGTTGATATTCAAACGAGATCTACAACATGAGTTCCTATAAATGGAATCACGTTAGGGATTCAGAACAATTGACCAATGAGTTCTATAACATGGGAGATACACTAGGGATATAAGAACAAGAGAAACCTGATCTATAACATTGAAGAACATTAGATCAGACAAGATCTGACACAACAGAGTCCTACATGAGAGAACACAGTAGGGATATCAGAAAGACGACACACAGGGTTCCTATAACATGGAAGATACACAGTGTTTCAAACAGGTGACACAACACGAGGTTCCTATACATGAAGAACACATGTAGAATCAAAACAAGATTACACACCTGGTTCTTAACATGGAGAAACAATGTAGATAGAAAGTCGCACACACTGATTCCTAACATGGAAGAACAATGTAGGAATCAAGAAAGAGACTGACACACAGAGTTCCTTAACGTGGAGAATACAATGTGGGATATTCAAGACAGATCTGACACAACATGAGTCTATAACAGTTGAGAAGATACACTGTTGGGATATTCAAGACAGAGATCTGAACACCTGAGTTCATAACATGAGAAGATACACTGTTAGGGAATCAAGACAGAGATTGAACACACACTGAGTTCCTATAAATGGAAATACCATTAGGATATCAAGAACAGAATCTGACACACTGAGTTCCTATAACATGGGAATACACATGTTAGATATTCAAGACAAGACTGAACAACCTGAGGTTCATAACAGTGAGAGATACACATGTTGGGAATCAACAAGATGACACACGATCCTAAAGTGAGAATACACATTTAGGATCAACAGATTGACCACACGAGTCTATAACATGGAGAAATCACTGTTAGGATATCAGAACAGAGATCTACACACGAGGTTCCTATAACATGGAGAAGACAATTTAGGTACAAGAACAAGACTGACACACATGAGTCTAAACATGGGAAGACCATTTAGGGTATCAGAAAAGATTACCACACGAGTTCCTATAACAGGGGAGTCACAGTAGGGATAAGAACAGAATCTGACACACATGAGTTCTATAACATGGAGAAGATACCATGTGGGATTTCAAGAAGATTGACCACATGTTCAACTGGGAATACATGTAGGGATATTCAAGACGAGATCGACACAAAGTTCCTATAACAGTGGAGAAGAACACTGTAGGGATATTCAAGAACAGAGATCTGACACAACTAGTTCTATACATAAGATACACATGTGGATATTCAAGAACAGAGATCTGAACAACACTGAGGTTCCTATAACAGTGGAGAAGATACAATGTGATATCAAGAACAGAGATCTGACACAACACTGAGTTCTATACAGTGGAAGATACACATGTTAGGGAATTCAAGAACAGAATCTGACACAACACTGAGTTCCTATAACAGTGGAGAGAACACATGTTAGGATATTCAAGAACAGAGATCTGAACACAACTGAGTTCCTATACATGAGAGATACCATTAGGATATTCAAGAACAGAGATCTACACAACACTGAGGTTCCTATAACGTTGAAAGATACACATGTGGATATTCAAGAACAGAGATCTGACACAACACTGAGTTCTAACAGTGGAGAAATAACAGTTAGGGATATTCAAGAACAGGATTAACAACACTGAGTTCCTATACAGTTGGAGAGATACACATGTTAGATATTCAAGAACGAGATCTGACAACACTGAGTTCTATAACAGTTGGAGAAGATCACATGTTGGGATATTCAAGAACAGAGATCTGTACACAACACTGAGTTCCTATAAAGTGGAGAAGATACACATGTTAGGGATATTCAAGACAAGATCTGACACAACACTGAGTTCCTATAACAGTTGGAGAAGAACACTGTTAGGATATCAAGAACAGAGATCTGACACAACACTGGGTTCTAACAGTGAGAAGATACACATTTAGGATATTCAAGAAAGAGATCTGTACACAACATGAGGTTCTATAACAGTTGGAGAAGATACACATGTTAGGATATCAAGAACAGAGATTGAACACAACACTGAGGTTCCTATAACAGTGGAGAAATACACAGTTAGGATATTCAAGAACAGAGATCTGACACAACACTGAGGTTCCTATAACAGTGGGAAATACACATGTTGGGATATTCAAGAACAGAGATCTGACACAACACTGAGGTTCAAACAGTGGAGAAGATACACATGTTAGGGATATTCAAGAACAGAGATCTGACACAACACTGAGGTTCCTATAACAGTTGAGAGATACACATGTTAGGGATATTCAAGAACAGAGATTGAACACAACACTGAGGTTCTATAACAGTGGAAAGATACACATGTTAGGGATATTCAAGAACAGAGATCTGACACAACACTGAGTTCCTATAACAGTTGGAGAAGATACACATGTTAGGGATATTCAAGAACAGAGATCTGAACACAACACTGAGGTTCCTATAACAGTGGAGAAGATAACATGTTAGGATATTCAAGAACAGAGATCTGACACAACACTGAGTTCCTATAACAGTTCTGTACACAACACTGAGGTTCCTATAACAGTTGGAGAAGATACACATGTTATGGATATTCAAGAACAGAGATCTGTACACAACACTGAGGTTCCTATAACAGTTGGAGAAGATACACATGTTAGGGATATTCAAGAACAGAGATCTGAACACAACACTGAGGTTCCTATAACAAGTGGAGAAGATACACATGTTAGGGATATTCAAGAACAGAGATCTGAACACAACACTGAGGTTCCTATAACAAGTGGAGAAGATACACATGTTAGGGATATTCAAGAACAGAGATCTGTACACAACACTGAGGTTCCTATAACAGTTGGAGAAGATACACATGTTAGGGATATTCAAGAACAGAGATCTGTACACAACACTGAGGTTCCTATAACAGTTGGAGAAGATACACATGTTAGGGATATTCAAGAACAGAGATCTGAACACAACACTGAGGTTCCTATAACAAGTGGAGAAGATACACATGTTAGGGATATTCAAGAACAGAGATCTGAACACAACACTGAGGTTCCTATAACAGTTGGAGAAGATACACATGTTAGGGATATTCAAGAACAGAGATCTGAACACAACACTGAGGTTCCTATAACAAGTGGAGAAGATACACATGTTAGGGATATTCAAGAACAGAGATCTGAACACAACACTGAGGTTCCTATAACAAGTGGAGAAGATACACATGTTAGGGATATTCAAGAACAGAGATCTGAACACAACACTGAGGTTCCTATAACAAGTGGAGAAGATACACATGTTAGGGATATTCAAGAACAGAGATCTGTACACAACACTGAGGTTCCTATAACAGTTGGAGAAGATACACATGTTATGGATATTCAAGAACAGAGATCTGAACACAACACTGAGCTTCCTATAACAGTTGGAGAAGATACACATGTTAGGGATATTCAAGAACAGAGATCTGTACACAACACTGAGGTTCCTATAACAGTTGGAGAAGATACACATGTTAGGGATATTCAAGAACAGAGATCTGAACACAACACTGAGCTTCCTATAACAGTTGGAGAAGATACACATGTTATGGATATTCAAGAACAGAGATCTGAACACAACACTGAGGTTCCTATAACAGTTGGAGAAGATACACATGTTAGGGATATTCAAGAACAGAGATCTGAACACAACACTGAGGTTCCTATAACAAGTGGAGAAGATACACATGTTAGGGATATTCAAGAACAGAGATCTGAACACAACACTGAGGTTCCTATAACAAGTGGAGAAGATACACATGTTAGGGATATTCAAGAACAGAGATCTGTACACAACACTGAGGTTCCTATAACAGTTGGAGAAGATACACATGTTATGGATATTCAAGAACAGAGATCTGAACACAACACTGAGCTTCCTATAACAGTTGGAGAAGATACACATGTTAGGGATATTCAAGAACAGAGATCTGTACACAACACTGAGGTTCCTATAACAGTTGGAGAAGATACACATGTTATGGATATTCAAGAACAGAGATCTGAACACAACACTGAGCTTCCTATAACAGTTGGAGAAGATACACATGTTATGGATATTCAAGAACAGAGATCTGAACACAACACTGAGGTTCCTATAACAGTTGGAGAAGATACACATGTTAGGGATATTCAAGAACAGAGATCTGAACACAACACTGAGCTTCCTATAACAGTTGGAGAAGATACACATGTTAGGGATATTCAAGAACAGAGATCTGAACACAACACTGAGCTTCCTATAACAGTTGGAGAAGATACACATGTTAGGGATATTCAAGAACAGAGATCTGAACACAACACTGAGCTTCCTAAAGGGGGAAATGTATATACCTTTTCTCTTGGAGAAATGCAAAATTTAGTCCA
The DNA here is from genome assembly GCA_019925275.1 of Mytilus edulis. Classification (NCBI taxonomy): domain Eukaryota; kingdom Metazoa; phylum Mollusca; class Bivalvia; order Mytilida; family Mytilidae; genus Mytilus; species Mytilus edulis. The sequence goes on along the minus strand of CM034360.1, from coordinate 3,665,029 downwards.
GCAGTTGACAAAGCAGACAGAAGATGAAGAATCTGATACTCCTTCTTCTACTGTTGTTTTTATTGAGGAACAAGAACATGGTATTTTTAAGTTTACAGAAATCAAACCAATATCAATGTTTAAAGGTGAAACCAAAGGACCAACAGATGATAATCATGAAGTGGTTTATGAGGCAGAAGCTGTGATAGAAACAGAAACTTTTGCAAAGGATGAGATACAGGTAAAATATAAGATCAAAAATGTTTATGCAGTTATGGTTCCTCTAATGAAACTTAATGACTACAAGTATGAAATTAAACAAACTTGAGTTATAAGCCATACAGTAAACTTCCCATCATTAATTTTCCACCTTTATCCTTATATTTCAAAAATATTGTACATATATTGGAATTGTGCACCTGTCATTATCATGCTTTTGGAACTATAACAGGATCCCTCCCCTCCTTTTTTCAAGACTGTAAACATAGACATTCAAGATTTTGTGTAAACTAAGTTTTTTCAACTTAAATCCCTTAAAATTTATACAAAATTATACACATATTGTAATGGTGCTCCCTTCTATTACCATCGTGTATTGACGTGATTGACTTGTTTGTGGACTTTTCTCATTCATCCAGACATAGAAACTTTGTCATTCTTTCAAATTTTGATATTTCCTAGAACTTGCAGGAAAGCACAAGTTTTAATCTGTAATGTCTTTGATTAAAATTTCAAGTCGGTTTAATATGAACTTTTTGTGATAGATCAATGATGTTTTCTATCAAGTTGCATTACTATCAGTACATATCAGTTTGATGACCATTTTTTTTGGACATATTATTTACAGACTCTGCTTTGTAGGAAATCATTGGACATGATGTCATGGATGTAGAAGATGGGAAAAAATGTAAAAAGAGAAGATGGAAGAGAATTAGGTACATTATGCATAAATATATACACATGTGTGAACGAATTTAAATGTCAAACGATTTTTTTTGTGGATCTAAACAACAAGGCAGTGAAACACTTTAAATTATCTTTATTTTTCGGATCAGTTAACCCCTTTAGCGATCTGGAAACCAAGGCATGGAAAAATTACCACAATGTTTTTAGGCCTTTTTGTGAATTATTTCCAATTCAGATCAATGCAAAGAAATCTAAAAGATAAATGGTGTAAATAAGAATTTGATTCTAAACTTTATTTTATCATAAATTATTAATTTTTACGCAAAAAATCTACTTTTTTCATATAAATAAGAAGATGTGGTATGAGTGCCAATGAGACAACTTTCCATCCAAGTAACAGTGTATTTTAAGTTAACAATTATAGGTCAAAGTACAACCTTCAACATGGATCCTTGGCTCGCACCGAAGAGCAAGCTATGAAGGGCCCCAAAATGACCAGTGTAAAACAATTCAAACAGGAAAACCAATGGTCTCATCTATATAAAAAAAGAGAAATGAAAAAACATGTATGAACCACCTCCAACAAGCTTAAATTAAAATATAATAATTTTGTTGTTGGGAGTACAGATTTAGAGGTGAAAATGTATTGTCTATATATCTGTGGAAGTCATATAATGATTTTGTTGTTCAGAGTAAGATGGCGGAAGTGAAAATTTATCGCAATACTAAATACTTAAATTAAAAAGTTTTTAGTTAGTTTTCTACAGGTACAACCAAATTTACTAATCAAATTTTTGTATCTATGAAAGAATTTAGTAAAAGTTTTAGTAATTTATGGTATAAACGAAATCCCTGACTTGATAATATTTGTATATATCTCAATATAATCAAATTTACTATTAAAGTTTAAAAAAAAGCATTTACCGCATGAAAGAATTGTACATTCATTAACTGGTGCCAGATCACGCGACGAAACTTAACATTGATATTTTTCTGATTACGACATTTTACACCATAAGCCTGGAAATTTCACATATATATATATGACCATGATGGCACACAGGATAGATAAGGGATTTAAACATGTTTGATTTGAGTAAATTATTATTAAAAGGCCATTCAACCAGTCATATGAAAAATTCTTGCGAAATAGTATATTCCAGTCTGTATTTTGAGTGACAAAATTTTAAAAATCCAGTATTGTACGAAATTTATATTCACATTTTTTTTTTATAACACTTAATTTGTTTTGAAGGTACACAGATTCTGATATGGAAGTTGATGATCCTCCAGCTGAAGATATCAAAAGAACGAAAGTCAGTAATGAGACATGTGAGATTGATAACAACAGTGATAACAACAGTGAGACAAGTGAACAATATCCTGTACTCCCAAAGCTGCAGTGCTCAGTTGGCAAAATTGAAATGAGTTCAGAGGATTCTGAAGACGACTTAATAGATGAAGATATCATAAGAGATGTTAAACACAAGGAACTTTATATCACTGGTGTGAAAAAAAATGAATTTACTAAAATGGGTAAAATGAAGAAAACAGACAGGGTATATAATTCCCACCACCCCTGTCCATTTTGTGGCATAATGCAGACTAATTTTTCCCACCATATATTGTCTACTAAACATATGGAAGAACAAGAAGTTAAAGAAATTATAAAACTAGATATTTCAAACAGTAGTTCTGAGGAAAAAAAGAAAATTATGAAAGATAGAAAAAGAATGATTGATCTGTTGAGATTAAAAGGATGTCATCAACATAACATGAAAGTCAATCAAAGTAAAACCGGAGAAATCATATTGGCCCGTAGAATTTTAACGTCCGAATCTTTTGACATTGAAAAGTATGGAGCGTGTCCATCATGTCTTGGGTGGTTTTTGATTTCAAATTTTCAAAGGCATCAATCAAATTGTCTTGGTAATTCTACTAGAACGAAACAAAGTAAGGCTAGTTTGGTAACCCAGTCTCAGATAATATCTAGAAGAATTTCAGATGAGGCTAGTCCTGCTTTAGTCAGAGAGGTCTTTAGTATAATGACCATAGATGAAGTCTCAAAGGTTGCAAAAAATGACAAACTAATTATATCATTAGGAAATCAATGGATGCTGTCTAACATGGGCAATCGTATAATGAGGAAATACTATACATCTTCTGTGATGAGATTGGCAGCCAAGCTTCTGACTTCTTTAAGAAGCATCACAGGTTTGAAGGAACATTCAATGGAGCAGTTCATAGAAGCAAAATATTATGAATATTTTGCCAAAGCTGCATTGATTTGTAGTAAACAAGTTGTAAATGATGAAGAAGATTTGAATAGCCCAAGCAATGCAATAAAACTTGGATATGACATAAAACGTATGGCTTCTGCAAAACTTGGTGAAGCTTTAGTGGAAGGTGATGATCTAAAGAAATCCCAAGCAGAAAACTTTTTAACACTAGTGAATATGAGTTGGAGCTTGAAAGTGACAAAACTAGCAAGAATGGTTCTAGCAGAAAGAAATTTTAATATTATTAAGCAACTTCCTCTACCTGAAGACATTCAAAAAATGGTTTCTTTTATGGTGGAAGAGCTTTATAAATTGGACTTGCAGGATGTTGCATACAAGATATTTAGAAAGGCTGCTGTTCTTGCTTTAGCTAGGATTACATTGTATAATAGAAGAAGATGTCATGAAGTTCAAGCTTTAAAGTGAGTATATAATATAGTTCAGACTATTCCAAAATTGGTTGTAAAATGGGAAGGGGTCTGTTCAAAGGCTTTTCTTATAAAATTTGATCAGTCCAATTATTTTAGAAAGATAGCCTGGTAAAATAGGAATAGGACAGTTATAGGAAATAATGAAATAAAAATTAAATGCATTACAGGGTTAAATAATAAAAAGTGCCATCTAGCTCCCTCCTCTCCGTAAAATCTATTTCTTGAACAGCTGTAACCATAGAAATAAATAAGATAAGGAGATGTGGTTTATTGCCAATGTGAGACGACTATCCAATAAAGACCAAATGGCATATGGATGAAAACAACAACAGATTATATTTATAACCATATGACCTTCAACAATGAGTTAAACTAACCTATGCACATGTACCTTGTAGTCTGCCAAAAATCCATATGAACACAAAATGTTGATCAATTCTAAAAAGAAAATGGCCTGATTTATTTTATAAAAAAAGTTATTAAAGTAAAACAATTCAACAGACAGTAACCTATGACACATGTATGACAAGCACTTTAAACATCAGAAAAAATACAACAAAACCTAGGGTGCTCCTAGAAGGTAGGCATAAATTTTTTGATTAGACAATCTAAATAGAAATAATTCATCATTTTTGTCTTGCCCCCGACACAGTATGCAAGACAGGTATAACTATCAAGTGGTGGCGTAAACTACATGTATTTATATAAAGCATATTACAGAAGGTAGAAGACCTGGATGCTTCATATCTTGTCTGCAGATACCTTATGTTACAAAGTTTTGGCCTGTAATATTTGCAAAGTCCTTGACCTCATTTTCATGGTTCAGCAACTGCTTGAACAAAAAAAAATTTTGTAATGGGAATTTCTCACTTTTTATGAGTAATATTTGGTGTATGAGTTCTTTGCAACGTCTACATTTCCTTCACACATGATTCTTCTGACCTCCACCTAATTTCATGGATCAGTGATCAAGGTTAAAGTTACATAATTACTTCTTGGCTTCATAAAAGACTGTAATAATAATATAAATTTATTTGGCCGAAAACATAAATCTTTACATACATGAATTACAATAATATAAAGAACAATTACCAATACATATACAAATATTAATACTTATTCAGTTAAACTAGAATAATATAAATTAAGGCGGGCCACAAAAATTAAATATCCGCCACATAAGTTACCGATGCATAAAATGCAAAAATAAAATAAAATAAATAAACTAGAAATTTGACAAAAAAAAAAAAAAAGGAGAGGGCGGGTGGGTAAATTTCGATCTGATTACTCTAACGTATTCTAATGTAATGACTAGGAAAAAGAATTCACATTAAAACTAAAGGTGGAGTGAACACAATTCGAAATCAGTTAAGCGAGAATATCAAATGATCGGCCAAAGGGGGGTAACTAGAACATATTTCGCATCGTAATTACTAGTTTTTTAGAAAAAACAAACCAATTAGGTCCATTTCTCAAATACTATAAACAGTAGGATAACTTATTCTATATGCGGTGTTTGGAATGACTGTAATCTAATAACATGTCTGTCTGGCAGGTTCCATCAGACCTTGACCTCATTTTTATGGTTCATTGGTCAATGTTAAGTTTTTGTATTTTGATCTGTTTTTCAGCAGTAGGTCAACTATATTTGGTATATGGAATGATTGTAAGGTATACATGTCTGTCTGGCAGGTATTATCTGACCTTGACCTCATTTTCATTGTACATTGGTCAACATGGTCAATGTTAAGTTTTTGTGTTTCGTTCAGTTTTTTTCAAGTACTATAAGTTAAAGGTCAACTATATTTAGTTAATGATAATGTTATGTTTATGTGATACTTGTTGTAAAACCTTCATGTTACAGACTTTCAATATAAATTCAATGATAAGTAAAAAAGGCGAGACATTTTAGCCTGTGCATTCCTGTTCTATTGTAAATGTATGGATTTTCTTAATACTCTACCATTGTCTACTGGGACTTCATTTAGTAAAATTATTTTATGATTTCATTATCAAATTTCTGTCACTACCATTCAGAGTAGAAAAAATAGCTGGAGTTTAAATGTTTCAATCCCTGATGTTTGGGCTTGTCCCCTTAATTTTTGGTAGATAGGTAGAAACTAATATAAATATTTTAAGGTTTTCATAGCCTGGACTATCTATGAAATATATAACTTTCTTCCAAATATTTCCTGCTTACAACATGTACAATGTAATAGCCTAATAGGTCTTAAAACTTACAAATGCCTAGTTGGTAACTTTATACAACTGAATATCCAGCTAATAGAAATTGTTCTTAAATTTCAGTTTATCGGATTACAGGAGGAGAAAAAGTACCCCAGATGAAGTGGCTTTGCAAATGAGCCATGAGCTCACAGAGTTTGAAAAGGAGCTTCTTAACACGCAGGAGGTGGTAATGATTCGAGGGAAGGTATGCTGTTAAAACAAAATTAATCATATATAAGAATAAGAAGATACATTGGTATGATTGCTAATGAGACAACTCTCCACCAGAGACCAAATGACGTTGAAGTTGAACACTAAAAAGCAATCACTGCACAGCCTTCAAAAATAAACGAAAACCTATACAGCAAAGTAAGCTATGAACAAAATCACAAACGTAAAATAATTAAAAAAAACTAATATTTTACTAACAACTTGATTTATGTACAAAACAATAAACGAAAAACAAATATGATATACAGCAACAAATAACAACCACTGAGTTACAGACTCCCAACTTGGGACAGTGGTGTAACAGTAAGATATCAGAACAAACTATTAAAATCAGTTGAAAAGGGCTTAACTCATCAGATCAATACCATTTGATTAAATAGGAAATTTTTTTATTATTTTGTGGTGAAGTCTTGTCTTCTTATTATAAAGGGTGGCAAGGCGGTTCCGGTTATTATCCCAAAGGATGCTGTAAATGTGTTGGAATACCTGTCAAATGACTCTATTAGACTCAAAGTTGGAATACCTCCTTCGAAATATTTGTTTGCTAATTCCAGTAAGTATACTATTTATCATGCACCAAGTAGCATATTTTGTTTATTTCATAATAAACAATACCTGCTTAATAATTGTTTGTTTCTAATTTGTGTATATACATAATTATGTACAGTCCTGTCAAGCAAATTTACGCAAAGTAGTGTAAAGAAATGGACAATCCCGAGGATGGCACATAACAACTGAGCAATAATGTTTGGGACTTATATTAAACATTATGGAAATATTTTTAGTAAGCCGAAATATATATTTATTTTTTATGTCTTGTAAGATATATTTTTTTCTTTACCGTTTTTCAACATTTGCGTCTGGAAAGTAGAAAGGATTAACTGAATGGTTAAATTTAAATCCATTATGAAAAGTCTTTAAATTAAATCGATAAAGGAAATTATTGCCTAGTTACAAACACTACCAGGGATAATCCACAATGTGCATCTGTATTACTCCTGTTGTTATTGCTACTCAAATTTGGGCAAAGTCTGATTGATAAGGGACAGTCTATCATTTATCATGTACTATCAAATACACAAAAGTCATCCTAGAAGCCAATGAGCATGTGATTCGGTCATAATTGTGATGTTAACATAATTGAAAATCATTTTTCATCCATAAAATCATCAATGTTACTAGTAACTAATTATTTATAATGAAAATAGTTCAACTGACAGATTTTATAAATATCAACATAATTCATAAAATTCTGAGTGGGTACACAGAGGTGTTAAAGTTAACAATTATCAAGCCATTAAACCTTGTTATACAATGTACCAACAATTGGACATTATACTGCCCAAATGAATACATGTACACAAACAGATCATGTACATGTATAAATATACATGTATGTAGCTATTAAATACCTGAAAATGTCAAGTTGAGGTCACAGTAAACCATTAAAAAAAGAATTTCACAGTTGTAAGAAATATTTACATTATTGAAAAAATAATATTTTATTGCATTATCAATATCAAAACCATCCTTTCAAAATATGTATAGATTAACGAAATTGAAAAATTGTTGTCTATTCCACCCACAATATAATATCTTGAGATTTTTTTTAATAAAAAAAGTTTTTGGTATTTTGTCCTGTTATTCAGACTCTTCCAGCAAAATTTGGACAACTCCTAAACTGAATAGCTTGAAGCAATTCAGGGATCTCCATGGATGATAATTTAAAACCATTTTGGTTGATATTGAATAATGAAACAAAAATTGTTACCATTAATATTGGAATTATTTGCTATTGAATACAGCTTTTTTGCAGATGCAGGTGTTTTTAGGGGCTATGATGCCATTGGTGCTGTAAAAAAGGAAGCAGGATTAAAGTTGCCAAACCTTGTTAAAACGTCTAACATGAGGAAGTATATGGCAACAATGATGCAGGTATTAAAACATGATTATAAAAAAATTGATTATTTAGTTTTTTTAACAATTCAATTTTTAAGTAATTTCAATCATAAAATTTAATCCTATCAATCTGACAAATGTGCTTCGGGCAGTTGTAACCCATTTATAGATTTTTTTTATTTTGAATTTAGTATAGACCTAAACAATAGGACAATCCCTTTCTTAGAACACGAATAACATTCATGCTTCACAACTCAAATCAAATCCTACCATTTCATTAGGCGAGTGTGCTTTGCTATATTCTAAGGTGACAAGTGACACCATTTTACCACACAATTTCATTATAGAATACAACAGCTTATTAATTAGTCAATTGTTGCTGATAGCTAAATAATGAGGTGTTTTGCTTTTGCGCCAATTGACATTTCATTTGCGCCAAAATAAAATCTCTCATTTGCACCAATTTTACAGGTAAATAGTAATATATTAAATATATGAAACATAGACTAAGTAGAATCGAATAAGATTTGTATTGCATTAATTCATCACAATTCAGTTTCATTAATATTTTTAAACGTATTTGCAAAATATTAAAACATCTTCATAAAAAGCAAGGCAATAAACACTGGTTTAAATTATGATAAAAGGAGTTTGCAAAATGTTAAATATTATTCATATTAATCAAAGCACTATAAAAAATGGTCAGTTCCTTTAAAGCTTAAAACCACAATAAAAACTCAATTTTTTAAAGTAAAAATAACAGGTCTGATCTAGCTCAAAATTTATAGGCTTGCAACTGTCCTTATATAATCTAGACGGGGAAAATTCGCATCAAAGGTACATTCCATATTTTTCTAAAAGATAGCATTTTATTTCTTTCTCCAATCTCCAAACGACAGCTGTGTGTGGTCATCAAATATAATAGTAACTATTTTTTTCCTCTTCCTTTTCGACTGTATGATATCCATTTTTCAAATAAAACATATGAACATCCCACAAATATTTAACAAACTGACTTAGTTTTGTATAAGAATGAAAATACACTCACATAATAATTAACCAGGGGATATTATTTAAAAAAAAAAAGATATGAGCCTCACATTCAAAATTCAATTTATATTTCAATTTTCATTTTATAATTTACCTGTCATGCCTGTAATTTTAACTTTTTCAAATAATTTCCCTGTAAATTGGCGCAAAAGAAATATTTATATTTTGGCGCAAATGAAATACAACATTGTGGCGCAAATGAAATACTACGACTCTTAAGAATTGGCGCAAAAGCAATACGCCCAAATAATGCTATCAGCTAATTATTGATTTTCTGTCAGAATCATAACATGTGACTAGATCAAGATAAAATCTGAGCTGTCTGATCAGGGACAAAGGAAACTTTAAAAAAAATAATAAACAAGATGGTAGTAGTCAAACTCATATGTTTCCATCCACACAATTAAGCTTTTTTCCAAATTGGGACAGCCAATTAAAACCCTGGATGAATGCAGGGTTTGACATTAAGGGCTGTCCAATTGCTCGGGACTAGCAAATATCATCATCTGGCGAGTAAAAGCTTCAGTGTACTTGTCTGATGGGCATGTAAAAATAAAAGTTAAAATATAAAGATCTGATTTCAGTAAATTCTCTTTTTATAAATAAATCATGTCAATCAGCCCTGACATTATTAACAAATTTACACACTTTAAGTATTTTCCCTTTCTAACTATAGACATTTAAAAAATATTTGCCAATCAGATTATTTATTCAGTTGAATCAGTCGGATAAGACCTTAGTAGCTGTTGTAAGAAAACTATCCAGGACACAATATATATTTTAGTTTACCTTAATCTCATCAATTTTAAAACATTGAACAAAAATGAAATTAGGGAAAATAAAAAATACAGTATGTGGCCAAAAGTATTCGTCACTTTTCTTTTTTGCTATATATTTCATATATATAAAAACGCATTTTTTCAAAAAAATATTTTGAAGGCATTCATTGTTAGATTTTAATGAACTTGGCACAAAAAGTTATTTGGTAATGATATTGCTGTTAATTGCATTTCTTTTCTCTTGATATGAACATGTGTTATATTTTTTAATAATTTTATTTAGGTAATATATAGCAAGTTTGTTAACAAAATTATAACTAAATAAACAAATATGCATGTGCAGTTCCGCTTCTTTTGGTGCCAAGTTTATTAAAATCCGACCGCAAATGACCCAACAATATTTTTTTGAAAAATTGTAGTTTTGTATGAATATATAGTGCAAAATAACAAGTGACGAAACTTTTGGCCACATACTGTAACTGTATAAATAAACTTTAAACCTAATATATTTATTTATCATCCTTTTCCATGTTTTTTTAAGTTTTTTTGGGTAAAAAAATAAAAGAGCACAGTCCATGGAGCAACACTTTCAGAAATCAGCTACATTTCATTATATTTGGAATTGTATTTGAATGATTGTATGTTTAATGGCCCTCTTTGGCCCTAAATAAAAAGTTTATTATTCTAAAATGGAAAGTTTTTCATTTTGATGGATATATCGATGCAAAACTGAACTAGTTTGATTTTTTCCCCCGCTTTTTCTTACTGATTTGAAAATAACAAATTTTAAAATTTGCATGTTTTTCTTGGAATTTGATGGAAACTTCAGAAATAGGGGTCATAGTGTGACCTTTTCGACCATGCTCCTTTCTTAAGCAAGAACAAATTTTTGACATGTGGTTTTAAGTTTCGGACAAGTAGTATATCATGGTTACTTGCCTAGTTTCATAAAATTTGCACACATCATAAAAATTTTAACAATGATCACCAATTTGACTAAAATTCTCATATTTGATTTATAACATGCTAGAAATATATCCAAATTATGTAAAGTCCAAAAACAAAAAATAGCAATGCATGACTGCCGACAATCTTACCACCTGATATAAATGTAAATACAAATAAACAGACAAGCACATACTAATGTGTAATACCGATTTTCTAGGTGTGATAGATTAAAAGTTGTAAATCAATGTTTTACATGTATACTAATACATTTTTATGGGTCAAATCAGTTGATGAAATGGTTTTTAATGGCAGCACCCTTGTTTCACTTTTTAAATGTTGACAATTCTTTTCTTTTTAATAACTGAACACGTTTAGCACATGTGTAAACAGGGGTTAATTTTAAGGTTGCACAAATATGATTTAAATGAGTTGAATTAGCGACTTGCCAACTAATAATACATTTTAAGCTTATATTGACAAAACCATGAAAACAGAACCAAATCTTATTTTAATAATTTTCTTTAAAATGTTTGAATCCTATTTTAATTTAAGTTGTAATCTTAGCTTATTTATGATAATATTTTAGATACCTTTTATACTATATTTGGCCAATTCTTTGAAAGATTAAAATTTAAGTTTCAATTCTCTCCATCAATACCTCATCAAAAACAAAATGTAAATGTGGCAAAAATACTGCCACAAGATCTTAAATGTATAAAGAAAACTTGCAAAGTGGAAAAATTGTGCTTGGACACTAATAATGCAAACAATATTAGTTTAAGGTAGATCATAAGTAAATATTTTTTGAGACAGAATTTTCTTATACTTAGCCAGAATGAAGATTTTTATATGCTCTTTTCAAATATATAATAAAAAGGAGGGGTCACCGTGCTATTTTTCAAGCTATAAGTCGTTGTAAATTACCGAAATTTGGTTAGATTGTTCATGGGAAAACACATTTGTGTGCATAAAAAAAAATCTACGAGATAGAATTTTGAAAAAAATTGTGAAAAGATAGGTTTTGTAATATGTTTTAAGAAAATAAAAAGAAAAAATGGTGTCACCGAACTTGTTTTCTTGCTACAAGTAAAAAGAAAAAAATTCCCTATCTGTCCAGTATAAATTTTTTACTAAAAGAGTTATCTTCCCTTAAATGGCTTGTTTGAAAAAAATGATTCTAAAAGCAAGAAAAATTATATTTGTTTAAATATTTTGGATTATACAATAAATTGCCAAGTTTTCTTTATATTTTTAAACAGTCTAACCATTAAATTGCAAATCTGTCTTCAAATTTGCAGATTAATCCAAATAACTAGACCGATTTTTTACTGTGATTGTTCAATCTAAGATGACGGTATACCATGAATCTACCTTAAAATAGACAATATTAAGTTGGGGGCCACTGGCAAATTTCGGCCAAATTCTGATGTCAGCATTGTCATGATTGTAGAGAAATGTAAAGGTGTGTGTTAAAATATATTTCTGTTTTGTTTCAGTCATTGGACATAACAGAAAACCAACGTCAATGGATCCTAGATCACCTAGGGCATACTATGGATGTCCATAGGGTCCATTATAGGCAAACAAGTGATTTAATAGAAAGGGTTCATGTATCAAAACTTTTGTTAATCCAAGACTTTGGCAAGGTGAAAGATTTTGTTGGCAAAAAATTGGAGGATATTCAACTACAAGGTAATTTTCAGATAAACTCTATGCAATTTTAGTAGACCAAAGGGAGTAAGTTCCCTCACTACTGTCAAAATGACTGTCAATATATCTGTATTTAGTAAATTTCCATAAGAATATCAACATTCATGTATCGCTGTAAATCATTTGAAATAAAATAATGAAAAGTCTGACACAAGGCCTTTTTAATGCATCAAAGAAACCCATCTCCTGATTCTTACTATAATTAGATACAAGTGCTAGAAATTAAGATTGTATATGTAGACACTTGGTTTTGTCTGGTCTTTAAGATTAAAGATGGACGTTATATGTATATGGGCAAGATTTCAGTAATGCAGCAAATAGTGTGACGTTGAAATTGATAACTTTTATTCATTTTAAGAATGAGAGTGAACCAACTTTATTCATTTTGTAAAATAGAGGGCAAAAGACACCAATGGGTCATTCAAAACTCACAAGTTGAATAAAAACTGACCTAGCAATTGCAAAAAATGTAAAACAACGAAAAGGCCAAAAGTTCCACAAAACACTGATAAAAAAATAAAGATTGAGGAACAGAAATCTCACCCAGAAACGGGTTATCCGTTAATCTTGGGTGCTCCTGTAAAATAAGTTTCTAAATTTAGCCGTCTATTTTGATATTCTAAACAAGAGTTAGTGTTAAAGAAAATTAAAATAATATTATTTTGATTGTTCACCTCTCATTTACTGTATTTGTACTTATTTTCGCGGTGAATTTATTTTCACAGATTTTGCGGTAGGTATATTTTCCCGAAAATAGATACATGCGAACATGAATTTATACAGTTACCAAGTTTTGTGATAATAAGTACACAATTTATACAGTTACCATATAAATCACTTTTGGAAATTCCATGAAATAAAGTAATCAGCAATACCAAGTTTGTGATAATAAGTACACACGAAAAAAAGTACATGTACGGTTATTACAAAGGTTTCAAATTTTGCAGTGGCTTGAAGTGATATTTAGAAGTATATTCTAAAAACTATGTTTGAAAAAGTAATAATGTTTTGTTGCTGAAATTTTGTTTAATATATCATCTCTAATTCTTACTTGATTTATATTGATCCTGGCCTGTTGATTATATTTAATTAATCAACGTGTGGTTAGTTTGATCTCAGTTCTTCATTGGTTAAATTTGTTTATGACGTCTTATGAATTTTCTTGCTTTTCTCTGAAATTCCTATTGTGACGTTATGAAAAAAGGTGACCATGCCTCATGACTTCACGTAGAAAGAAAACATCTTTTTGCAAGTCGTTCGAAAAGAAGAATTAAGATTGTCTGCAAAAATCATTAGAGAAACAGATTCCACCACCAAATCTCGTGTAATATAATATTTATCCACTCTCGACAGAAAATTTAAATGTCTTGAATGGATAAATATCAAATCAGTGGTAGAATCTATATGTATATGGTCTGATCTTTTAAGATTGAAAAGTGCCAATCTAAAAAAAACTTATGACATTTATGATCTCAGTTCTTCATTGGTTAAATTTGTTTATGACGTCAAATTTTCTTGCTTTTCTCTAAAATTCTTATTGTGACGTTATGAAAAAAGGTGACCATGCCTCATGACTTCACGTAGAAAGAAAACATCTTTTTGCAAGTCGTTCGAAAAGAAGAATTAAGATTGTCTGCAAAAATCATTAGAGAAACAGATTCCACCACCAAATCTTGTGTAATATAATATTTATCCACTCTCGACAGAAAATTTAAATGTCATGAATGGATAAATATCGAATCAGTGGTAGAATCTATATGTATATGGTCTGATCTTTTAAGATTGAAAAGTGCCAATCTCAAAAAATTTGTGACATTTATGTAAAATGGTCAGTACATCAATTCTGTCAAAATGTGAGCAAGTATGTGTTCATTACACCCAATATTTTGGCCATCAATTTTGAAAAGCTGTAATGTCATATCAATGCTGTACCAATGGAAATGATAATAATGAAACTTTTTTTTCTGCAGATATTGTACCGCAAAAAAAAGACATATCAGCAGTAAGTGAAGATGATGCAGATATAGATACACCAAACACAGGAATTGATAATATAGCAGAGGACTTTATTCCAGAATTGCATGACGATGAAGTTGATGCTGATTTCAGCATTCCAATTCAAGAACATAGACCTGGTATGAATGTAAAAGTTTTCATATGAACTGATTGATAATTTTATGTAAAACCCTTATTTGTTATCCGATTTCAAAGGATGTTATTCATTGTGTTTGTCAGAAAATTCTGTATTATACGCTTTATGGTTAAACCTATAGTTTAATTTTGTGTAACTGTTTTAGAAAGGTGAATTGAGAAGATCTTATTTCCCTTGAATGTATCAATATTGAAAAACAAATGGCCTTTTTGGGGGGTTAGAAAATTAAGCAATCAAAAGCTCACAATATGTTTAAACCAAAAGTTAAATTATATAATATATCTCCAAATTAAAATTTCCTATTAACTTAAAAAGCCTATTGATTTTTGTTTGTCTTTTCAAATATAAGGAAAATTTTGTAGCCCAGTTTTTATAGATGCTTATATAACTTGTGAACGTATTTGGTTCTCTTAACTGTTTCATGCTCTACATAGAAAACAAATCGGGTGATAGTCAATTGAATGTTAAAGTAATACTTTTATGGAATTCATATTCATACTTTCAGATAAAAAGAAATCTAGAAAAGACAAAGTTCAACGCCAAAAATGGTCAGAGGATGATGTCCAGGAACTAGAAGACCTGTTTTCAGTTAATCTTAAAAAACTGAAATGTCCAAAACAAGCTGAAATTGAAAAAAAAATTTCAATTAGTAAAAAAAATGGTGGTCTTATCCACAAAAGAAAGCGTGATAACATCAAGAAGAAAGTCAGCAATATGATTCAAAAACTCAAAACCGTTGATAATGGTTAATATTGAAAATTATTTTACAGGACAAATATAAATAAAAATAAATATTGGCTCACCTGAGGTTAATAAACTTGTCTTTTTTATCGCTGACATAGGGTAGGTTAGACTGTTTTTTTATTATTTGTTGGTTGCATATTTTAATATGAAATTTTGTAATTTTGTCTGAGAAGGAAATAAAATTCCTAAGATATAATTATGAATACATTTACTGTTTATTTAAACAATATTGTAAACCTGGAAGCAACAAGAAAATCTCTTTGAATAAAGCTTCATATTTTAGAAGGTTTTTCGAGCTGGATAATCCATATTTGGTACATGTGAACTTGACCTCATTTTCATGGTTTAATGACAATTTAAAAATTCTGAGTTAAAATTGGTAATAGGACAGCTATTTGGTAATAAATTAATTGCTTAATATATGTGTCTGTCAGACTAGGTTAACTTGACCTTTACCACATTTCAGGAATCAGTGATTAAGTGAGTTAATATGACTAGAGAGGAATAAAACTTAGCAGGGGCCCAGTCGCCCATGGCCCTAGATTTTGTGCTGGGCTACTTAAATTTTGATAAAATTTGGTTCAAAATACAAACGCAATTAGGAACAATTTTGTCTGTGCTACCAACTTGAATTTCCCAAGTTTTATCCCTGCTAGATCCATTTCTCATGTATTTTAAGCAATAGATCAACTGTAGTAGGTGTATAGAATGATTGTTAAGAATACATCTCTTATCTGACAGGGTTGATCTTGACATTAACCTTATTTTCATGGATAATTGATAATATTAAATTTTCTGTTTTACTTGAAGCAAAACTTTTTATATATAATTCAGTTAAAGATCTTCGCTACACTTGTTTTGACTTTTTGTCTGATATTTGAATCCTCTAGTTTTATCCATATAGTGCCACTTCTTGATTTATTTTATTACATTTGGTTTTAAAAGCCATTTTTGAAAATCTTATACAATCCTTGTTATTTTTTATTTGTTTTTAAGAAAAGGTTCACAATGTTAAATGCATGAAAAATCTTAAATTTCCCTACAAATGTCCTATTGGTTATTTCTCTAAACAAGGACAAAGACATTTCATTTTTTATGCTTTTCAAGATCCGTTATTTATATTCTATCAGTTTATAGTCTTTTAATAAAATCTTGTTATTTTGATACATAGGAGCTAATTCTGATCATCCTTAAATCAGTTTAGCAGACCAAACATTTCAGCATGTGCACTCTTAGTTATTTTTGTGTTTATGTATAGATTTATTTTTATTTGATGATGGGCTTTATGGGATTAAATTTGTACAGGCATTTTTTTTTGTGAGACTTGGCAACAGTTAAAATTATTGTTTATTTTACTACTCTGAGAAAAAACTCAAAAGAATTTGTCATAAAGTGAAGATTTATTATACATGTATTTTTTTTGTCTTGTCTACTGAGATTGACATTATATGTATATTTTGTTTTATAATATCTGCTACACGTAATTGCTGAAGACAGGGCATTAGTGTGTACAGTTATGGTAGTAGAAATGTTTTTCAAACTTGTTTATGTGTGAAATTTATTCATCCATTTGGGACAGATGCCACATGATGTAAAATTACTGCATCTTTTATCAAGGACCTTATGCCAAAGTAACTTTATGGAAACTACTGTTACTAATTTGAGAAACTAATATTTGCAATTTGGACATTCATGGTACCGACATATTTTTGATTTTTTTTAATTGAAAAACAAAACTATAGAATGGATATGTGTACTCATTTTCAATATTACCCTGTAAACAAGAAAGTATTCAATTATGAAAAATAATGGTTCCCTTTGAACAACTGGGCCCAGTGTGAGAAGTTACCACAATTAATTTTCAGATCCATAGATCAAATAGACAGGAGGTACAGTTATTGTTTTTGGTAAACTTGTCAAAATTAGATTTATACCACAACTAAAAAAAATCTTTGAAAATTTGACTGAAATAATTGAGGTTATTAGAAATTCTAAGGTGACTTGTTCAAGCTTATAATGTTACAAATAAGTTACTCCTGTTGTCCTAATGGTGTTAAATGTCTAAAATACTGTATGGGATTATTTTTATTTCCCAGTTTACTTGTCTCAAACTATAATATCTGAGTATTTTGGTATGCAAATAATAAATATGTTTGCCTGTAATATGTTTATTCACTGTGACATTGCCAATTTTCATCACAGTAACAATCCACATAATATCTTCTCTCAAAATCAAAAATGATCTAATGATTTCTATAGCAAGTAGGGACCAGTTCTTTAAAATTTGCACTAATTATTTCTGTGTAATTTGTTTTCATTGCAACACCAAATTATAGAATGACTGTCATTAATTGTTTAAAGAAATTGTGTACACATTTTCAGTCTTGTTCTGTGTACAAGACCGTATTTAATTTTCCTAAAAGGAAATGTGAGCTTTTGCCATCACTTGGCGTCCGTCGTCGTCGTAAACTATTTCAAAGATCTTCTCCTCTGAAACTACTGAACCAATTCCAACCAAACTCTAGCTGAATGATCCTTAGGGTATCTAGATTAAAGTTTGTGTTTTATTTTCCATTTCGTCAAAAAACATGGCCGCCATGGCTAAAAATAGAACATAGGGGTAAAATGCAGTTTTTGGCTTATATCTCAAAAACTAAAGCATTTAGAGCAAATCTGACAAGGGGTAAAATTGTTCATTAGGTCAAGATCTATCAGCCTTAAAATTTTCAGATAAATCGAACAACCCATTGTTGGGTTGCTGCCACTTAATTGGTAATTTTAAGGAAATTTTGCAGTTTTTGGTCAGTATCTTGAATATGATTATAGATAAAGATAAACTGTAAACAGCAAAAATGATCATCAAAGTAAGATCTACAAATCAAAATTGTCAATTGACCCTTAAGGAGTTATTGTCCTTTAATGACAAATTTACACAATTTGTTCATCATATTTGCTAACTTTAAAAAATCTTCATCTCTGAAACTACTGAACCAAATTCAATCAAACTTACACTTAATGATCATTAAGGTGTCTAGAATAAAGTTTGTGTTTTATTTTCTATTTGGTAAAAAAAACATGGCTGTCATGGCTAAAAATAGAACACAGGGTAAAATGCAGTTTTTGGCTTATATCTCAAAAACTCCAGCATTTAGAGCAAATCAGACAAGAAGTTAAAGTTATAATTAGGTCAAGGTCTACATGCCCTGAAATTTTCAGCCGAATGGGTTAACCGGTTTTTCAGTTATTGCCCCTGATTTGATGATTTTAATGAAATTTTGCAGTTTTTGGTTATTATCTTGAATATTTTTATAGATAACGATAAACTGTAGACAGCAAAAATGTTCAGCTAAGTAAGATCTACAAATAAGTCCAATTGAACAAAATTGTCAATTGACCCCTGAAGGAGTTATTGCCCTTTAAAGACATTTTTCACAATTTATTAATCATGGTGGCTTACTTCAAAAATCTTCTCCTTTGAAACTGCTTAATCCATTTCAGCCAAACTTAGGCATAATGAGTTTCAGAGTACATGTATCTAGCATACATTTTATATTTTATTTCCTTGTATGTCAAGAAACATGGCCCCTATGGCTAAAATAGAGCATAGGGGAAAATGCATTTTTTTTGTTAAAGAAGATATGACAGATTCGAAGAACATTTATTTAAATTTTAACGCCAAATAATCGTTGATGAAAGATTTAAGTGAAAAATTTAAGGTGAGCGATTCAGGCTCTTGAGAGGCTCTTGTTCTTAAATTCCAAGGTTATTACATCTAATCTTATAAGGTTACAAGTTAGGTTCCCCTATTGTCTTCATTGGTATAAGTATTTAGATTTTGTTTCCATCAGAAATTCAAAATGGTTGCAAGTTTACATAGAAGCTCTTAAGGAAAATGATTTGAAATGGTAATTTTTGATAAATTAGTGATGAAGGCAGGGTGAGCAATTTCGGGCTCCTAGGAGACTCTTGTTTGTGTATTGTATAATGTGTATCATGTGATAATGTCTGTTGTTAATAAAGTTGAGAAAGTTTATGCATGATTTATTAAGTAATTTCTGCAATTTTTTCTTATATGCATACTTAATGGGTATATATACATGTCTAAATACTGTCCCTGTACTGGCCCAATAGGGGAACAAAGAAACCTGACCATATCAGAAAGAAGACCTTTGAATTAGGTTCAAAATACATTACATTAGGTATAACAATAAATGATTAAAATGAGGGTGACCTGACAAGACAGATTTTCGGTTAATAAAGGTGTCCTATTCACAAATTTGATGGAATAAAAAGCTGTAGAGCCAGACAAATTTCAGTGAACATTTTAATTTGATATTTTCAGCCAATTTCAGACCTAAAGGGTTCTTATTTTCCTAGTAGAAACATAGTGTTTCTTTTCTTTCGTAATCAACAATTTTTCTGCTAAGCTCAATTTAACAGGAACCATGTATGTATGATAAGTCATAGATATTTGGTATGCAGTTGCATTACAATTACATGGGTGTCATTTACATTGTAGCTCCTTCCACTCAGTCGTGGTTCATTGATATGTGGTATATAATCGCATTAACACCAGTTTGTTTTATTCCTATGGAGATTGAATTATCCCACAGATCATTTTGCATCTTTGTTCCTGATTAGGTTAATTTTTATGGAACAATAAAATAGTAAATGATATTAGATGGGCAGATGCCATAGCAATAGTTTTGAAGGTCTTGAATTGATTTTTTTTTTGATTTTTTTTCAGTTTTGCAGATATTAGTAACATGAATTTATTATTAATCTTTCTTGGATTTTTTTTATAAATTTTGCCATTACATAGTGAGACAGCTATTTTGTCTTGCATGGAACAAAATTGTGGAAGGGAGACTTCGGGAAAGCTGTTTATGTCAGTCAAAGGAGAATCACTAGTTTTAGTCAATGATATTTAGTTGTATTAGCATAGGCATGTATATCATTTCCATGGAGTTGACTGGGCCCTACCCCTCATTTATGGTCTATTGCATGATTTTTGTCTCGCCTGCGACTTTTGTTGCAAAAAGAGAGACTTAGGGATAGTGATCCGGGGGCGGCGACGTTAGCTCTTGACTTAAAAGCTTAATATTTCAGAAGGTAGAAGACCTGGATACTTCATACTTTGTATATAGATGCCTTATGTTACGAACTGTCCGTCTGTCATATGACCATTGGCCTTGACCTCATTTTCATGGTTCAGTGACTACTTGAGAAAAAAGTTCAAATTTTTTGCAATGTTAATTTCTCACTTATTATAAGTAATAGGATAACTATATTTGGTATGTGCGTACCTTGTAAGGTCCTCATGTCTGTCAGTCAGTTTTCACTTGACCTCGACCTCATTTCATGGATCAGTAAACAAGGTCAAGTTTACAGGGTTAAGTCCATATCTCAGAAGCTATAAGCAATAGGTCTTCTATATTTGGTGGGTGGAATGATTGTAAGGTGTACATGTCCAACTGGCAGGTGTCATCTGACCTTGACCTCATTTTCATGGTTCAGTGGTCAAAGTTAAATTTTTGTGTTTTGGTCTATTTTGCAGATACTATTAGCATTCAGTCAATTATATTTGGTGTATGGAATGATTGTAAAGTGTACATGTCCAACTGACAAGTGTCATCTGACCTTGACCTCATTTTCATGGTTCAGTGGTCAAAGTTAAATTTTTGTGTTTTGGTCTATTTCTCAGATACTATTGCATCCAGTTAATTATATTTGGTGTATGGAATGTTTGTAAGGTGTACATGTCTGTCTGGCAATAATCATCTGACCTTGACCTTGACCTCATTTTTATGGTTCATTAGTCAAAGTTAAATTTTGGGATTTGGCCTATTTCTCAGATACTATAAGCATATAGTCAATTATATTTTGTGTATAGAATGTTTGTAAGGTGTACAAGTCTGTCTTGCAATAATCATCTGACCTTGACCTCATTTTCATGGTTCATTGGTCAATGTTAAATCATCAATGATTTGGTCTTTTTTCAGATACTATAGGGATAGTAGAACTATATTTGGTGTAGGGAATAATTGTAAGATGTGTATGTCTGTTTAGTTGATGTTAGTTGATCTTTACCTAATTTTCATGGTTCATTAATGGTCAAGGTTATTTTTTTATGAGGTTTATTCAGAGATACTTTTAGCAATAGATAAACTAGATTTGTTGTATTGAATGAGTGTATGAACTACATTTATGTCTGAAAGGGTTTATCTCACCTTCATTTCAAGTACAGTTAATTTAATGTAATGCTTGTGGTATACAATGCTTTTTATACTTTCAACATAAATTATATTATCAACACTAGAACAGACGAGACATTTCAGTGTGTCCACTCTTGTTTTTTGTTTGAATCGTCTTGCATTGCTCATGTTGAGGCCTTTTATAGCTTACTATATGGTATTGGTTTTTCTCATTGTTGAAGGTCGTACAGTGACCACTAATTTCTAATATGCATCTCATTTCAACTGATGGATATTTGTTTCATTGGCAATCATACCTCTTCTTTATTATCAAATTAAATTATGATTTCAGGAAATGGTGAATTGAAATTTTAACATGCGAGTCACAAAAATAAAACCATTGCTATAATGTTTGCTCTTATAGTACTTGACATGTCAAAGTTTTCGATTACACCAGCTTAAGTGGAACCACTTATCTGACGACTATAATAATAATATATAAAATACTGTATTTAAAGAGGGTAGAATCATTTTGTACAATAGAAATCTTTCCGGATGCCCTCTGATACTCAAAATAGAAGTAAGTCAACGTTATTTGGCTTGCAGTTGTATAGACATGATTCTTTTCTATGGAGCTAAGTTGGTTCTGTCTGTACTTTGTTTATTGAAACTTAATTAGTTCTCGATTAGATCAATTGAGGGAGAACCACTTTAGTAACCAAATATTTGGTATGCAGTTGTGTTAGCATAACATCAATATCTTTCATGATAGTTATTTGGCAAATCTTCTTCCATTGGATATCTATCTTATTTGCAGGGTCACAGCATTAAAAGTATATGCGTTTATTTTAAAAATTATTTACCTTGTTAATATAGTTAAGTGTTAATAAAATAAAGGTAAAAATCGGTTATTGTCCATTGATTTAGAACGGTTTACACATTAAAAGCTTTGCCATTATCAGTCAACACCAAACCCCATATGGTATGGCAACAACCCCATATGGTTGCATGGCAACAACCCCATATGGTTGCCTGGCAACAACCCCATATGGTATGGCAACAACCCCATAATGACCTTTCATAAGAAAAAATATGCAAACCCCAGTATGTCTGATTTTTCATTCCATAACCCCACAACTTATTTTTTTGCACACTGTAGCTGTCCTCTGTACGTCCGTCCCTCTGTCCGTCCGTCGTCCACACATCCGACAAGAACTCAAAAACACTTTCACAAATTTCCATGAAACTTAAGTGAATTGTTTATATCTATTGACGTAAGCTCCCTTTCGTTTTTTTTTTATTTTAAGATTTTAAGTTTTGGATTTATGGGGCTTTATTCATAAAAAAAAGGGGGTCCATCGTCCACACTTCGGACAATAACTCAAAAACAATTTCACCAATTTCCATGAAACTTAAGTGAATTGTTTATATCTATTGACGTTAGCTCCCTTTCGGTTTTTTTTTAATGTCAGATTTTAAGTTTTGGATTTTTTGGGCTTTATTCATAAAAAAGGGGGTCCGTCGTCCACACTTCGGACAATAACTCAAAAATGCTGTCACCAATGTCCATGAAACTTTGGTGAATTGTTTATATCTATTGATGTAAGCTCCCTTTCAATTTTTATAAATTTCAGATTTTAAGTTTTGGATTTATGGGGCTTTATTTATAAAAAAGGGGGATTTTTATACGTTTCAGATTTTACATTTCCGTGTTATGAATTTTTATGCTTAAAAAAGGGGGGATTTTCCAGTTTTGGGACAATAACTAACACTTTCACAAAATTTTATGCAACTTTGATAAATTGTTTATATTTATTGACATAAGCTCCCTTTCCATTTTTATAAATTACGTTTTCTTGAAAAATTAATTTTTATACTTAAAAAAGGGGGATTTTATGCAACTTTGGTGAAACTTTGGTGCATATATTAATGTAACAGTTAAAAGAGCAACGGACATATCATGCGCTAAAGCGCAGCCCTTTATTAATTATAATGGCAGTTTTTTACATACACAAAAAATGTTAGCCAATCAAGGAAGAAAAGTTGTTTTTGCTTTATTTTGTAAAATTGTAGATGAATATTATAACTGTAAAACATTACTGTTCTTATTTGATACCTAAGTATCTAGTATACTTAATTATAGCTGTGAAGTGTGGGGTATTCATAAAGTGATAATATAGAGAAAGTACATTTATATTTTAAAACGAATTCTAAAGGTTTGAAAAACTGCTGTTAATAACATGGTTTACAGTGAATTGGGACGTTATCCAATGTATTATGAAAGACAAAGAATACTGATAACTGTATACTTAAAGCATGTTATGAAGATATGTTAGAAAGTTCATTTTAAAAACCCAATGACAAATCGAATTGGGCTTGTTCAGTCAAAGATGTTTTATGTAGTTATGGTTTTCACGATGTATGGCTAAAACAAAGTGTAAATAATGTTGATATATTCATACATGAGTTAAAACCAAGAATGAAAGATTCCCTTATTGCTGATGCTAATTCTTTTTTTAATAATTCATCAAAATGTATACTTTATATATATTTATGACACAGATATACTGCAATTTTATTTAGATAGACCTGTTAATCAAATATATAAACCTTTTAAATAATATGTAAATATCGTATCTCCGCCCATAGCCTCAATATAGAAACAGGCAGATATTACAATGTAGATAGAGAAAATAGATTTTGTACTATGTGCACTAACAATATTGTAGAAGATGAATACAATGTTATTCTAGTATGTAATAGATATAGTGATGTAAGAAAACTATACATTAAGAAATATTATTGGCAATATCCATCCACTTTTAAACTAATACAGTTGTTATCAGTTCACAATGTGAAAGAACTTAATAATTTAGGTAAATTTTTGTTTAATATTGAGAAAATTCGTAATATGTAGTTGAATTATTTATTGATCATATGAATTTATTTTCATTCTCCGCCATGCATGTATTGTGTATAATTATTGTATTTATATTTCACTAATGCTTTCAAAAAATATTGTAAAATTGTATATTCTATAAGCTGTATTGCTTCTGAATAAAGTATTATTATTCAACTTTGACAAATACGGTAATCCTTAAAAATATAGGAAACTGAATTTAAATATCCAGGGGCCGGTTTCACGAAGCTATCCTTAGACATGTCATTAGATATATCTTAGGACATGTCTTATGATCCTCTTATGACTATCCTAGGACATATCACAGACCTCGTCTCGAAGCTG
Organism: Mytilus edulis; assembly: GCA_019925275.1. Classification (NCBI taxonomy): domain Eukaryota; kingdom Metazoa; phylum Mollusca; class Bivalvia; order Mytilida; family Mytilidae; genus Mytilus; species Mytilus edulis. Next base: position 3,640,257 of record CM034360.1, on the reverse strand, counting down.
TCTTAGGATGATCTTAGCTAAGACATCATAAACCGGTCGCAAGTTCTTTAAATTTTCAAATATGAATATGATTTTACGGAACAAAATCATGTAAATGTAGTATGTCTTACCATAAATTATTCTAAACGTATTGATTAATATGATGACATAATTTGCAAAATAGATAAAAAAAAAAAAGTAATTTATGACCAACTTTAAGAGATGTCCTAATTTAGGACCACTTTGTGAAACCCACTTAGGACTAAGATGTGTCGTAAAACCATCATAAGACATGTCTTAGTCCTAAGACAACTTCGTGAAACTGGCCATGGGCCCTGGGTTTTCCCCTGGTGCTTTTATGATCCTACAATAAGAGGTCACAGTTTACAAATATCTAAATTATGCCGATTTCATTTTTTCATTTGCGCCGATTTTATATTTCTTTCCTAATTGGATTTACAGGTAAGTTACAGGTAAGTTCATACTTTTATATTGCCCGAGCACAGAGTGTAAAGACAAATCAAGTGACATTGCAATTGGTAAATGGCTATCCCAATGTTTCGGGTTACCATTCCTTTCCCTAAATGAAATCGATGACTGCTTCACGTTTGACATTGTCTGACGCTCCGCCTCTTCTAATGACACATTTCATAGATTCGTAGACAACGTACAAGTACACTATCCATAACGGTCAACCAATTCGTGATGGCGTTCATAAAAAATAACGAAGGGATGATTTCAACTTTACCATGTGGAACTCTTGATTTAATAGCTCCCTTGTGAGAAAATGCGAACTCTAGAAATGCCCCCACCAGTACGTATGCCAGACAAAGAAAAGATGGCCTTCTTTAGCGACAATAACGCCAAATATAGAAGAGACGAAATCATAAGAAAGGAATATATAAGATGTGTTGCCTACTACTACTCGGCAAAAACAGATTTATGATTTAAATGTATTCTGTTTTTATAGATTTGAATGCTGTACATATATTTTTAATTCTTCATTTTGGTATAAACAAAGTGTTTTTATCTTAGGATTTTACTTGATTTAAAACAGAAGACAACAGTTATATGCATTTTATGATTGACAATTCATAACATGTGTACAACTGACTAATGGAAGAGGTCTTTGATGATAAATTAAAATTACATAACTGGGATTGAGAGTTGTCTCATTGGTTCTCATACCACATCTTCTTATATCATTTCACCTGTAATAAACCTGTTATTTACCTGTAAAAAAATCGGCGCAACTGCAAAACGCCGTTTCGAACACCATTGAAATTCTTAATTAAATTGCTCACTTGATTAAACATGTGACCATCTTCATTGGACATTAGCCAAATAAATTGTGATTGATAATCTAAATTGTGCAAGTTTTTATAACTTTTAACTATATTGGAAATAATGGAAACGCTCTCACTTTCCAAAGATGAACATTTAAGTAAACATTGGAGTTCATCTTCTATCTCTTTTTTTTACAAAGAATACAAATTCTATCCAGTGCCTGAAGTCCCCTGTATCTACATCTCTCAATTTCTAAATCATGATTACTAATTCTAAATTTTGTCATCTGAATTCTCAGATTCCTATTACCTGTAGCCAAATAAGGTTCAAAATATATATTTCTATTAAAAATAAAATTGAGAATGGAAATGGGGAATGTGTCAAAGAGACAACAACCCGACCAAATAAAAAACAACAGCAGAAGGTCACCAACAGGTCTTCAATGTAGCGAGAAATTCACGCACCCGGAGGCGTCCTTCAGCTGGCCCCTAAACAAATATATACTAGTTCAGTGATAATGAACGCCATACTAATTTCCAAATTTTACACAAGAAACTAATATAAAAATAATACAAGACTAACAATGGCCAGAGGCTCCTGACTTGGGACAGGCGCAAAAATGCGGCGGGGTTAAACATGTTTGTGAGATCTCAACCCTCCCCCTATACCTCTAACCAATGTAGAAAAATAAACGCATAACAATACGCACATTAAAATTCAGTTCAAGAGAAGTCCGAGTCTGATGTCAGAAGATGTAACCAAAGAAAATAAACAAAATGACAATAATACATAAATAACAACAGACTACTAGCAGTTAACTGACATGCCAGCTTCAGACTTCAATTAAACTGACTGAAAGATTATGATTTCATCATATGAACATCAGGCACAATCCTTCCCGTTAGGGGTTTAGTATCATACCATCATAACATATATGAGAAGAACATAACCCGTGTCATGCCAACAACTGTTTTTAGAATAAATGTCTTTAGTTCCGACACAAAGACCTTATCAGTGACTCAATATTAATGCCAAAATATGCAATCTTTAATGACTTGACAACAGTATCGTAATTATATCCCTTCTTAATCAGTCTATTTAAAGGTTTTGTAAGTTTCTGAGGTGAATACTGACACCTATGTGCTTTATAAAGAATATTTCCATAAAAAATTGGATGTGAAATACCTGAACGTATAAAAAGTCTGCATGTTGAGCTATATTTACGAATGATGTCTTTATACCGATGATAAAATTTAGTAAAAGTTTTGACTAGTTTGTGATATCGAAAACCCTGGTGTAATAATTTTTCAGTAATACATAAATTTCTCTCGTTAAAATCTAAAACATTGTTACAAACACGAGCGAATCGTACAAGTTGAGATATATAAACACCGTAAGATGGTGACAAGGGAACGTCACCATCTAAAAACGGATAATTAACGATAGGAAATGAAAAATCATCCCTTTTATCATAAATTTTAGTATTCAGCTTTCCGTTAGTGATAAAGATATCAAGATCGAGGAAAGGGCAGTGGTCATTATTAGTATTAGCTTTATTTAAAGTAAGTTCAGCAGGATAAATTTCATTAATATACATACTGAAGTCGTCATTATTGAGAGCCAAAATATCATCCAAATATCTAAAAGTATTATTAAATTTGTTTATCAGATGTTGTTTTGATGGGTCTTTGCTTATTTTTGTCATAAATTGTAACTCATAACAATACAAAAAGAGGTTCGCAATAAGTGGTGCACAGTTAGTCCCCATTGGAATTCCGATAATCTGACGATATACGAAATCCCCAAAGCGAACAAAAATGTTATCTAGTAAAAATTCAAGGGCATATATAGTATCAAAGCATGTCCAATTAACATAGTTTTTTTGTTTATTGCTACTAAAAAATGACTTAAAAGAGTTTGAACATATATATTCACATTCTGATTTTTTGAATGCCCATTTAATAAGGTGTGTGAATTTTTTCTTAATGAGAATGTGAGGCAATGTGGTATACAGGGTAGAAAAATCAAAACTTTGAACAGATTCAAAATCACCAATATGAGCATGCAATTTATCAAGTACTCCTTAAAAAGTCTGTATGTTTTAAGTTTATTTCCAAATGACATATATTCTGTCATCGTTTAATTAAAGATGAATACCACATCTTATTATACTTTAATTTAAGTTTGTTTAAAATAAATCTTTTCAATGATTTCATATCAAAAACTTGTGATAAATCTATGTCTAAGTATTTTGCTAATGAACTTATAGAATTAAACCAACATTTCTTACTAAGGTTGGATTAAGGGTTTTGTTACAAGGGGAGATTCAGACAACAATTGGTTCTCTGTACTCGTAAAACGTGATACGTATGAAAACATATTAATAATAACTTCAATAAATAAAGGATATCTCCCTAGCTCACCTATCACTGCCATATTTGTACTTCTCTTTCCTACTCTTAGTGAAAATTTACAGATTTATGAATGAACTGATTCAGTTTGCAGTTCTTTACATAATTTTTCAAAAGAACAATCTCCTTTTTCAGTCAACGTTTTTTAATCTAAAGCATCCCAAAATCACTTCCATAAGTTAAAATTGGTTTTACTGTTTATTCAAATATATGAAGTAAAGTTTTAATTTTGGGTTGATGACCTTTAAAAATTTTATAAATTTTAAAAAGAGCTTTTAGTCCTCTTTTATATATTCGACTGATTTTTATCATTCAAACTGATTTAATTTGAAAACGAGTGCATGGACCCCTATTTCTGTAAACAGCATTGTTTCATTTTGCAAGAATATTATGTGACCCCAATTTTATAAAACTGTAAATAGCGCAATTTTTAAAATTTTGATAAACACACAGCAAAAAATTACATTTTTTCCTCTATTCGTGAACATTTGATCAATATGAGTTATTTCTGAATAAAAATTGCATTATTTTAATGATACTTATAAAATACAGAAATTACTGATTATCTAACAAAAAACAATTGAATGTGTTTATCTTTTAAAACAAAAAAAGTTGTCTTTTTTACGAAAAAGAAAATACGGACACAAATCTGAATTTTGAGCAAATATACAACATTTCGACCTCATTTTCCTCAAAAAGTAGCACATGAAGGTATATTATTACATATTTCATTTAATCATTTTCTATGCAAATTTTCATCAACTTGTAACTACAGGTTCAAAACTGTTTCGTATGCCCTTAAAAGGATGATATGATAGGGAAACACATTAGTTTCCTTATTGTGATGTCATATCGTGTACATCATGCACAATGATGAACAAAGTTAAAGGTGTAACTGTTGTTTTATTGTTGATTTTCTTGCAAGGTAAGTATATCTATGGTACGTGTCACATATCAATTAAAATCCGTTGTAAGATGTTTTAATATTGCTTTATTGTTGCGACCATTGACGTTGTATTTGTTAGATTGAACATATTTAAACTTATTATGACTCTAACCTTAAATTAATGTTTAACATTTCGTCGATATTGAAATTATGTTTTGGAATAAACAAGTTCATACTTATCAGACTGTTACAGTTGTATGGACGTGTTTGCGTTTAGGCTGATGGATGTGTACTGACTGACACCTTAGTCTGAAAGACAATGGTGTATTTAAAATGTGTCAAGGACAAAGAACTAAAATTAATTTCAGTTACTTCAAATGATCCTAGATCTTTATCTTTTGAGTTTATAGTGGATTGGGAAATACGTTAAATTAATCCCCTCCACTGTGCGTGTGCGAGTTTTGCATTGCAGCGACATTAGTCTGCTCTTTTTCGGAATCTGCAAGGGAGTCTATTACGTACAACAGATATTGCTCTCTGTTCACATCGTTCCTCAAAACCATACTTACAAATAGTGTTAATAGAGAGCCGAAAATTTTGTCCCTAAATTTGTTTCTCCCAGGACGGGATCGAACCTGGAACCTTTGTGTAAAGTCTTATCTGGTACCGTGGTATATTATTACAGCTATCGTCTCATATTTTATCATACAATTTTATTGTGTTTTCCAGGCATAATAATCAGACAATTTTGCACAACCTGTAGCGTGAAAAAAAGCCCGGTGACTCGTACTTTTTATCTTATTTTTGAAAAAATAGCATAAGAACTAAATTTTGACAATATTAATATAAAAATAAATTTAAGGATTTTATTCAGCTAACAGCATTTAAGGGAAGAAAACTCAAATAAAATGTACCCTAGTTCTATTAAAGAATGATAGAAAATTAGATTTGCAGCATGAAAACAAGAGTCATGATCCTAGTTTTATATATTTCCAATTTTCTGAAAGCATTATTTGAGTTTTAGCCTATATTTGAATATTATATTGCTTATAGTTTTCTTTCTTTTTACACAACAATAATATCTGATTCATTTAAACGATTCATTGTTTGAAATACAGCTCAGAGATCCCTTTTTTTATTTTTGAAAAAAGCATGATAGTAACTAAATGTTAACACACATATACATTGTTGTAAGAAGATCTATCGTTTCATTTTGATTTCAAAATCACTTCCCTTTCTTATTTAAATGGATTAAATACATATAGTTTTTCGATTTTCAAAACATTTAATTTAGCAGGTAAGCGTCGTCTATAGAAAATGATTTTAAAGCTACATTTCCTAAAATCAAAGTTATATATATATTCACTTATATTGGATTCTTTTAATCGTCCAACAGGCACTTTCTTGATCGACTTATACGTGAAAGAAGGGGAAACAGTAAATCTCACTTGTCAAATGAAAATAGCAATGGGTAATCTTTCTTGGCGTGGACCACCGAACCTACAACTATACGCGTCTGGAAGTGACAAATGTAATTTAACAAACATTCGATTAATACATGTGGAAAAAACTAACAAAAACATTTTGAAAATATTAAAATTTGAGGCTAAAAATGAAGGAAATTATCAATGTTTATCATTCCGTGGAGGATCCGAAATGTTCAATATTAAACTGTTACGTAAGTATTGTCATAATTACAGGCATTCTTTATAATATATATATACATGTATATACAGCTCGTCTAAACATCATATATATTAAATGACTGAATAAATAGTCAACGATCAATCTTACAGGGCGATGGATCATGTAATATGATTCTGTACACTACAAAATATAATATATAACAAGTCAAAAAGGGTACAACATCACCATAAAATAACTATAAAATATACAAATATTAGATATTTCGGATAACAGATATCCTTCTTCAATAATAGCACGATGTCAAATGAATCATGTCAATTCAAATTGAGACTCTATCAAAATCTTGATTTACACAATTTAAGCAAACGCTGGAACAATTTTAAAATTTCCAAACACACCGCAAAGACTACAGAAATATGCCAAAAATAAAAATAGTTATTTACGATGTGAAATGGCACAACTTTAGATTTCCAAAGGATGTGACAGTTGAGATGTAATAACTGCATTGAGGGCAGTCCTCAAAAAAAAAAAATCAACTATGTCCTAACCGATCCAGGATGGTATAAATTAGACAACGGCAGGGCAATTACAACAGAACTTACATATAAAAGCCTTCCAAACGAATAGCAGTTTAATAGTGATTGAAAAAAACGTTTTGTATAATGAGGTAAAATAATTGAACGTGGCAACGTACTTATACATCATCCCAAATCAATGAAAACCTGTAATTTAAACTGTTATTTTAAAAAATAATTTGGAACTGTAAAGCCAGTACTAAATCCGGCGTTGTTTGAAACAGGTGGTCACAGGAAAATGAGGGACTCGTTCTATGTTTTTTCATTTATGCCCTCTGGGGAGACTGTTCGTAACTTTCTTATCCAAAATCTTTCCCGAGCGACTCTGTCGACCTTCGACCAACACTCGTTGTACATGTGGTCTATGATCGTGATGGTAAGGTTTTTGAGATCAGCTTGTGTGTGTCCAGGTGATCTCAAATGACGACTTACGGGTAGGTCGGGCTTGCAAGTGTAGTCACTTCGATGAACATTCATGCGTTTGTTAAATGGCTGCTCTGTCTCGCCAACATACTGCATGCCACATCGACACTGAAGGAGGTATACAACATTCTGGGTTTTGCAAGTTACATTGCAATATATAGTGTACACAGACCCAGTCGAGTGGCAAGTGAATGTTTGAGTATTCAGTATTTGTTGACAAGTCAGGCAACGTCTGTTACCACATGACTTGCACCATCCTGCAATTGAACAGCTTTTATTTGAGGAGACGTCAGCTCTAACAAATAAGTCTTTCAGACTTGCTGGTCTCCGAAAAGCTAAGACAGGAGGATTGGGAAAGATCTTGGATAATTTAGGGTGTTTGGCAATAGTTTGCCAATTGGCACGGATCAAACGTGAAAGATTATTAAAGGCTGGATTGTATGTAAGAACAAACTGGACTATTTTGCTGCGCCTCTTCCGTTTGTACTGTAAGAGGTCATTGCGGCTGTTATTGTTAGCGCGCGCAAACCCCTTATCTATGTCCAATTTCTTATAACCTCGTTTTGTCAAAAATCCGCACAGTTCCTGTAACCGTTTCGTGACAGTCTCCTCAGAGGAGCAAATCCGCTTGACTCTGAGAGCTTGACTGTATGGGATACTTTTTGTACAGTGTTTGGGGTGACAGCTTTGGGGAGAAAGGTATTGATGTTTATCTGTGGGTTTACAGTAGAGGTCTGTTGATATGACACCGTCCTTTATAGATGTGGTTGTGTCTAAGAAAGATATCTTAGAGTCGGAAATTTCATACGTAAATTTAATTGAATGGTGGGCGTTGTTTGCATGTCTGATAAAATCATCCAGTTTTTGTTGAGATTCAATCCATTTCATGTCAACATCATCAATGTATATATATATATATATAAACGAGTCTAAATTGAAAACTACGTTCAAACCTATGACTGCGTTGGATAAAAACCGCAATTTTTATACGTGTGCATGTCAAACAAATTTCGTTGTAGAAGGGTCTAAAAACAGCACAAACAACATTTTCCAAAAGACCAAAAGAGTGAAAAAGTAAATTTAAACAAAACGCATTTGACTAACAGGTCGAACAACTGATGTTCTTTAACCCTGCTGACTGCCATTGCCGATTGCCAAATAAAATTGATCACAGGTTGTAACAAAATGGATCTTATTATGAATTTAATACGTCACAGAAAAAAAATTTGTTAACTTGTGGACAGGATGTTGTGCCACAAACATTCGGTGTCAATATTTCTTTAGTACACCATATCCGGATTTCGACAATAAATGTCTCTTCAGTGATGTTAAGGATCGAAACGGTATTTGTAAGGCCATATAAAAAGCACCCTCATTTTTAGAGAAAGTACCCTCATTTTTAGATTAACTATATATAAGAAGATGTGGTATGAGTGCTGTTGAGACAACTCTCCATGCAATCACAATTTGTAAAAGTAAACTATTATAGGTCAGAGTACAGTCTTTAACACGGAGCCTTGGCTTACACAGAACAGATATAGAAGGCCCCAATAATAACTAGCGAAAAAACATTCAAATGGGAAAACCAACTGCAAAATCTAAACAAGAAACAAGAAACACATCAACAAGCGACTACTGAAATCAGATTCCTACCTTAGGGAAGGTGTAAACGATTGCAGCGGTTTTAAACGTTTTAATGGTACCAATTATTCACCTTTATCTGCATCAAGAGTATAACACCACAACATAGAAAGACACACTATAAAATATCAATTGAAATGGCTTTACATACATGTATAACGAGGCGATGTAACAATATAACTTTTGACACAAAAGAAAAGTACTATGATTAGTTCAGTTGTCAGATATAGGGCATTGAATTGATTTATAACGTACTTTAGCTAAATTTGTTGTTTGTGTGTCTTTTAAATAAGTTCTCTCACGTCAAAAGAGTCTCCTCAATTATTTGAGTATTCCAATTGATGCTGTCAAATTATTTTAATTTATGTTAATGATTCTATAAAAAGGAAAATCCCTTTTCATTTTCTAGCAGTAGTTCCCTTTTGGTAAAGTTTGGTTATTTACCATTTGTTTTAAAGTAATACATTCATAATTGTATTTGTTAACAATCTATAGCTATTTATAGAATCACCAAATGTGTTAATAGTAGCCGATTTCAAAGTCGAAGATGGAACTGTGATCCTTTCTTGCCTGGCGTCAGACGGTGTCCCAGACAATTACAGTTATGAATGGGAACACAGAACATATGCCAAAGATCATATCCGATTGCTGCCGTCAAAATCTGATATAATAATTGGAAATGACACAAAAAGGAACAATGGTGTTTATATTTGCAGAGTTTTCAGCTGTTTTGGCCAAACACAAAAGTCTGACCGCCAAATTGCTGAATATAATCTAAGTATACCAGGTGACACATTTTAGGTTGATTATCTATTCTAATCTTTCATCTCCTTGTGCAATGCACCACACATATGATAGTTATACTCAATACATTAAATTTTCTGTTTCGATAGTAAAACATAAATAGACAAGAACTAGATGAAGAATAAAAAAAAAACAAAAAAACTGTGAAGGTTGACACCGATTTCACAGCACACAAACATGCTTATGGAACAGCCTTCTTTAGGTACGATCAATATATACATATCTTTTATATTTTTAATAATTTATCATAGATATTAGGATTACATATTGCATTTTTGCCAGACACGCGTTTCATCTACAAAAGACTCATTAGGGACGCTCGAATCCAAAAAAGTTAAAAAGGCCAAACGAAGATCGAAATTAAGGACCATAGAGGACAAACATTCCTGAAAAGTTTGTTAAATTTAAAACAGTATACATGTATCAATCTCAGTGAGTAAACACAGTCCAGGAATATAATAAGCGCCAACTAATAGTAGAGTATCTCCCAAGGAAAACAGTTCCTTCCACTTTTTTCTTTTGCTCGTTGAATACTAAGAAACATATAATTTTAAAAACCACACAGAAACTGACTCTTACTTCCGATGGACTGAAATAACAACTTGAAGCGATATTTTACGTAGCAGTTGTTGAAACATTTATAATGATAATTTGAAGATTTTAATCTGTATTTATTTATCCAAAGATATGCATTGTTTATAAAATGTATATTTCTATGACAGTTGTTCCTCAATTCATATACAGCAACACCAAGGAACACATAGTCTATCTTAATGAGGCAAACGAGTTGAAGGTGTACTATACAGCAGTTCCTGTTGCTAATGTCACAATACTTGCGGACAATCAACCAGTTGCTGATTTAAATAAAAGCGATATGCTTGTATCAGTAAAGAATGCGACAGTTGTAGACTATATTTATGATAAGTCTGTTAAAGTTCAAGGATACGAAATTACCCTTTGGATGTTGATACACAATAGATTAGAATTCAGCAACATAACAGTTTTGTTGCAAAATGACATAGGATTAAGCAATCACACTATACAAGTAAAAGTAGCAAGTAAGTATGTATACTAATTATAAAAGTTGACCACTTCCTTTTAAGGTGAATAAGTTTGAGAATGGAAATGGGGAATATGTCAAAGAGCCAACAACCCGACCAAAAAGCAGATAACATCCAAATAGATATGTATTTAATCGATTACATAGGGCAAAGCACAGGTTGTAATACGCATGATGTTAATGGTGTTGCAATATAAAAGGACACATTTTCTTTACCCAGAGACTGATCCAAGAGATAAACACTATTATTACATTGGTTGCACTGAATTACATTGATTTCCAAGTTAGAGAATAACCGATAATTTCACATGTGAAATAAACGTGGTTATTTCTATCTCTGACGTCATACAACAATAGGCGTTGTCAAGACGTCGATAACGTCGAAACAAAACATGCTCAGGAAAAACATATAGTTCCTTACATTTTGTACATTAATTTCATAAAAAAAGCAATTTGACAATGTAATAAAAATTATAACTAATCGCCGTATTTGAATATAAAAAATAAGACAACTTGTGACCGAACGCCGCTATGCGTCGTTCGGTCACGCGTTGTATTATTTTTTGATATTCAAATACGGCGATTAGTTATTCTATGAATACTAACTTGTCAAAAAAGTGTTTATTCCACACGTTTTCATTCCGTACACTTTTTGTCGTCTATCAATAATTTCTAACAACTTTTGTCTGGTCAATAGTGTTAGAGGATATTTCCATATTTTTGTTTGAAGGTCGAAATAATGTGATTAATGTTAACTCATCATAGAAAACATAATTACAATTGTGCATCTTAGATGTACGTTTCGTCTAAATAATACTTATCATTAATGCTCGAATCAAAAGTGTAAAACAGGTATAATGAAGATTCGTTTAATTTTTTAGGGTACCAATTTTCGTGAATTAAAGTAAACTTGCATGCTCGTGGATATATTATTTCGTGGTTTAGCAGAAATTTGCAGACACGTTTAAAACCAATTTGTTATTCGTTGAATATTTAATTTTGCGTTTCACCTGTACCCTTGAAATCAACAAAAAATGGTATCAAACGAATGATAATGAATCCACAGTGGTACATTTTTGTTTAACTCCCGCAAAGCAGATTTATTTTAAGGAGAACAAGAATACTTTGACAACTTATTCCTCTTTTGTAAAAGATTAATATATTGATGGCCATTTGAATTGTTACAGCAACATCTTGAACACTGGAAGAAACGGTTATTGTTCCTCAGTCATTGATTTGTATGTTGTGTTTTGTGTACCCGTGTTTGAAGTTCTTTCATATTTATGAATGTCGTTGTCAGTTTTTTGTCACATTGTTAGATTGAATGTGTCCTTGGTATTTTCGCCTCACTATCATCGCACAATTAATATGTGGAGAACATATGTTTCTTTACGGATCAAATTTATATTTTCAGACAGGACGGTGCAGAAAGACAGACTGGTTGGAAATGCACAATTTCTGACTCCACTGCTTACAGTATTCTCTCTCGTTCTTGTATCTGCAGTTGCGGGCTTGAAACTTGTTTGTAGTATGTAAAATCAAGTTGTCAAGTAAAGATGTTATCATCAAACTTAAGAAAATAACAGAAAAAATAAATGAAAGAAATATCTATTTATTTTTTTAAAAAAAAATATAGAATAAATGTTTCTGTTTTGTCAAACTGATTTTTATCTATGTTAAAATTCCTGCACGTGCCAAATAGTGCTTTTCGACTATATCAATAAGAACTAACTTATTTCTTAAATAAATAAAACTATAACTCGATAAAAGTAATCTTTTAATTTCAGGTAAATATATTACCAACAGGTAAAATTTTCAACAAATCCTCAAGTACTTATACTTTACTAATACTTATAAAATGAACCCATACTAAAATTTCAACTATCTTTTCGATACGTTATAACTGTTTGCACAATCATTGTGTAAGCATTAATTGAAAGAGAAGGAGAGCAATATACAAACGTATTTATATATAATGAAAATATGTGTTTATGAAATAAATTGGCTTTAATTAAATTATTATATTTTATCCAATAGTCCTTTTTTATATAATTATTGATTAATCGGAAACCCCTGCAATGGACCACGGTATGACACCGAGGAAGTTAAAGAATATAGATACTATACAAGAAGAACTAAATCTTAATATATTATTTTAAAGATTAAGTCCTTTACATTCATCACTTTGATTGGCGATTTCATGCTGAACATATATTGTAAAGAAAATTGTCTATTGCATGTTTATTAAAAGAACTGTATCAAAAACTCTAAATGCCTATTGCTTATAAGGCCGATTGGTTGATATGTAACCTAAGAATAAATTGGAAGCACTTCATTAACCAAAAGCATGATTATATCAAAAGTAAACCTATGCATTTTTGTTTGAGTAAACATATACTCCCTTTTGATTAGATAAATCATTATTTGAAACATTTAAAAAAAAAAAGCGATTTTGTTTTTGGTTTGTATAAACATATAAAACTGCCAACAACAACAATACGGAGTGCTGAACAGCATATTGAACAAATCTTTTAAAAATTGTTAAAATAGTAACTAATAGTATATGATAAACTGGTATTTAGTTGTTTTGTTTTATTTAAGGGGTGCTTTTTTTTTAATCCCGTTTCCACTCTAATTTGTACACTTATACTTGTGTAAATAACTGCTTTTTCTGAATTAACAGCACCAACTAAAGTATTCAAGTCTAATTAACAAATCATCATTACTTTCGTTTCTATCAAATTACCAAAACATAGGCTTTACGGAAAATTTCTGTATCTTTTATAATTGATTTTATACCAATGTTGTCATCAACCATCAAAATGTTTGGCCTGAGTTTTGTTTTACTTTGATCCATTTAAGAATAATATGCTACTGAAGAGGACGTGTACCTTTTTACATTGACCATTTTACAATAACAAAAAATGTCTCTTTGGCTAACTGTTATACAAATGTAGATTAATTACGTTGTATTTTTTTATCAAGTTTATTCTATTTTTGTGGTAATCTGTAAAACGTTTATATTTCATAGTGGTGAAAACAATACTGTTATGCCGAATGGTAAGTTGTTAAATAAGAAAAATATTATCTTTGATAATTGTTTTTATTAGATAAGGACACGGAATATTTTAGTAAAACTTATGTTTACCAGTAGATTCATAATAAATTAAAAAAAAATATTTTGATATCACATTTTTCAAATTCAAACTCATAAGTAGAAAATATAATGAGAATGCAAGCAGCAGCAGAACATATTTTTAGAACATATATAGATAAAAGCGTACGGGAACTATAGTTGATACTTTCTGTGTCATTTGGTCTCTAATAGAGATACACGTACGTCAAATTGTCATTCATATCAAATTTACTTTGTTATCATGCTGAAACAATCATACTGTAACATCATAAGGGTCATGGTTTTTGTTATATATTTTGTGTACATACTTGGGCTTTTTTGGTGACACACAAGTGTTTTATTACACCTATTGCATGATTTTGTTGTTGCTTTAGGTATCATCTCAGAAAATGACTATGATGCAAGTGCTCCACAAAGACAAAATGAAGTACAGGTCGCTTTTGTTAATGATATATATGGTGACGTAAGACAAATGGAGGGTGAGTGAACTTAAAACATCTTGTTAAGGTGGTACCTAACACTACCGGGAGATAACTCTGTAAAGTCAGCTAAACGTTTTAATAATGTTGTGTTGTAAAAGGAATATTAAGCTTCTCAATGATCAAAATTAGTGTTTGTCAAACTGCTATATAACCAGTGTAACTTTTCGGACAAAACGGTTGGTTCAAAATTTTTTTGAATTTTTATATTTTTGTTAAAGGGTCAAAGTAAGTACTTTGACAAAATTTTATGAAAATTAAGCGAGCCAAATTAATTTTAGTACAAGTGTTGGGTACCACCTTAAGTAGAGTCCGTCAATATAATATATTTTCCAATACACTTCATTAATTTTGAGACTTCGTACGACGAGCAAAACGGCGGGTGCAACTAATGAAGCAAAATTAACTTATCATACTTTATATCATTTATTCATCCAAGGCTTTCAGTTTGTTTCCCGTTACTCCTTACTTAGGTTTTTTTTTTAATTTACAATGGTGTATTATTTAGTAAGTCTCAATTGGTTCAGCAAAAAGTAATGCAAGGTGGCATCTCTTTTATGTTTTCTTTAATTGTAATCCTGGAGTCATCAGGCAATGTTCGAGGTTTTTTTTTAGATTTTTTTTTCACCCGCGAAACAGAAAACAGATTATGAAGTGTAGATACAAGTACATCCATAGCTAAATTGACTACAATAAAATTGAAAATGAAAACGAACAATGTGTCAAAGAGCCAAAACCCCGACTAAAAAGCAGAACTTTACTTTAAAACAACTAACAAATACGTCAGGTGCATTATTCGGAAATCTTTATTTTTTTTTCAAGACGACCTACATGTACATGTACCTGGTAAGCACTTTTGTACTATAGTTACACACATTTATTTATTTATTTTTTTATTTTTTTGTTATTTTTTTTTTTTTGTTATTTAGTTCTTGTAACCATGTGACATGTGTGATGGTTTGTTGACGGTTGCTTTTTTTAGCTCACCTGGCCCAAAGGGCCAAGTGAGCTTTTCTCATCACTTGGCGTCCGTCGTCCGGCGTTAACTTTTACAAAAATCTTCTCCTCAGAAACTACTGGGCCAAATTAAACCAAACTTAGCCACAATCATCATATAGGTATCTAGTTTGAAAAAATGTGTCCGGTGACCCGGCCAACCATCCATGATGGCCGCCATGGCTAAAAATAGAACATAGGGGTAAAATGCAGTTTTTGGCTCATAACTCAAAAACCAAAGTATTAAGAGCAAATCTGACGGGGTAAATTGTTTATCAGGTCAAGTTCTATCTGTCCTAAAATTTTCAGATCAATCAGACAACCCATGGTTGGGTTGCTGCCCCTTAATTGGTAATTTTAGGGAAATTTTACTGTTTTGGTAGTTATCTTGAATATTATTATAGATGGAGATAAACTGCAAACAGCAATAATGTTCAGCAAAGTAAGATTTACAAATAAGTCAACAAGACTGAAATGCTCAGTTGACCCCTTTAGGAGTTATTGTCATTTATAGTCAATTTTCATCAATTTTTCGTAAATCTTAGTAATTTTTTACAAAAAAACTCTCTTCTGAAACTACTGGGCTAAATTAATCCAAACTTGGCCACAATCATTTTTAGGGAATCTAGTTTCAAAAATGTGTCTGGTGACTCGGCCATCCAACCAAGATGGCCGCACTGGCTAAAATTAGAACAGGGTTTAAATGCAGTTTTTGGCTTATTACTCAAAAACCAAAGCATTTAGAGCAAATCTGACAAGGGTACAATTGTTTATTAGGTTAATATTTATCTGCCCTGAAATGATGAATCGGACAATCCTTTGTTGGGTTGCTGCCCCTGAACTGGTAATTTTTTAGGAAATTGTTCTGTTTTTGGTTATTATCTTGAATATTATTATAGATACAGATTATCTGTAAACGGCAACAATGTTCAGCAAATAAAGATTTACAAATAAGTCAACATGACCGAAATGATCAATTGACCACCGTAAGGAGTTATTGTTCTTTATAGTAAATTTTTAACAATTTTTCCATAAAATTTGTAAATTTATACTAACATTTTCCACTGAAACTACTATAAGTTCTTTAAGAATAGAGATAATTGTAAGCAGCAAGAATGTTCAGTAAAGTAAGATGTTCAAACACATCACCATCCCCAAAACACAATTTTGTCATAAATCCATTTGCTTTCTTTGTTTTTAATATTCACATAGACAAAGGTGAGCGACACAGGCTCTGTATAGCCTCTAGTATTTCTTTTTGTCTTTTTATCATTAAGGAGCTTGCATCTCTATGTCTTAATTTTATTAATACCCCAGTGTCCACATACCTATTAAAATGTACATGTTAATCCCGTTCACTTAGTCACTGTATTTGAAAGGCAATATTAGACAAACTATCTCAAAAAGTGTTCGTAAATCAGATTACAAATTCGAATTCTTCCAAAGCACTAAAATATGTAATTGTTTACATAATATTTACATATTGTGACTTGAATAGAGAGTTGTCACATTGTAACTCATATAAGTTCCTTATTTTTAATGTAAGATGATTTGTTTAATTCGGTTTCTATTATTAGATACTCGTAGTAAATTACAGTTATATAATTATTTAATAAGTTCTTAAAGTCTTACAACAAAATCAAT
This sequence comes from Mytilus edulis, assembly GCA_019925275.1. NCBI lineage: Eukaryota > Metazoa > Mollusca > Bivalvia > Mytilida > Mytilidae > Mytilus > Mytilus edulis. The sequence goes on along the minus strand of CM034360.1, from coordinate 3,623,289 downwards.
TTTTAGTCAAATTATTTTTTTAAGTCAGCAGCTTCAATTGCACATTCGAAATAAAACATAATAAATTCATAACTGTTTGCTCGTGTAGAACAAAGTTAATGTCAACTGCTTATCTTAAGCAGTTTCAACACAAAACGGACTACTGATTCGGCCTCAAAGAACTGTGTTTCAAGATCATTCCTGCACTTCTGATAGTATGTCCAGAATCAAGGAGAAGGTAAGGGTTTGATTTAAGATTAAGAAGCCAATGAGAAAACTACACACAAGACTTCAAATAACGAAGATCAATTTATTTCGTAATCAATCAAATTAGATAAAGGCAACAGTAATATACCAATGTTCAAAACTCATAAATCGATAGAAAAAAACAAATTCGGGTAACAAACCAAAACCGAGGGAAACGCATTAAATATAAGAGGAGAATGACGACACAACATTACTCAGAAACGAACTAAGCATTAGACAAAATCCGATGAGAATAGCAAATATAACATCATAACTATATACATTAACAGAGTGTTCAGAATAACGAAGAATAAGTACACTCTCAACTCAAACGACTATCTTCCAGAGAGCCTAGACAGTATTTGAATATTTAAATAGCATGTTTACATTCAGCTGAATAATACATGAACGAAAGGTGACAAGAAATAATTTCTAAGGGAGTATCAAATTCATTCTGTTAAAATATCTGTCTAGGAAATAACTTGGTGAATAAATGTAAACGTCATTTAGGAGAAGATACTTATAATGTCATCTCAATGTAAAACAAGGCATGTAACAACATGTAAAGCTCCAATAAAATGTATATATTGTGTCTTCATACTTTTGAAATACACTTTATTTTGAACCTCTGTAGTCTATAGTTTATGTTATCCTTGTATGATAAATATATTGTGTAACAACACAAAGACAAATGGCCTAGAATTCAAAGCTATTTACCTTAAAAAATATGATTCGTATTAAGATAACACAGTTTTACTTGTTCGAGATGTATCAGTACAAATTTCAAATTTTGGTATTTTTACAGGAGTTGAATTACATTGAAGTTGATTTTAATCAAAATTCCAACCAAAGAAGACACAGAATTCACACAGATAATCGTACTCCGTATGCTGATGTGGACCTGACAATCAAAGTTGATCCTTTACCAGATACGGATTCAGAAAGTGATGAAGACAACACCCCTTGACACCTTTGTTATTTGTCATGTCAGTTAAGGGAAGTTTCTATACATGTAACCAGCAAAATGTTTCAGTAAAAAGAAAATCTGTTTCTTGTCATTTCCATTAACAAGTGGTTTCTGGAATATGCAGTACTTTATACATTAAACATGGCGGCGAAGCCAAGGTTGACCATGTCTTATTGAGGGGGTAGCACTCTACTATATAACACAATGAGATATGTGTTATTTAATTATTTGAATGTCATATCATTTAAAACATGAGATAGAGTAATTTATCTCCATGGCATAAACCAATTATCAGTAAATTTAAACCAAACTGAATACTATTCTTTTATACATATTACACATTCATGGATCTTCAAACTGTCGATATATGTAGTTTGGCATTGAACAAGGTCGTGTTTGTCTCTGACTGTTTATGGCGTCTCTAACCTAATCACATTGGATGTTTCAAAGATACTGATTGAAAATTTAGTCTTAGATGCATAATTTGTTTAATAAGCTGTAAATGGTTTTGAACTAGCTGTCTGTAATTGCGAGGACTCTCAGATTAGTTTTTAGTGTTTTTTTAGGATATACAAATACTCGACCACGTCCACGTCCACTCGGTGTATTTGTTTCATGCATTTCTATTTGTACAATGTTGTAGTTGTCTGATAAGTTAAGCCTTTTTAACGGATTATTATAGTTTGTACTTATATTGTACTGTTACCACAATGTTCCAGGTAAGGAGAGTTAACATCTAACCCCGCCATGTTATGTAAGTATGTGTCTGTCAAAAGTCAGAAAGCTGTAATTCAGTGGTTGTCGTTTGTTGTTGTGTTACATATTTGTTTTTCGTTCATTTTTTGTACATTAGTCCCTGATGCTGCTTGTTTTTGCCGTGTAAACAAGAAAATCGTTGCAAAAAAATGTTATCGCTCGCACAAATGATGAGAATCGGTTGAATCTATTAGTTTCAATACCTTAAAGCTCAGGTGTGGCAAATGTTTTTGCAACATTATTACTTGCACCATCTGACGACAGTGGGGGGGGGGGGGGGGGGTGGCGCTGGTACTTGCCATTATTTGGTTTTGATCAACAGAAGAAGGCCTGATCAGATTAAAGGTGTGTTCGATACATCCACCAAATGTAACGTTTCGTCCCCGAGGGCACAGTAGTCAACACTTCGGTGTTGACATAAATATCAATAATGTGGTAATTTTTATAAATTTCCTGTATACAAAACTTTGAACTTTTGAAAAAACTAAGGATTTTCTTATCCCAGGAATAGATAACCTTAGCCGTATTTGGCACAACTTTTTGGAACTTTGGATCCTCAATGCTCTTCAACTTTGTAATTGTTTGGGTTTAAAAATTATTTTATTTGAGCGTCACTGATAAGTCGTATGTAGACGAAACGCGCGTCTGGTGTACTTAATTATAATCCTGTTACTTTTGATAACTATTTACACCACTGGGTCGATGCCACTGCTGGTGGACGTTTCGTCCCCGAGGGTATCACCAGCCCAGTAGTCAACACTTGCTATTAAAGCATTGCGCGATCCACGTACCTTCGTGCCGTATCTCAGCAAAACCACAAAGGAGTTGCATGTCATCTCTGATGCGTCAGAAAAAGCCAAAGCATCTGTTGCATATCTACACACGATTGACAGTAGATGTGAACCACTATTACACGAATAACTGCTGCCGTATTAGCAGTTGAGATCACACAAATTTAGATTCACAAATAGACACCGTGAAATTCTACATATACAATAAAGTTGTCTAAGGTTACATCAGTGACGAGACAAGACGGTTCTTTATCCTTATTGCCAATAGACATGATAGAGAAGAAAAAATGCAGAAATGTAAATTGAATTATGTAACAACTAACCATAATCACAAGGTCCGTAACGGACTAATGAATACATAGGAGTGAATGGTAACAGAAGATTCCGAGAGCATACACCAGCTTAAAGATCCAAGGAAGAATTTCGTGCAAGTATTAAGGTTGCAAAATCATTTGCCACACCTGATCTTAAAGGTATTGAAACTGATAGATTCAACCGATTCTTATCATTTTCGGATAACTTTTTTTGCAACGATTTTCCCGTTTACACGGCAACAAAACAAGCAGCATCATGCAATTATCGAGAAAGCCGTTTAAATGCCGATAACTTCCTGTTAATGTCTGCACATAACAGCAGACATTAACAGGAAGCTTACGTTGATAAAAGAGTGCATTCGACGAAAGGAAAAACATTCAAAAACGGAGCCCAGTAGTCAACTTTAATCCGTTTTTGGACTACCAAGGACTTCTACGAATAGGAGGCCGTAAAGTAAAACCCTATCACAACATTAGAGAAAAGCAACCATTGATCGTTCCCAGACGCTAACATGTATGAACGCTATTAAATTAAGTCCGACACTACAATGACAAGATAAAACATCAAGGTCGCCACTTCACAGATGGAGCGATAAGATCAAGAGGTTTCTTGATTGTTGGAGCAGATGTGTGGCATTCCGCAAACTTAAAGGAAACACCCAATGTCAAATCATGTCAAATTTGCAGAGGACCGTCTTGAATCGTCACTTCCGTTGGAATAAACATCTTTGGACCTTGAACAATTGTATAGCTAAAACACGTGGTGGATACGCAAACTCAAAACGGTGGGCAATTCTTTACATATGTTTAGTGACAAGAGCTGTTCACATGAAACTCATCAAGGAAAGGAGCTCTTTGGCTTTTTAGAAGATTTGCCGCTATAAAGATTTTCCGTTCTGACCGAGGAAAAAAAATGTATTGGCGTTATCGATATCGACAAATTAAAGATTGACTCAATCAACGTTGAAGGTTCAATTCTGTTCTAATTAGGATCTTCAATCTGCCACATTCGTCCAAAATGGGTGGAACCTGGGAGATAATGATTGCCATCTCCAGGAGAATACTTTATTCCATGCTTTTATGTGCAGCCAGAAGAAGCCTAACGCAAGAAGTTCGCAGTCAACACTAGACCTCTGGTTCCAGTATCAGCAGATTTAAAGAATCCGTTAGTATTAACTCCCGCTATGTTGTTGACGCAGAAGACTGACAACATCTTCACTTCAGAATGCGACAAACGAGAGTTGTATCTTGCCGAATAGAGACGATTACAGTCTGTGGTCAGTGTATTCTGGTCCCGTTTGAGGAAAGAATACCTGCCGTAACTACAACAAAGACTAAAATAGACCGAAGATCGCCATGATCCGCTCGAAAGAGATGGCATTCTTCTAAAGAACAAACACCTTTGCCGTTCTCAATGCCCCTTTGGAACTATGATGAACGTATTTAAAAGAGGAACGAAAGCTACAAAAGGGACGGTCAAATTGATAAATCTAAAACAAACTGACAACGCCATGGCTAAAAATGAATAAGACAAACAGAAAAACAATAGTACACATGACACAACATAGAAAACTAAAGAATAAACAACACGAACCCCACCTAAAACTATGGCTGATCTCGGGTACTCCGGAAGGGTAAGCAGATCCTGCTGAACATGTGGCACTCGTCGGGTTGCATTTATGTGATAACAAATTCAGTAAATAGTCTAATTCGGTAGGTCATATTCATGAAAGGGTAGGGGATTGTAGTTACGATGTAAGGAACATATCTGATATCATTTGTGAAACGGTTTTTCCATAAACTTTAAGGTAAACCAACTCGTGATGGCGTCCGTACAATGTACGAATAATCACAATTTGGAACTCTTGGTTTAATATCTTCCTTGTGAGCAGCAACCTTTTATCAAGAAAATCTTTGTAGGAAATGTAAGCACGGGAATATTGCACCAATTGGAAGATATATACCCCGTTTACAGGTGCTGCTGAAATGTTGCTTCTAAAAAATGGAAAGTTCACCATTGGAAAGCTAAAACCATCTCTTTTGTCGTAAAGTTTTACTTTGAACAGACCCTCATTGTCAATTTATAGATGTAAGTCAAGATTTGAGGCCGACTAGTTCATTTTCTATATACATGAGACCGTTAGTTTTCTCGTTTGAATTGTTTTTCATTGTCATATTGGTGCCTTTTATAGCTGACTATCCGGTACGGGATTTGCTCATTGTTGAAGGCCGAATGATGACCTATAATTGTTATTGTATGTGTCAGTTTGGTCTCTTGTGGACAGTTGTTTCATTGTTGGCAATCAAACCACGTATCTTGTTTTTTTATATTAACTGTATCTGTAGTATCCTTTATCTGTAGTTCAATTGGATAGATGCGTTCAACATAGACAGCAGATTCTGAATTATTTAGTGAAAGAACATCATCTATATTTAGGAAAGTAGAGTTAGCGGATATTGCTAACTTCTCATCTTTCTTCTTCAACAGTTCCTGTATGAAGTCAGCTTCATAATAATAAAGAAACAAGTTGACAAGAAGAGGGGCACAATGTGTTCCCATTGGAATGCCTACAGTCTATTAGTACACATTATAAAACTAGAATTCCCGAGAGTTAATTAAGCGTCACAGTAAAACTATGTGTATTCGTTCACCCATTTTTACAAAAAAGGTATAAAACCAAGTCATTATTTTAACTAGGATGTATTGTTATATTTGTGTTGAATTACACACAAATATTTTAAGCTAAGAATATGGTTATTTTTATAATTTCCGGACAATGCCATGCATGTTCGGCTGAATTTTAAATATAGGCAACATTAGTTTAAATGTACCGACGTTAAAAAGGTTAAAGCGAGGTGTCATTCGAACACCGATGTGATCGTAATATCTTCAAACGTAGCGATACTGGATTGATCGAGAGGATGAGCACGACTTGCTCTGCATGCATTACCAATCAAATCCATAATCAGTCCAAATACCAAAATTTGGATAAGGACAACATAGAACAATTCATACATTATATGATTGTTATGGTACATGTTGACATATCTTATGTTGACACATGTCACTACTGACATAACGTATCGACCAACCAGTTTGAGATTATGATATTACAACATATGTCGTATATAAGATGTCTATTCCGCAGAACTCTGTCTAATCTGTGTACTAGTATGTGCTGAAAGACCAGCCCTGCCAATGTTATCAATATAGTAGGATCATGTTTGACCATACGACCATAACAAAAGTTACCAAGGCGATATCTTATTCCCTCGGTAAAGTCATCAATAATTGCCTCTTCAATTAAATGAATGTATTATAAAATAATAGTCGACAATACTTGTTGATAGTTCAAAGATTATTCACTCTCGTTTGACATTACAGGCCACTGACACAGCTGGTATTGATGCTGGTCATTTACATGGCCTTCTAGATTTTCATAGCTCCCTTGACTGAGTCGAAAGGAATCATAACTGTCAATGCTTGTATTCGAATCTAGAGACGTGGTTGGTACCTCATTTTCGACTGCTCTAGTAGGCAAAAAACCGGATTGGTATAAACGCATCTCAGCTGACTCATATTGGTCGTCAAACGACGTAATTTCTGCACCAATTGTAATTTCCGGTGAATGTTGTTGGCTGAAAGATGTGGCAGAAAAAATAATAGAATCTATACATAGTTTAGTTCAAGTATCTGTTTCTTAAAACTTAATTGCAATAAAATATAATACAAATTTCAATTAAGTGCAAGGTTCGTATTGATTATAGGATTATCTACGCCTTGATATCTGAAAATATCAATCGTCAACTATAATGTAAATAATTTTGCAAAATGATCGTGTCAAGCGGATATTTTATATCGTCGCTCTTTATTTACCTACAAAACACGTAATTTATTAAAAAAAAGCTTTTTATTTCTCTTAAGACAGCTAACATCAAAATGCAAGTCAATATCAACATTAATCTCCATTTTTCATCGGTAAACATCAAGAAATTTGGAAAGCTTTAAGTGAACGGTTCATTAGTTGAAAATAGAAACGTCATTGTTAAATTGGTAAAGGATCATGTCTCTTAACAGGTGAACGTGAAAATAGTCAATATAGGACTTGATCTCCATATAGCCATCAGTAACAGTATATTTCAATTTTTAGAGCTTTGGTTCAATAGTTCACGAGTAAATGATCGAACACTGTTTGACAGCATCCAGCCCTGGTGTCGCCAGCCCTCCATTATTTCGGCCCCTGAATATTAAAATAAATCCCCAAATCAACAGCCAATTTTTCCCATGGGAATTCAGTCAAAAATCGATTAAAACTAAATTAAAAGTTATATTAAGTTAAAAAAAGGTTAACGTACATTCAGCGAATGAATTCGATCTCTGAAATTAATTTAAAATAGAGATAAGATGTAAAGCAGTATTAGAAAGACAACCCATAACCTTGGATACAAGGTCGCTCAAATTAATAACGAACACTGATATAATGTCGTTGTAAAGTTTACATGGAGTACGGAAATACTTGCTATACATTTTGTTGTTCAAAGTACGATAACATTGCATAATTCATCAATAATATAAACTAAAACAATCGGCATACCTTTCAACATTAACAGCTGACCCGACAGCAATGACTGAAAGTAAAAAATAAAAAAAAACATGCCAATATAATTTATCTTAGATCTTTATTTATAATCTTAATTAGTTCATTGAGTCTGATTCTCATGTTAGATGCTATCACTTGTTTTGCTTTTTTGCATTGTGTTTGTTTTTGAAAAAAATCTTAACCTGTGTAAGGTGGTATGAATGTCTTTCGCCATTTTAATTGAAAAAAACCCAGAGAATTTAAGGTCCAGATTTTTCAATTAAAATTTGATGCATAAATGCAAAAAACGAATGTGAATTTACATTTAAAATAAAAGAAATATAAGATTATAATTGATAAATGTAAAATACAGTTACAAGTTCATATATGTTTTGCTTAATCTTTATTTCAAATAGATACATTATGATTTGTTGAAAGTCTTTCTTTTATTTTCAATGTAATCAATTTTTATGGCGACACACCCGCTCTGACGTTGTGAATTCAAACGCCATCATGTGAGTACACTGTTATTGTTAATATAAACAGTGTAAGAGTTATGTGAGCCTTCTTTTTAAAGAAATTTATTTATAATAAATGGGAATATTTTAGCGGATTATTCAATTTGAAGAGTCAAAATTAGTTTAATGGTTCAATAAATTCAAAATAAATAATAGCCATTCTATAAATGTTTTTAAATTGCGCATGACATTTTAAGGAGATGTAACTCTGAAATTATGTTCAACTGTAAAACAAAGTGATATGCATCAGTTTGTACACATCAATCTATTTAGACTTAAAATAATAAAGAACACACATTGTTATACAATTCAACTATAGCATTATGAAGCTTCAACAGGATTTTGAACAGGAAAAACCAGCTATTGCCAAAACAGAAAGTAAACAAAAACACATGCCACCAGAGGATCTTTAAAACAGCGGAACAATCCGCTGGTAGACCTCAGCCTAATTTAGTTAAAAAAATAAAAACAGCTTACTTTTTGGTCAAATAGTTATTTGTTTTAAAGTCTTATATGAATTGAAAATGAATGTTATGGGGCAGACTAATTAACTTGCATTAAAGGAAAAATAACAATGAGTCCGACATTTGACAACAATTCCTTAATCTAACCTTAGTACATCCTTAAGTATTGTATTAGATTATTGGTATGATATTAAGACGATATAGTAAATGCCATTAATAAATGTGAGTACTACTCTTTTGACGAATAAATAAAAATTATCATGATCTGTTAAGAAATTAAAACATCTGGATTTTATCATAAATATACCGACCTCTGTCAACTAAGTCATTACAATGAAGCATTTGGTTAATACTGTAAGAAAGTTATCATTATAACAATTATTGTGTTGTAGTAAAGTAAAACAATTCAGGAATGACTGAAATATTTTTTCTGTCCCTGAAAAAAATAACATAAAACATTTGGTGCACACTGAAAAACGCGCGTAACGGGTTATTTAACATTGTGCACCACATTTTCTTATGGTATTTCGAATAGACAGAAAACATATTACAGTCATTTCTTATAAATTAATTCAAAATTCCATGAAAAACGTTGATGACGTCACGGTCACACACAACTCAATTATGTCTATGGGCTGATAACAAAATAATGTCAGCCAATCAGAAGACGCGTTACATCTAAACTTAAATTATAGATCCATAACACATATCCCTTACCTTGTCGAATCTGAAAATCATATATGGCCGCAACAGCAATGACTACTGATATTAGACAAAAAGCAAATATACTTGCGACCACAGCTCCGAAATACTTTTTCGAATGCAACCCTCCTGAAAATTAATGCAATCTAAATGGCTTTTCTATGAAGCATATTTTGTGTGATACATTTGTAGTCTTATCATCATCATATCATAAAGTGTTGCCCAGTATTAAAGATGTGTATGTTTAACTTGATATAGTCTGATCAATTGTCATAATATATGGAAAATGTATGTAACAGGCATCTCATATAAAGATACGGACTTCATCAAAATTAAGCTTACAGTCATATGAGTTATGAATGTAATAAAATTAACGGTACCAATTTTCTTGCACCAGATAACAATTAAAACGATATATTTCCGAGATCCCGTATACATTGGTATGTTATGACCTCATCAGAGGATACTTGTGAAGATGATTTATAAGCGTGACCTCGTGTACAATTAGGTATGAACATATACTAAATTTTCAACAAATGAACTCATTCATGTTATTTTTTATGAATCTCTTTTTCTCATTTAAAATATTCTATAGACCGTTTGTAGTTTGCCTAATTTGTGTTGGCGAGATATTGTAATTTACTTTAAATGTCGAATTCGTCAATACTTGGTTTAATAAGCAGGCTTCAATGTAATACTAATGTCAAAATATCAATTTAAGTAGGTATTACTACTTACAACTAATATTATGGTAGCAACTAACCTTCCCCTTCTAAAATAGGTATGTCCGACACATTGATTTGTCGTTGTTCAGTCGTAAACACTTTCGGTAAAGATACGAACGTGATTTTCGATCTTGGGAAAAATAAATTTTGTATATCATCGTAACTAAATGAACTCTCTGCACTTCCATAGGCGTTTTTAATTTGACAGCTGATTTTGTTAAAGGTCATTTGACTGGTCACGTGCAGTGTCATATCAGCTCTGGATCCTTGTATGAGAACCTTGACGCCATAGCATAGTAAATACACAGTTATATTTGTTATAGACAAATTGTATAATCTGTGTGTTCTCACCCTAGTGTCATCTGTGTACCAATTCACCTGCGTGAATGCAATACTTGAATAATATCTAAGAGAAAGAGTAATCAATGCTTTGCCTTCTATCAACTGTTTTCCTGTTATTATTGGCATGCCTGCAAAAGAAAAAAAACCAGCACCAAATAAAATAACAAACAATATCAAAATATATATGTTGGAGATATGTCGATGATAAAATAAAACCAAACAAATAACATTAGAAATAATACGTTTGCAAAAAATATAACATAGCAAATGTCTATACAGTTTTTGTCTCACAAGTCAAGTATAGCGCCATTCCAAGAATAAGGGACCGTGGTGTCAGATTTTACCTTACCTTCTACTGTAATAGTAGTCGAAGAAGAAATATAAGTAGTGTTTGACGTCCAAGTGCAAGTATATTTCCCTGTGTCCTGATAGTCGCAGTGTTGAACCAATAGTACTGATATATCAGAAGATGTATTGCCTTTCAGGTTCCTTATAAAGACGTCCTGGCGAAAGTGCTTCCAGGTACTAGTCCATAAAATATTATTGTTTTTGTGTAAATTGCATTTGATGACTATATCGTTTGAAGCTGTACATACGTTAGACTCTGTAATAATTGAGACAGTGGCATCTGAAATAAAATTTTACAAGTACATTACACCACATAAACTTCTCAAAATTGACATTTCTTCTACTGAAGTTTATTTTTGATTTGACCAGAAAGTCCTGAAAGGTACAAGGCAATTTTCAGATACTCATAGCTATACACATTTGTTGTGTCCTATAAATATGGTTGCGTTAAATTATTCATGTCTGTTTATGTAGTATGGAACTATCTAAGTTAATATGGATTTAAAAAATCAAAGCTTTTATTATATGTTTTTTTTCTTTTAGTATTATTTTTCCTATGTGCATCTATATTTTTTGTGGGAATGTATCCATGGTGAGTTTTACCTCTTTTTAGATCGAAATTATGAGGTTTCTGCCCCCTGTTGCCTATGCCTTTTCTTACCAGAGTCACGCAAATGAATGGGCACTTCAATGCTTCCTTCGCAATTTCGAAACAACACCTTGTACAACCCAAGGTGGTTATCTTTCAAAGGTAGGATTGTAGAAGTAATTCTGTAAAATTCTGTTGTCTGCGTGACATTCCATATACCCAACTTTCCTCCCTGATTCATTGTCCATGATATGGTCGGTATTGGGTACCCTTCCACCAGGAAACACACCATAGTTACTTTACCAACTTTGGTGTACAGGTTTTGAACAGTGTCATTTGAACGTACTTTTGGTTTTCCTTAAAATAGAATACAAATTAATTTACACAAAAAAATCGATAGAAATATTGACGCTTATAAACTGATCCGTCAGATGTGCGTTTTGTTGACATACGACGCATCATTGACACGCATGTCAAAATAGACAGAAAGCCACAAGTAAAACATTAAAGATAACTGAGGACCTAAATTTATCACAAATGTGCCAAATACGATTAAGGAAATCTTTGCTTGGGATAAGAAAATCCTTATAGTTTTTGAATAATTCATCCTTTTACAAACAGTAAATTTAAAAGAATTACCATTTGATTGATATGTATGTCTATTCAAATACGTTTATTGTATAAATCGTGTAATTAAGTACAAAGAAACCAATAAATTAGCCTCTGATATTTTAGGGAACTAGAAGTTCAAAAAACAAGGTAACATTTCGAATACATGTGTATCACCTTACTCGTGCAGACTATTCTGATTCCCAGCCGACTAGTGATATTAGTTCTGAATGTTGGTGAGTTCAATTGCACGTTAAGTTGGACGTAAATGAACTTAACTGAACATTATGCAAATGTTTATATTGTTAAATATTGTAAAATACTCACGCACTAAACGAATAAAGAAATCTTGTGATACTGTTTTGTCTTCATAAGCAGTAAGACACTGGTATACACCTTCGTCAGAAAAGGTACTGTTGTTGATAACCAAATTGTATTGTCCACGACTATAGTTGCCGCTCAAGCTGAATCGATGATAATTGGGTATATTTGGATTAATTTTCTCGTTATTGGTATATACTGTGAAGTTTGCAGGTCCTAACCAGTGCAGATGATCTGTGGTCGATCGATATGGACACACAAGCGTGACTTTCAATCCGGCTTTGGTTTGAACTATTGTTCCTGTTTTCGCAACAACAAAAATAAAATGATTTAAGTGTCATAAAAAACACTTTTCATTGTTGTATCATTTAAAAAAAACAACACAAAGGTACCAAAAATAAAAAGAACTTAAAAAAGGAAACTCTATAATTTTCTTGAATGTAAGACTCTAATTTTAGCAAACACATTAATAAAGTATAATCATAATATGTGGTAACAAAATTTAATTGCCACTAAATATACAACAAACAAAACATAGGCGAAAATGTGACATGAAACAAGTTTTAATTTAAATTACCGATTCATTTTAAAGATAAATAATTGATAACAATAACCCTATCGATGAACACATTGCTATTAACATATGATGACATTTAACGCGTCATCTTTCAATATTTATCTGCAGATATTGTTTTCTTACCTGTGAAATTGCCTGACGCAAGTAAAGCTTCCAATAACATAAGTGTCGTGAACATATCTATAACAGAGAAAACATAAGGAATTAAATATTTCGTTTTGACAATATCAAATCCAATATTAAAGACGGAGATGTATATTTTGATCACATATTTGCTTTGGTATCATTTTAGAACATTTAGATGAGTTAATATCTGACATTTTATCAACCCTCGTTACAATTATCTTTTTAAAAAGTAGATGAAAATCATATTTTCATATTTCATTTAGAACCAAAATACTTACTAGGTCTTGAATCCAGCTTGATTCAGCTCAAGCCTCCAATAAGTATTGTGCTCGCAAATTCCTTATACATTTTTTGGTTTATCTCTTTTTGGTATATACGTTTAAATACCGTGACTTACGGTTGATGAAAATCCCTTCGTTTCATACTAATGAATTATTGATATGTAAACAAATTTAATATCCAAAATAACCGTTGGAAGATTATTGTACAAACATCGTAAGACTTTTTTTCATTTCCGTTTTTTCATTATTTGCACAGATACACATCTACGTCAATCTTTAAGGACCCAAATGTTGCTAAACACCTATCCGACCTCCATGATAAAAATGTTGTTGTCCCCGCAGACAAAGCCCAAAATAACATCGATTTTGTGTGTAAAAGTCATTACATTAACTGCTTGATAAACGAATTAGGTATTGACAATTCACTTGGAAACTCAACATATACCCTCACGACACTTACCAAAGAGGAAATCCTGGATAATCATAGGTCTGTTCTTTGTTCCTTTGGAATTTCAACCAAAGATGAAGAACTGGATCTTCCATCACTGTATTGGATACCTAAACTACATAAGTGTCCTTACAAACAACGGTATATTGCTGGGTCTTTCAAGTGCTCCACGAAACCTCTTTCTAAATTATTAACATCTATTTTATCAGCAATCAAAGACGGGCTTCAAAGTTATTGTGAAACTGCCTATTCTAGAGGTGCGAGAATCAGATGTGGATACTTAAAATTTCCAAAGATCTTTTAGAGTACATACAATCTAACTCTCTTTCATCTTGTAACAGTATTAAAACATTTGACTTTTCTACTCTTTACACAAGTATTCCACATTTCAAACTAAAAGACAAATTGAAAGATTTGGTATTGCTTTGCTTCATTAAAAAAGAATGGCCAACGTAGATACAAGTATCTTGCCTTAGGAAGGAATAAATCCTACTTTGTAAAGGATCACTCTGATTCAAACAAAAAATTCTCTGAAACTGATATTATCAAGATGCTTGATTATTTGATTGACAACATATATGTTACATTCGGAGGACGCGTTTTTCAACAGACTGTCGGCATTCTAATGGGAATAAACTGTGCCCCTCTACTTGCCGACTTATTTCTTTATTATTATGAAGCTGACTTCATGCAGGAACTTCTTAGGAAGAAAGATAAGAAGTTAGCAATATCCTTTAGCTCTACTTTCCGCTATAGAGATGATGTTCTTTCACTAAATAATTAAAATTTAGTGACTATGTGGAACGCATCTATCCCATTGAACTAGACATAAAGGATACTACAGATACAGTTAAGTAGGCTTCATATCTTGACTTACATCTAGAACCTGACAATTAGGGTCGGTTGAAAACAAAAATTTACGACAAAAGAGATGATTACGGCTTTCCAATTGTGAACTTTCCATTTCTAAGTAGCAACATTCCAGCAGCACCTGCATACGGGGTATATATCTCCCAATTGCTACGATATTCCCGTGCTTGCATTTCCTATCATGATTATCTTGATAGAGGGTTGCTGCTCACAAGGATGCTATTAAACCAAGAGTTTCAAATGGTGAAGTTGAAATCATCACTTCGTAAATTTTACGGACGCCATCACGAGTTGGTTGACCGTTAAGGAATAACCGTTTCACAAATGATATCGGATATGTTCCTTACGTCGTAACTACAATCCCCTTTCCTTTCATGAATGTGACCTACCGAATTAGAGTATTTATCGGAATTGATATCACATAAGCATCACGACGGGTGCCACATGTGGAGCAGGATCTGCTTACCCTTCCGGGGCACCTGAGATCACCCCTAGTTTTTGGTTGGGTTCGTGTTGTTTATTCTTTGGTTTTCTATGTTGTATCATGTGTACTATTGTTTGTCTGTTTGTCTTTTTCATTTTTAGCCATGGTGTTGTCAGTTTGTTTTTGATTTATGAGTTTGACTGTCCCTTTGGTATATTTCGTCCCTCTTTCAATTCACTAAGTTATTAATAGGTTAAAGAAGATATAGCGTGATTGCCAGTGAAACTATTCTCCATATGACAAAAATGACAGACATTAACAGCTTTAGTTCATCGTACGGTCTTCAACAATGAACAAAGCCCATACTGCAAAGTCAGCTATAACGTGTATAAAAGTGCTTAATTCACGAAATTAATGTAGAACTGACGGCCTTAATATTGTACATAAAAATTGAAAGAAAAACAAATATTTAGCACAGCAACAAGCGACTATCATGGAACCATATGTTTCTGGCCTAGGACAGGCGCATACAACATAATATGGCGGGATTAAAACATCTTTTCTTAATATTAAATTATCTGACTTTTTTCTCATTTCAGCTGTAAAGATTTATTTTGTTCAGATAATGTTTTGTATTATTTTCTATTTCTCTATTATTCCACCTTGAGTAGAAGTGTTTCCCAGATATTGTTACTTAATTTAATTTTGTTGCTGTGTTTTCTGGACAAATGTAAACTTGATATGTTTTCCATCTTCTGATTTCGATATTTTTATAATATATATTAAAAAAAGAGAAACCGACTTTAACCAAATTGAAATTCAAGTTAATAATTCGAATACAGACAGAACGAAAGCATCATGGTGAAGTTAGATCAGTGTTACTAATGGTGGTTTTGACGTTATGAACAACATACAAGTAAAACAATAACATACCAAATGCTTTTCAATGACAGGGTGAAGGCATACTCAATCACAAGATTTAGAGCACCATGCAAAAAAAAAACCCAAATCAAAGCACCAAAGGCGCTGTAGGCAGTTAAGTAACAAAAGCAGAGGCAAACCTGGCAGAAGTTAAGACGAATATTGTGGAAAAATTGGTCAAAATATTTATCTCTGCTATTTCTCAAGTATTGAATAATGTTTGTACCCTGAAGTTTACACTATACAATCCTGCCACTTTCAAAAGTTATGTCCAATTATTTTTTTAAATATTCAATATCTGCGATTATGCACATAGTGTACACTGTCCCATGTAAGGGGAGAGTTTGTGCATGGCCATATTGAGGACCCAGTGATTTAGTAATTGTTGCTGAATATCATATCAATTTTTCATGTTTGTTTTGTACATAAATCAGGCTGCTTTAGTTTTAATTGTTTTACATTTGTAATTTCCTGGTCTTTTAAAGCTTAATATGCAGTATACATGTACATGTAGGTTTTTCTAATAGTTACAAGCTGCATGGAGGAATATTCTTTCAGAATAATAATTTCAATAATGGGGTCCAGCAGTGGTGTATGGTTTAATTCAACTATATTCTATAGTATGAATATGCCATATAAGCAGTTTTAGTTGCATCAGCTGGTGCACCTACATTGTATGCACGATCATCAAATCATAGCGGAAACTATCTGAAGTGGTGTAATTTTCTTGTAAGTTATATTACAATAAATG
Source organism: Mytilus edulis (assembly GCA_019925275.1). NCBI lineage: Eukaryota > Metazoa > Mollusca > Bivalvia > Mytilida > Mytilidae > Mytilus > Mytilus edulis. The sequence goes on along the minus strand of CM034360.1, from coordinate 3,606,640 downwards.
CTGATGTTGTTATAATGGCCTAGCAATGATACAACATTTTTTTATACCTGTACTGTTGCCAACTATAACTGCTTACTTTCTTCATTTGAGTTTTGTTGGATATATATATAACAACTATTTGTTTTAATTTTTGGAAAAAAATGTTTATGTACAATAAACGGCAAAAATTTGTTTTATACAGATCATTAATCAATATGTTAAACTTTTGTGTAGCTCAAGCTACAAAGTTATTTTTTGTCATGCATCCGATTTCCCCTTGATAGATGCACACGCCCGATGAAGCTAATTTGTTTAGCGAAATATTGCGTGAATAATATATAAAATATAACACCTAATTTTATAACACTCATTAGTGTGTTAAAGTTACATTCTTAGACACTTATATATATATATATATTTTATTTGAGAGCCCAGGTGGTCGTGTGGTCTAGCGGGACGGCTGCAGTGCAGGCGATTTGGTGTCACGATATCACAGTAGCATGGGTTCGAATCCCGGCGAGGGAAGAACCAAAAATTTGCGAAAGCAAATTTACAGATCTAACATTGTTGGGTTGATGTTTAGACGAGTTGTATAAACGTCTGAATAATAGTCAACGATTTTTCCCACGAGGGCGCTGGATCGTTACAAGTAACGATACATGTACACAATAAAATAAATTATACAAACGCCTAAAAGGTGTACATAACAACACCAATAACACAAAAAGGAACTATAAATGTAATTATTTATAAATATTTCGGATAACAGATATCCTTCGTCAGTCAGATTCTGATGTTAAATGAATCATCTTTAAGTCTTCTTAGATTAAACTTTTACTAAATCTTGAAATTTATACAATAAAAAAAGGCAACCGAACATCAGTTAAGACGCTTGCATCATTGCAAAAATATGTTGAATATGAAATAGGTTATATGACTAATTACATCAGAGAGTTCAAATAAATGTTTTAAATAAAAATAATAATGTGCGATATGAACTAGCACATTTCTAAAGCTTTAACAGTGTCGATAAATATGATGCTACAAGAAAGATTGCGTTAATAAGAATTCCAAATAAACAGCATTGAACGGTCTTATTTCTAAATAAACAGCACTGAACGGTCTAAATTTCTAAATATTTCAGATTTAACAACTGTAGTGTAGTTACATTAGAGTCTGCGATGTTTAAAACAAACGGCCGTTTAAAAAAAATAACAAATTTTGACTAAAGTAAAATAGTTGGACGTGGCTTGGTACTTATACATCCCTCAAAAAATTAAGCAATTAGATTGTTATATTCAACAGATATATTTTAGAAATGAGTAAGGATAGAAATAAAAACGGGGACTGTAATAATAAGTAATATAACCCAGATGTGAAGCACTGCATGGTGGCGAATTACATCTTTTCATTTATCCCATTTGGTGCCAAAGTTGTTAATTTTCTTATCCAAAATCTTTCCCGAGTAAGTCTATCCTCCCTAGACCAAGCAGAGTTGTGGTCAATGATAGTAATGGTCAGTCGATTGAGATCTGCCTTAGTGTGGCCAGGGGATCTCAAATGACGACTAAGAGGGAGGTCTGGCTTGCATTGGTAGTCGCTACGATGACCGTTCATTCGTTTGTGAAACGGCTGTTCTGACTCGCCAACATACTGTTTACCACATTTACACTGTAGGAGATACACAACATTTGTAGTCTTGCAATTAACATTGCAAAACATGGTGTATTCTGTACCAGTGGAGTGACTGTTAAAAGTCTGGGTATCCAGTATTTGTTTGCAAGTCAGACATCGTTTGTTTCCACAACCCTTACAAGAGCCCACTGACGAAGAGCCTGCTTGAGAGCATAACTCAGCTCTCACCAGCAAGTCTTTAAGGCTTTTTGGCCTGCGGAAAGCCAGTACAGGTGGCTCGGGAAAGATCTTGGATAGTTTAGGATGTTTTTCGATATCTTTCCAACTTTCGCGGATAAGGTGAGACAAGTTGTCAAATTTTGGATGGTAATTCAACACAAAAGGCACCCTCCTGTTGACCTTTTTGACTTTATATTGTAAAAGTTCATCTCGGCTGATGTTGCTATATATAGTTGTCTCATAATGGTGCATTGGCTATCATTCCACATCTTCTTATCTTTATAATAATTGTACATGTCTTATCTATAATCAGCTGTTAATGCAGAGACATGTTTTGCCTATTTGTTATTTGTTATTTTGATAATGCAAATAATACATTTAAAGTAGAAATGCATTAACATGTGAAATATATTCAAAGACAATGATCCATGACTGATTGTACAGGGCTGAACAATCCTTATGGAAATATGATGTGCCAACACTTATACAACTGCTTACCAATGTAAATATTATTGACTTTTTATAAGTTGTCCCCTTTAAACAAACCTTAACACATATCTACCGGTAATTTCTAAGTCAATCAATGAACAATAATGAGAGGGTGGGGTTATGTAATATCCATGGAAATGATACTTTTAAATACCAATATGTTTGCATACCAAATTGCTTTGACTTAAGATTACTGGTATTTTAAACTGAATCATGCATATGACTGAGGGGTAAGGACCAAATATCCTCTATGGAACTGAGATCTACTAATGCTTCTTCACCTGCATGGAAATCATCATTGACTTACGACAATTGGTTTCCCTCATAGTAAAATAATCAAAAGCTATATGAAATTTCAAAGTAACATAAGTTTCCAAGTATAAAGAGAATAATTGAGGGGGCAGGGCCAAATATCCTCAATAGAAATTGAAAGTGACAAGTTTTATACAACTGCACAACAGAATATCATTGACCGTTCACTAGTGGTTCCCCAATAACTGACCTAATCAAAAACTAATACATGTAAACTAAGTTTCAGAGTCAATAAACAATGACAAAGGGGGTAGGGCTAAATATTCTGGTAATGAAATATACCTATGCTAACACAACTGCTTACCAAATATCATAGACCTCCCATAGACTAGACCTATTCACAAAATCACAAACTACATTTTTGTAATACATTGTTGATGCTGCCAAAACAACACACCTTTATATATGCCTCTCTTTTTGACTATGTCATCTTTGGCAAGACAAAAATTCCAACAAATTTAATACAAATATTTTGTCCATCTTTTTTTAATATTTCTATATTCTTAATTTCTTAAATAAATCAATGCTTCATTTCCACATAATTTGATTTAAAATTTGAAACATTTAACATGTTTAATGTCTACTTCAATACGCATCAAAATCACTTCACTGTCCAAATGAACAAAATTTTTAACTCAATTTATAATATTCATTTGTTGTAACTGCTTGCAAGTTTATAAATAATTCCTGTCAGAAAGCTGAATCAAAACTTGTTGTACTAGTCGACATGATTACCCTGGCATAAACAATCTTCAAAATTGATCATATATGTAGATGAACTTGTAGGTTTATGTAAAATTAAATGTAAATATCTTCATAACATCCTACATGTATTAGTCTAGAGTTTCATTGTTGTTGTGAAACTATAGGGGTGAATAGACAATCCAATTGCTTGAGAGAATCGTGTATTGTACATATACATATATGTCTTGCCTCTTCTTGTATAAGGCATTGCCAAAGATTGGAATCAAGCTGAAATAAAAAAAATATAAATAGGTATACAATAAATGCTTTAAAATTTTGACATATACAATGTAGCAAAAAGGCTTCATGTCTTAAAAATCTTTATGTTATAGTTTTGTCCATGTTCATTATATAAAAAAGGAAGATGTGGTATGATTGTCAATGAGACAACTATCCACAAAAGACCAAAATGACACAAAAATTAACAACTATAGGTCACCATACGGACTTCAACAATGAGCAAAGCCCATACCGCATAGTCAGCTATAAAAGGCCACGATAAGACAATGTAAAACAATTCAAATGAGAAAACTAAAGGCCTTATTTATTCTAAAAAAAATGAACGAAAAACAAATATGTAACACATAAACAAACGACAACCACTGAATTACAGGCTCATGTTCATTGAGGACATTATCATTACATTTGTAATGCTTAAATTTTCTATGGTCCCGAGGGGCGTAGCTAGGCAATTTTGATGTGTACGCAATGCCAGAGAAGGACGTCATACGGCAGGGGGTCTGGGGGCCACTCAAATTTGCTATCAAATGATCGACGAAAGGTACATGTTCAGTTTCATAATAGATATAGGAAGAAGAATGAATTGATGTCCATGGTCTCTTAAGAATGTCATATTTTATTTTATCAGTTATTTTGGAATCTTCAGAAAAGATGTCAGGGTAGGGAGGCATAGAAGACGTGACATTGGTGTTTTGACACCCAGAGGACTCAGCCATTTTAAATTGTTTGCATCAGCAACAGAATTACGCTGGTTTTGTAAATGAAAAGGGAAGACTAGATTTCAGAACAGAATATAGCTACAAAGTTTCAGATCATTATATATTTTTTTATTAACTTCATTACTTTAGTTATATTTTTACTATATTTACCATATTTTTATTTTTGTGAAATTTTCGATTTGTACGCAACTGTGTTTTTGCTTACGGGTTGCTACGCGCCTGGTCCCAAATCAGGATAGTCTGGCCCTTGTTAGACATGTATGATTTTCAATTATAGATTCTTGTGTATAATTATAACTTAAGTTTAGTATGACTAAGAAGTCCATAATCACTGTACTAGTAACTTATGTTTAGGGGTCAATTGAAGCAAGCCCCCATGTATGAGAGGGTATCGCTGCATTGTAGACCATTTGGTGGCCTTCAGCTGTTCTCAGCTCTGTGTTTGGGTTGTTGTTTTTTTAAGCACATTCTTCATTTTCATTCCAATTTAATTTGAAATTGTTTGTGAAATATCTTGATCACAGATTCGCTGTCATCTAATGCCAATGTTATAAAAAATAATATATCTGTTCTTTAAATAATTGATTTAGGAATTAAGAAAAAAAATGTTTGTAACTTGTTGAAAACTCAACTTCGTAAGACACAACGTTACCTTCTATAGGGCTTCTTTTCGTTTCATGCGAGTTTTTTTAAACAGTAATTTCATAGAAAAGTTGTTTACCAGTATCAAGTTGCTAAAGGAAACGCAAAGTTATGTTCCTTGAAAACTTCAACAGTGTTTAAATATGAAAAAATCACAAAAACATCGAAAAAGATGCGTTTTCATTTCCGGAAATTGGAAAAGTGCTTGTAAATCCAAATCAATTACGGCTTGGGACGCGTCACAAATTCGTACTTAATATTTTACATGCGACTTTCGAAGTGAAATAATGCTGCACTTTAGCAAATTATTGACAAAGTAGTATCTTAATATTGTTTGAAGCGCCTTTGGCTATATCAAAGCACATGTAGCAGTCTGTAACACCAAAGCCCTAACTGAAAACACGATAAAGGAAACCATCTTGAAATGACCTTGACATGGACAAAATCTATAAATACGTATTCAAATGAGGTCCCGATTGAAATTGCAATGGCCCTGATCGAGTATAATGTTTGGGGGTTTCCACGATATATAGCAAGTACGGAGAGACACGATGACAAATAATAATAACATCAGCTAGCATTAAATAATTAAAAAAAATAGATATCTTCATACAATGTAGAAATAAAATAATCAAGTATTCTTACAGAGTCAAGACTTATACAGAGAGGAAGTAAGTCAATGCTTTTAAATATTTACCTTTCGTAGGATGGCATCCACCAAATATCAACGGCGTCACTGATTAAAAATAGCCGCTAAATAATATCCATGTGCAATTTGACAAATTTAAATGCCTTCATTACAAACATTTTCGGCGATGAAATTATTCTTACAATAGTTCACTTACATCTTCATCAAAAGCACAGATGATAAAAAGCTATGCTTAACTTTTTAATTAGCACTTTTTCAAATGGGGAACATCAATTGTTTTGGGAAAATAGACGATCATTTAAGGTAATCTTCCTTATAATTATTGTTTTTCATGACAAAAAGTGTGAAAAAAATGTCTAATTAGTTATAAAGAATCTACAAGACCTGCCACTTCAGAGCAATGGCAGTTTTTCAAAAAATTATCAGGTGGGAACCCAAATCCATGGTGCTCGCATAAGGCAGCTTATCAGCCTAAAAACAGTTGAGAGCAACACTGTAATTCTTGAAAGTGAAGGATCGTTTAACTTTTCGCAGATTATTCGTTCAGGGAAGAACGGCCACAACCTTTGCATCCATTTCATTTGGCCTGATTTATAGTCATTGTATTGACATATGTCCCAATTGTTTGTCTATGATTGTTTTATTCATTAAAACTGTCTTCATCATGTGTTCATTGCTCGAATTCAATAGTTGAAGTCACATAAGGAAATAAACAAGGGAGTACATAATACGATTACTTTGCTATTTTCTTGTTTGGAAATAGAATTAAATTTATTACATGTGCATCAGAAATATATATTTAACATGAGTAACACGACGGGCGACACATGTGGAGCAGGATATGCTCTTCCTACCCGCACACCTGGTCTCACCCCCAGTTTTGTTGGGGTTCGTGTTGCTCAGTCTTTAGTTTTCTACGTTATTTCTGTGTAATATTATCTGTGTTTTGTCTTTTTTCATTTTTAGCAATGGCGTTGTCAGTTTATTTTCGATTTATGAGTTTGACCGTTCGTCTGGTATTTCTCTTCTTTCTTTTAACAATTTATTACCTAAATCTAATTATACATATGGGTTTTGGTCATTGCAGAAGGCCGTATGGTGACATATACTTGTTAATTTCTGTATCATTTTGGTCTTTTGTGGGTAGTTGTCTCATTTTCTATCAACCACATCTTCTTTTTGAAAATAATGATATGTGTGGATGAAATATACTTACTTAATGAATTATCTGACATCACTTTGAATACCATCATTTTGAATGTTTACAGATAAACGTTTTTAATTTCCATATTTTTTTTACATTAGTGAAACGCAAATATATCCTGATTAGTAATAAATTTAAAACATATAAGGAAATATTTATTGTAACAATTGAGAAAAAAAAACATTTGACCGCATTGGCATGCTTTTAATTTTGTACGTTATGTAAATATTTTATATATTTGTTTTTTTATGGAAAATTTTTATTCTACTTCAATTTGAGGAAGCCATAATGAAATACAAACTCCACTTGCATCAATCAACCATTGCTCATCGGTGCGTTGAAAATCAGTATAATGTTATTGTCTATAAGAGATTAACTTGAGTATTCTGTTGACGTCAAAACTGCAGCTGACCAGAATTTTCTTAAAATTAGCGACAGCAATCTCAAATCACTAGTATGAAACGATAGGAAAACCTTATAGCTATAGGTTGTCCAGTGCGCTTGATATCAACTTGAGGATTATAGTTTCAATATAACAATTAACAAGCGTTCGACGAGTTTATTATTACTATTAAACTTAAATAACGAGAGTTGAATCCAAGCAATATTCAATATTCACAAGTCGATAAACCTTTTTCTCTTATGGTCAACACTGTCAATGCGTTAAAGTAAAATAAATTCACAATTTATACTGTAGTCATTTGCACATATAGAATGACGTCATATGGCATTGGCTAGAGGTATAGGGGAGGGTTGAGATATCAAAAAACATGTTTAACCCCTCCACAAGTTTGTGCCTGTCCCTAGTAAGGAGCCTCTGGCTTTTGTTAGTCTTGTATGATTTCTAATTTTTAGTTTTTTATGTATAATTTGGAGTTTAGTATGATGTCCATTATCACTGAACTAGAATACATATCTTTTTAGGGGCCAGCTGAAGGACGCCTTCAGGTGCGGGAGGTTCCCGCTACATTGAAGACACATTAGTTGCATACGGCTGTTGTCTGCTTTATGGTTGGGTTGTTATCTCATTGACACATTCCACAGTCCCATTCTTAATATTATGTATAAATATAATTCGTCAAAATATCAGCCCAACATGTTAGATCTGTAAATTTGTGGAAGAAAATGTGTTAATCTTTCCTGGCTGGGATTCGAACTCATGCTACTGATACATCGTCGCACCAAATCGCATTGCACTATGTCCTACGCGCTAGAAACTCGTCCACTTATGCTGTACAATGATTCGGAGGTCAGGTATTACCTATCTATATAAGTGTTGGTCAGGTGTCTGTACAAAGTACATGATGTATATATAACTTATGAAGATGAACTTTTTACAGATCAGCTGAATTATCTATCGTAGAGGATTTTACAAATAAATGTAGATGCAGTCTCAGACTGAAATAGTTATATATTGCGATACATAAAATCACGCGGTTACTAAATTTATTTCTTTCAAATCCGACATTCATTTAGACAACCAAATGATAAGTTTAATAATAACCTAAAGAGGTCTTAATTCTGTCTTAAAATTAAAACTTTCGATAGTAAAAAGACTTATTATTTTGATCAAAACAGTTTTCAAGTGTTTAGATAGAATTATCTGCATAATCACTAATTAGTCACTGGTTCAACTTTTGTGGTCAGGGAATCATTTTCATTGTCATAGACAGTATTTATAGCTCCCAGAACGATTGTTTTCCCTAAAAAAAGAAACATTTCTATTGTTCTCAAATGCATTGAAAAAACAAAAACAATGTGATTGGATTTAAGGATTTACTTAGGTTAGGTTTTGTAACAAGTGCCATGTTTTATAAATCAAATATCTCGAGAAGGAGCTCCATGACCTATCGATATTTTTAGCTTAATTTGATCCTTACCTGATACTCTTCCAACTTAAAGTATCAATTTTGAATTATTGATTTGTTTAATTTTACCTTAGACTACCTAAGTCCATCCTTTAGAATTGTAAATTCTGTTACCTTTCCTGATGTTATTTACATTATTTTATGTTTTCACTGCTAAGTCTTATTTAGTATGGTTTTCTACATATTTTTAGTGTCTTGGCATACGAGTATGGTCTAACAAATTAATACTTAATAACACTAAGTGAAAGGGATGGGCTATTTGAGCACTCCCTTAGTTTTAGAGACTTTAAATTGTTACTCATTGTTGGTAGATTGTAGTGTTTAAGTCTTCTTAGAGTAAAGACAATTATCATAACTATAATAAAAACATGTTTATTACATTAATCAAATAACTGCAGTCAAGTTTGCTTATGACGACAGTATCGTATTCAAAACCATTGATTGGAAATCGGAACAAGAATTTGAAAAAAATATTCAAATAACAGGCTTATTATTTTGAACGTCAGACCCACTTTTTGTAAACATGAGACTGATCAGTGGCTCACACGTTCAAACAAATAAAAATGTCAAAATCAAATGTGAGGTTTGGATAGCACTCATAAAAACATCTTCCTGATATATTATTTCCGTGGTTTGAAAAGAGAAGACAAACGGGTGCCATATGTGGAGCAGGATCTACTAACACCGTCCAGAGCACCTGAGATCAACCCGAGTTTTGGGAGGGATTCGTGTTGCTTATTCTTTAGTTTTCGATGTTGTGTCATGTGAACTACTGGTTGTCTGTTTGTCTTTTTCATTTTTAGCCATGGCGTTGTCAGTTTAATTTCGATTTATGAGTTTGACTGTCCCTTTGGTACCTTTCGTCACTCTTTTTTAATTTTGGTGTTTATCTTTTTTTATATAAAAAAATGTGAGATATCTGTGTGTACTTTTATGGTTTGTATTTGTTATTTTCAAACATTTCCAGCCAGTAAAGGTCAAAGAAAGAAGTGAATATTTTCAATACTTTTGTACTTTTGTAAAAAAAAAAAAGTTGAACAAATTTCGACTTAAACCTGATTACTATATGAAATAGAAATGAAAACAACTACTGTAAACCAACTTATTTTCGCGGATACTTTATTTCACGTTTTACCCTTTCATGACCACTTCGCGACGTTTTAATTTCGCGATTATCTGATTTACTTGATTAAGTTTATTAAGGAAAGATCAAAGATTGACATATTCGCGACGATTTATATTCGCGTTATTTTTCTACTCTCGAAAGTCGCGAAAATAAATCACTCGCGAAAATAAGTTGGTTTACAGTATTAAAAAGCTCCGATTAAAAGAAACATGTTTTTGTTGATTGTGTGTCGGCAAATAGCCAATGCACAATAAGAACGATTAACAAAATAATTTTGATAACAGATAATTTCGAACTTATATTTTACTTCAACTTTTTTTATAGGTTTATCAGATGGTTTTTTTTTTTTAAATTTTATTGCAGATATTTAATTAGAGAATATAGATAGAATAAAGATACTTACGAATGATAAAATAAATAGTCACGATACAAATTGGCAGGCTGATTCCGATTAAAAGTACAATGATCAAGAGAAATGATTTTGATTCTGTATTCAAAACTGCATCCATTGTTTCTATTGGATAAGACAGAAGAAAACAAATTAAATTACAGAATGTACATTTGATTTGATATTTTTTTTATCTTGTTTCTTAGTTGGCTTTTGATATGATGTTTTATTTAAATAACATTTATCTTAATAATTTAATTACAGGTTTTGCAATAAATATTGTCTTTCAGCTTAGCGGTTGTCAGCTGTCAATTACTTAGCAGTAAAGTGCCCACAGGTCTATTGTATGATGTTCACGTATCACGATTGAATGACCATATACCATATAAAGTCAATGGCTAGAGGAATACTTATTATTGGTAGATTGCAGTGTTTAAGTCTTCTTAGAGTAAAGACAATTATCATAACTATAATAAAAACATGTATATTACATTAATCAAATAACTGCAGTCCAGTTTGCTTATGACGACAGTATAGGAATACAGGGAAAACAACTGAAAATAAATATCTCTATGATTGCTGACCAATTTGACCAATTTGACTTTTAGGGTGTCGTAGGGTTGAGTTCAGTAAATTTGTCACTACTTTACACACACATTGTCTTTTTGATGATATGTCTTATATCAATATATAATTTCGTTTCAAGAATTACAAAAACATGATGATTTACAAGGCTGATTGAGAATTTTGTTGTAAAAATTGCTTTTCAAAAATAATTTAAATTCTGTTTTAATATAGCAAAACAGTAGTTATACCTAGGCATTTTTTTTCGCTTGAGAAAACAATAAAATGTTTTTTCTGACAAGACATTTGATGGAAACATTAAAAGGACAATCCATGTCCGTTAGGGTATAGTCAACAGCCAAATCTACAGAATGATAATAACCATATCGATTTAACGTTTGGTTTACGACGTGTTGCTGTCTCTGAAATACATGAATAAGGTAAAGCTAGAGGTATGTATATGCACAATAAAACAGGAAAAATAGAACAAACACAATAGAACAAAAGCAATAGAAAATGCTGAATAGAACAAGTCAAAATACATTATATGATAATTTTGCCCTATATATTAATCACTTTTACGCTTTCAATGATACAAATGTACATTATAAAATAAAAATATAAGATTATCTTCGTAAAACATCACAGTACACTATTAACATTTTTATTTTATTTATTTGAACTTTATTTCTAAATTTCAAATACTTTACAGCTACACTTTTTGAAATTTCTTTACACACTCTTGCAATATTGATATTGTTCATGATAGAACGTAGATAAAAGAAATCGAAAAGGAAAACAAAAATATGAGTCAGTTTGATTGTTTTTGAATTATAAGCCATTGGCATTCTAGATTTTTATTTACTTGACATTGCCAGCTTTTTTCTTTAAAGAATATGAAAAATAACAAGACTTTTTATTAATATTTTCAAATATTGGTTTTTAGACTATATGCAATACAATTATGAAAAGGAAAAAAAAGGCCTAGTGGGCCTTCTTTTTACTAGACACTATCGTCACTGATGGGTCTTTCGTAGACGAAACGCGCGTCTGGCGTTTATACAAAATATTGTCCTGATATCTATAATGTGTGTATTTACAACCATTGGGTCGATGCAACTGCTGGTGAAGATTTATTTCCCCGAAGGTATCACCAGCCCAGTAGTTGTTATATTTATAAGTCAACTGTTTACAATATTTTTGAAATTTTAAGGCTTTTCTACCTCAGGCATAGATTACCTTAGCTGGATTATGCAAAACCTTTAGGAAGTGTGGTCCTAATGCTCTTCAACTATGTACTTTATTTTTTTTTTTATTTTTTTTTATTTTTTAACTTTTTGGGATTAGGACGTTGCTGATGAGTCTTTTGTAGACGAAACGCGCGTCTGGCGTATATACAAAATTTTGTCCTGATATATATGATGAGTGTATTGATTAAACACGAGGATTCCGAATATCTTACAAAAAGTCAAAAACAAGGGGAGCAAATATCCTAAATTGATTATTTCAAACTTTTAAGATATATAGCATGCATGTACTCACCCCAATGAAAAATGAGCAATTCGGAGCAGGAAATATCTTCGGTATACCAGCTCGAATACTAACTTGTGTTAAGGATATATTAGCTTCTGTTTCTATCATATTTCTTGGTGGAACATCTTTATTGAAAACAAGTTTGAGATAATAAAAAAGTAACAAAATTGTGTACAAGTGTAACCAGAAATGTTGTAAATTACGCACTAACTAGACTATTGATTTCAATGCTTATTCATTATTTGTTTATTTTTCCTAAAAAAAATTTAAGCAGTCATGTAAGGTTTTTTTATGTATATCTTTAATTTTTTTCTTAAAAGCTATTTCCAACGTGATTAGTATTACTTATTAAAACAATTTATATCACCCCTTATTGTGTAAGGATTTGTGTTGCTAAGGTTTTAGTTTTTGTTGGTTTTTTTTCTGGCTGGTAGTTTGTCGTTTCCTAATTTTTTCCATGGCGTTGTCAGTTCGTTTTCATATTTTGAGTTTGAATTCATCCTTGATGACGTTCGTCTCTTTCATCTTTTAAACTTGGGATTTTATTTCATTCCAAGTACATGAACTGTGATGGATTGCTCAGAAACCCGATATGTACATGTAGCATATCAAAACACAAAAGTTTGCAATCACAAAGGATAAATTAGGAAATTAATTCCACTCACATATGAAGTTAAGATTGGAAAACGATATGTATTGCTTGCATTCTTCAAAATCCAATGCGCAACCATAACTTTGATGAAAATCTAATTCCTTGACATTTGATATAACCAAGCTAAATTGTGTACATGAATCGATCACTTCTTTATATCTTGCATTGTTATGTCTAGGTTTGCCATTGAGTAGAATAGGACCATATGTTCTCCCTCCCTTCCACAGCCTTGATCGAAAACTAATACATTGTGATGTATTTCGAACTTGACAAATTAGCTTCAATGGTTGTCCTAATTCTGGTCTATCCGAAGCGACAAAACAGGAAACTAAAACATAATAACATTTTCTATCTACACATTTTATTATCTGTGGTTTTTTTGGTGGGAAATCCTGAATTTGCTTACCATACTTTCATCGCTATCTTCATCAACAAAGAACTATAGAAATAAGGTATGTCTGAACAGGATATGTAGGTTAAAGCAATAAAAATAAATATAGCACACAACTAGGTTAACAAGTTACTGTAATTTTGTCGATGTTTCACTGAAGTATACCCAACAAATAGTTTTCGAAACACTCAAATTGAAGTGAACTACCGAACTAGACTAATCATCGGGTTTTTACATACCTATACAGGATCAGCAATGCACAAGAGATCAACCCTTTTTTTGTGGGGTTCGTATTTCTCAATATTCAGTTTTATATGATGTGTTGTTTTTTTACTTTCGTTTGTCTTTCGTCAATGTGTTTTTGGACATGGGGTTTTTTTCTCGCACTTTTGTTTGTTTGTATGTTCCTTTTAGTATCTTTCATCGGGAACATATTATGAAAACTTCTGCTTTATCTAGGTAGTGAGTCATCTTCTTCGTTTTTTTAAGAATTAATTTACTATAAATACGACTACAAAATATGCCCCTCGTGTACTATACAGGTATCAATCTTTTAATCTTAAAATTGGTTATGATTATCGAATACATGTAGATAAATATTCAACGATGCATATTGAGAGACATTTCAAAGCTCATGAAGTTAACTTTTTATTACAGTATTCTTGATATATTTGCACTCATGGTTTTCCGATTAAATTTAAATTTCAAAGGGTACATTTTGTTTATACGTTTAATGATGGTTTTCCATTTTTTTTGTGATTTTACTTTGTAATGATAGTCATTAGTTGTAGTGTTAAGTTGACGTTGTTTTCCGTTTAATGTCTTTTACAGTTTTTCATCAATTCGTACGTATAGATGTCCATTGATTTTCTATGATTTACACAAAGAATTGTGTAAACATTTGTAAGTATATTTAGATGCATATTATATGGATAACTTTAAGTCGCAAACTTTGGTTCATACGTAAGCACATATGCAGGTTACCATTAGCCGAATCTGTCAGATCTATCTAATTAAATAAAATATTGAACAAGAAGGTGAAACACATTTCACTGTAGTTTTGAATTAATATTATTGCTCACGTTCACTGGATATATTCTGCACAAAAACAATGAAGAGAAAGAGAATGAATCCTCTTTTCATTTTAAGTCATTTTATATCATTCTCGTTCAGTCCTGAAAAGAAAATATTCAAATGTTTCAGCTATTAGATATATTTATAAAGTACTCAGTGACTTTGTTTTATATTCAACGGTACACATTGAAGTCCCTTTTTTACAGTATTCATTATTATTATATAAAACAGGTTATATAAATACATGAGCAACTTTAATGAAGGGTGCAATAACTTTCTATATAACGTGTTGTTTTCATGTTTTTCTTATATACCTACTAAAGCACATCCGTGATATCGTGGGTCCGTTACTGAATTAAAGTATATAAATATGCGTTAGCTTTGTTTTAGTATTGGTATTGTCATCAAATCAAGTCATTAAGATACACTGGAATTTATCAATTATTGGTAATATTTATTATTTGGAAAACAAAAGGACCTGGAATGAAGTATTTTTTTCATCAACTGTTACAGCATTGTCCTATATTAGTTATAATTAATGGTGGATTCTTTAATTCGCTGTTTTACGTCATGCCGGCTAACATATTGGAAACTGTACCTATACGCCTTATGTTAAGTCCAGATTTTTATTTCGTATTGTCATTTTAGAAAGTCACACTGATTAAAATATTGAAATAGGGATAAGGTGACAATGATTGAATTTAGTTGTGTCAACCCCGTGATTATGACCCGTATATATGTAAAACTCAGAAACGTGTCCTTCCCCCCAAATGTGTCCACATCGACGTCACTGGAATGCAAAACATGTATGGGCGCCCAAACGTGTTCATTTTTGATTAACTTACCTCCAAACGTGTCCAATCCCCCAAACGTGTCCATATCAAGCGTTTTTTGGTTATTGCTATTTCATTTATATATAATAATTTTACCATTTCATTAAAAATAAAGATAAAGTCGTAAGGTCTTTTTTAACCGGCAGTATAAGCTGGGTAAAAGTGGGGGCGTCATTTCGGCTATGTCGTATGTAAATTGTAAGCAAACATATCTATATAAACAGTACATATACCTGGTCAAAATGTCCCTTTCTCTGCGCATTAGAACTTTTATTTTCTCTCTAAATATGCATGAAGTTATTGGACAATACGCAATCAACAGTCTAAAGTTGATTTATACACTAGAATGTAAAATCATTAACACTTGTATGTTCTCTCTAAATATGCATGAAATACTTGCAACTGGACAATACGCAATCAACAGTTTAAAGTTAATTCATACACTACAACTGTAAAAACATCAAAAAATTAAAACTTGTATATTTCTCTAAATATGCATGAAATACGCAATCAACAGTCTAAAGATACAGTACATTTAATTTGCAATCAGTAAAAATACATTTTTATTGTGCCATTCTTATCTAGTGTCTGTTTATTTGAAAACAGAAGTCTGTTATATCATCTTTAACCGTGTAAAATGTGCCTCGTCAAGGATACTTATCTATTTGTATTACTACACCTTTTCGCTAGAAACCGCTACTAAAAACAGCAGTCCCTTTGCTCATTGCAGGATTGTTTCTGTTATCAACGATATCTCCTTTATTGTAATATTTGTAGCTGGTCATATAACACTCAGAAACGTGTCCTTCCCCCCAAACGTGTCCGATACTGCCAAACGTGTCCACATCAACTTCACTGACTGTAAAACATGTCTAGTTGTAAAAAAGGGCGTCAAAGCGTGTCATTTGTATTATTCAAACGCCTAAACTTGTCCATTTTTTAATAAACACCCAAACGTGCCCAATCCTTCAAATGTGCCTAATTCCCCAAACTTGTCCTATAATATTAAGGGAAATAAAAGTTTGTTATACTGATATTACGGAAAATAAAACTGTACTTTTCCGCTCCCAAAAAATGTAATTTAATTCCAAGTTACGATTAGTGTTCAATTAGTGTAAAAAAAAAGAAAGTCAATTCTTTTACAAGCCCGCTGTGCAGTATTCGCGGATTACAGCTGATTTCCTAATGCTTGCAAAATAAAACTTTTTTTCGCTTGCTTGCTTTGTTTGCATTATTGTTAATACAAGCTTTGTAAATAAGATTGACATCTTTAAATAATGTATATAGGCATTGTTTAACCTGAATATATTATTTTTGAATTTAATTGGGTGTTATCCTATGAATAGTACAATATAAAAACCAAGCAAGCAAACTAATCAAAGTGTTGTTCTACATGCGTTAGGAAATTAGCTGTAATATAAAAGGTATCATCGGAGTTTATTAGTCCAGAATAATTACATAGTTAACGATTAATTCAACTATACTAGAATTGTTTGTGTGCTTTATTTAAACGAGCATAATACTTGCAAGTGGAATATAAGCAAATTCATTGAAAGTTGATTTATATGTTACAGATTAAAGTTGCAATAACAACCGACATTGAACCAACTAATACTAATAAATTACCACTTCATCAACTGTATCCCCCATTATAGAATTGCCGTAAACGTTATTGATTTTATTCATGTATTTGCGCTAAAAAACGTGAGACGTCCTGGCGTTTAATAGTGGACACGTTTTGGCGAATAACAAATATCGGACACGTTTGGGGGAATCGGGCTTGTTTGAGAATAATAGACAAGTTAGGGGGAATCTGACACGTTTGGGGATAATAGACAAGTTTGGGGAAATCGGACACGTTTGGGGGACAAGACACGGTTGGGAGTGTTACATATAGTAAAATCCTTAATACACCGTTTGGTGGTGCGCCTGTCAGATGCGGAACGTACAGACAAGGTAATAGGTAACAGGTGAATATACTATTGGTATTTATCGGTATCAGATTCGACCCGGAACTTGTTAATTATTAGCAATATCAATTAATTGGAAAACAAAAGATATGGAGTGGTGTAATTTTTAATCAACACCATTGTCCAATATGAGCTTTGTATAAAGTTGAATTCTTTGATTTGTCGGCTGATAAAATGGACGTCGTTATTATAGTATTATAAATATGAATTTTTTTCTCAGAACGATTGGTCATGCTTTCAAAAACCCAACCCGGACGATATCATGTTTAACATAATTATTTTCCTCGACAACTAAAATCACTTGCCATTGAAAAGAAACATTTTTAAATTTCATAAACTTTAAATATTATAATCTTTATTGCAAAATTACACCCATGAGGGTCAATCAATACAATCAAACAATAATTTCATACTATACAGATGTATACAATGCAATACAATGAAATACAATGTAATACAATGAAATACAAAATAATACAATACAATATATGGAATAATAGAACATTTTAAGAGTTCAATTATAAATGTATGTAAAAAAATACCATCATAACCTTGCCTGGCACGGGTCCGACTCCCTCATTTCTAAAGACTGTTTAATGAAGACTCCAGTATGACAAACAAGTTCAGGGATGGGGTTTAGAATGTGTTTAAGTTTATTGAATGTATCAAGATACGGAAATAATGGTACATAGTCTTTTAGATAAGCAAAAAGATTAGAACGCACAGATATGTTAATGTCACAATACAAAAAAAAATCATCACCTAGGACTTCACATTTTTTTCACGTTATCTTTTATTTTCATTGGGTTGGTTTAAGTGACATTCGATATATTTGTTTGGTCGCAATGTTATATGATCTCGTTTGCATGACTAAATAGTGATGATAGATATTATGATCTATTTAAATAACCACAATACTTACTCACAATTTTCACTTATCATTATCTGAATCAAAATATAACTTCTGATCTGTGTAATTGAATCTGTCAAAAACTTAAAAAGCAAAAGGTATTTAAAATCTCAATGTCATCTCAAATCCATTGTGGTTAATGGTCGATCATTTCAACGAATCTTGTAAAGAAAAAGTTATAAAACATCGAATCATCATCCCTTGATATCGGAAGTTCTGGGTTTTGGCGCCAGTAAACTGGTTCATTGGTTATACAGAATAAACTTTTCTCAATTAAGAAGCCGTAAACGTTTGCATATAACTGCAAAAAACATTCACTTCATTTGAATTTTGGTGGGTATTCGCCTTATTGGCAATCATATCACATCTCATTCTTCTTACATAGTAAAAATATTTAAATAAATTGATATAGGTACACGACACATGTGAAGTAAATGTTACAGTAATGTGTTGTTGATTATAACACTATATATGCAAAACATATATAAAATTACTTACTGTGATTTAAAGGACAGCAATTATATCATCCTGGTGCATTTGGACTAATTTCTAATTATATATAGATTGGTTAAAAACCCGCCGATGTTCAGAAAGTTAGATTTTCTGAAAATCGCTTATTAAGGTTAAGATTGTTGTTTTCTGCACTATACCATTATTTATAAATAGTGATAATGAAATATATTTGTATCATTATGTTGTACATGTATCACGGCCTAATACGCAGATGTGTTTTCTTGCACTTTATTGCTTGCTTTTTTAAATCGAGAAAAGTTAAAAAAAATAAAAAAAAAAAAGTATACTAAAGTTCATGCACTATATGAGAACTTATTTCATTTGTGCTTAATATTATTAAACATTGCATGTAAATCATTTTTACCTGGATATATATTTAGATTTCTAAAAATAACCTCTACCAAAAGTATTAATAATTATAGCTTGTTTAAAAATTTAACCTTGCTGAATGTAGTATATTCATATCAAATTTGTTGCTAAAGTTCTCAAATCAGTCAGATATTGTTCTTGTTCGTCTAACATGGTCTCGTTTGCAATCATAAATAATCATGTTTTATTCCTGTACATTCTGTAGTAAAACTTATATCCTAATCACTTGCTCTGTAGTAACATCAGTATCGCAATCAACGAAAGTCCAATGCATTAACTTTATTGGTTTAGTTTATATTTGCAATTTGCACGTGTGAGACATTTAATAATACGCAAAATGAAGGTCGATTGCATTGAAGCAATCTCGTTTTTTTCTAATATATAATAGATAAGACCGTTGGTTTTTCCCGTTTGAATGGTTTTACACTAGAAATTTTGGAGCCCTTTGAAGCTCGTTGTTCGGTGTGAGCCAAGGATCCGTGTTGAAAACCGTACATTGAACTATAATTGTTTACTTTTATAAATTGTTATTTAGATACCACGTCTCCCTATATCAATGTATTTGAGCCACGTACGTGACTACTGACATTGAACTACATTTTGTGGTCAACTCTTAATATATCGTAATAAGCATGCTTTTGTTTTAATACATAAAGTAGAAGCAAATCTTGGGTATCGGGGTTGGGGGGAGGGGTAAATGCTACCAAAATACACCAAACGGAAAGATATCATGATAAGCATTCTCTTATGTTGAAAAAGGTGAAATAAACCTGGTTTTATAAGACACACAACAATGATTTAAGACACAGCACGCAATCGAAAAACAAAAGAAATAATACAAAAAATCACCATGATATCAAAACACAATGACGAGATGTGCAAGTACTGAGCAACGGCAAATGGATATTTTCAAAAAATTGACCAAACAGTATCAGCAATATTAACAAAGACAATGAAAAAAATACAACCAAGCGTTCCTTAAATGATAAACAACGTCAGAACTTAGAATTTTCAATTGAAGACCATCGTATATTATTTGTGAAGGAATATTCACAACAAGGTATTGGTGTCTTTCAAAGAAATTATTTAGAGAAAAAAAACGAGACATTCTTTTTCATAACGTTTCAATATCAATGTGCTACTCATAAACTGTTTTCACAGAGATATGTCTCGCCTTTTAGTAGTTTTGATAAGGCAAATGTTGAAATCCAAATAACAATACGTTTTACACAACTTATGCCAATGTTCAAAATCAATGAACCATGCCTGAGTTATATGGCTAAACAATCTCCATGTAAATAAAATGTGCCAATGCTTATGTAACTGCATACCAAATACCATTGACTTATTAAAGGTGGTTCCCAAATCTTCATACAATCACTCACACCAAAACGTATAACTTTCTACAAACATTAACTTGTAAACTATGTAAAAGTTTCAAAGTCAATGAACCATAAAGAGGGGATGGAGCTATATGTTCTCCATGGAAACAATTATTGTAATTGCCAATATATTTGCAAATCAAATAGCATTGACTTAACATAAGCAGTTCATCTTAAAGTGAACTAATCACAAATTAATATATGTAAACTAAGATAAGTTTCAAAGTCGCTAGACTGTGACTGAGGGGCAAGGCCAAATATTCTCCATGGAAATGAGATGTGCCAAAGCTGATAAAACTGAATCCAATTAACATTGGCCTACCACTAATGGTTCCTTTTGAACTAAGCTAATCACAAACTAATACATAATAACTTAGAAAAATTTTCATAGTCAATAGACAATGACTTACAGAATAGAGTCAAATTATCTCCATGGAAATAAGATGATGATTATACAACTGCATACCAAATATCATTGTCCTACCACTTGTGGTTCCCCATAAACTGACCTAATCACAAACTAAAACATGTAAAATAAGCAAAAGTTTAGAAGTCAATAGACCATGACTGAAGCGGCAAGGCGAAACTATCTCAGTGGAAATGAGATGTATAAATGCTTATACAACTTTATACCAAAAATGATTGACATACCACTTGCCGTTCACAATATACAAGACCTAATTACAAACTGATACATTGTCGACGCCGCCGCCAACGCCGGAAACAACATACCTATGTCTCGCCTTTTGACTCCGTCAAGGCGAGACAAAAATTGGTGACGGTTTACAAAGTCTGCGTAGCAAATGAATGTAGGCGAAGGTTTTATGATAACATCGTAAATATAATGGAACAAAAATATCAGGTGTAAATATGACAGGTGAAAAATCACTTGCTGGTTTTGTTCGGATTGTATGATTTTGTCAGTTCTCGGTAAATAAGAATTGTTGCAATATATTTTGTATAAGCATTTAACAGTTCCAAATAATACGAGTGTGATGGTTGTCACTTATTGTATGTTCAGAAATTATTGCGAGTTTTTTTTTCGAATGATGCGACAGGATGAGTACTGCAAAGACAAAAACTTAAAGTTTGAATTTGTTATATATAAGAAAACCTGCATCTATATATATACATGCATAAACATTGAAAACAACGTTCAAGTCTATGATTTCGTTGGATAAAACAAGGCACATAATTATTTTGACTGATGATGCACTATTAAAAAGTAAAAACACAAAAATACTGAACTCCGAGGAAAATTCAAAAAGGAAAGTCCAAAATCAAAAGGCAAAATCAAAAGCCCAAACACATCAAACGAATGGATAACAATTGTCATATTCCTGACTTGGTACAGGCATTTTCTAATTTAGAGAATGGTGGATTGAACCTGGTTTTATAGCTAGCTAAACCTCTCACTTGCATGACAGTCGAATCAAATTCCATTACAATGTCAACGATGCATGAACAAAACAAACATACTCAAAGAGTAAAAATGTCAAAAATAGGGTTACAGCAGTCATTATTGTGTTATCATCTTAATATCACTGTAAAACAACAAATGTAACGAAGAAGCACAAAAATGCATGCATCAAATTTAACATACTCATTTTGCTTATCTTATACGACTTTATTTATCTATTTAAAGTCTACCCGTAAAGGATTGAAGGTTTTCAGAACTGGTATAAAATTGCGCGTTTGAAATTCGCACAGGTAGACATAAAATAATTTTATCGTTCATAGTATGACGGCATACATAAATACAGAGTCACGTAAAGTAGATATAACAAAAAACAGACTAAGCAGTAAAAGTAATAATAATAAATAAAATAATTGTTTGGTTTAAAGTATGACGGGATACATAAGTACAGTTTCACGTCAAATGTATATCATAAAAACAGATTTAACAGAAAAAAGGAGTACATGTATTATTGAATAAAATAGTTTTGTCATTCATAGTATGTCAAGATCCATAAGTGAAAGTAATATTAATAGATGAAATAATTTAGTCGTTCAAAGTATGATGTTTTACATAAGCACAGAGTCACGTCAAATAAATATCTCAAAAATTGACCTAACAGTAAAAGTTATATCAATAAAGACAAATAAAAGAATACTATAATATACACTAAGGCTACATAAACTTTCATTTAATGGCGTTTCTACTTCGTATAAGAAAAGCTTCACATAGTATAAGGACTCAATCACATAACATAATAGACAATGCACATCATATAATGAATTGTGGACATGATATAAAGATGTATGCACCTCATATAAATATGTTTGGACAGCATATAAGGACAACTTCACATCATATAATAACAAGTGTACATCATGTAAGGACAAGTTCACATCATATAATGTCATTTTCACATCATATAAGAGTAAAATGACATAATTTAATGGCAAATGAACATCATATTATGAGAAATGTCATAATAAGACAGTGTCTGCGTTCGATAATAAACCATTCAAAATACGATATATGGTCCAGAAGCAGTATCAAAGAACTTGTAGCCATTATGTTATGTGGTTGAGTCCTTATACTATGTGATGCTTTTCTTATACGATGTAGAAAAGCCATTATGTGATGTGCAATCACCATATACGATTTGCAGTCACCTGTATATTATGACAATTTGACATTATCTGATGTGCAAATGGTCTTATATGATCATGATGTGCAAGTCATCTTATATGATGTGCAAGTTATCTTATATGATGTGCAAGTCATCTTATATGATGTGCAAATGGTCTTATATGATGTACAAACTCCTTTATATGTTGTAAACTTATCCTTATGTTATGTGCTATCATCGTTAAATGATGTGCAAACTTCTTTATATGATTTAAACTTATCCTTATGTTATGTGCTATCATCGTTATATGATGTGCAAACTTCTTTATATGATTTGAACTTATCCTTATGTTATGTGCTATCATCGTTATATGATGTGCAAACTTCTTTATTATGATTTGAACTTATCCTTATGTTATGTGCTATCATCGTTATATGATGTGCAAACTTCTTTATATGATGTGAACTTATCCTTATGTTATGTGCTATCATCGTTATATGATGTGCAAACTTCAGTATATGATGTGAACTTATCCTTATGTTATGTGCTATCATGTGTATATGATGTGCAAACTTTTTTATATATTGTGAACTTATCCTTATGTTATGTGCTATCATCGTTATATGATGTGCAAACTTCTTTATTATGATTTGAACTTATCCTTATGTTATGTGCTATCATCGTTAAATGATGTGCAAACTTCTTTATATGATGTGAACTTATCCTTATGTCATGTGCTATCATCGTTATATGATGTGCAAACTTCTTTATATGATTTGAACTTATCCTTATGTTATGTGCTATCATCGTTATATGATGTGCAAACTTCTTTATATGATTTGAACTTATCCTTATGTTATGTGCTATCATCGTTATATGATGTGCAAACTTCTTTATATGATGTGAACTTATCCTTATGTTATGTGTTATCATCGTTATATGATGTGCAAACTTCAGTATATGATGTGAACTTATCCTTATGTTATGTGCTATCATGGGTATATGATGTGCAAACTTTTTTATATAATGTGAACTTATCCTTATGTTATGTGCTATCATCGTTATATGATGTGCAAACTTCTTTATATGATGTGAACTTATCCTTATGTTATGTGCTATCATCGTTATATGAAGTGCAAACTTTTTTATTTAATGTGAACTTATCCTTATGTTATGTGCTATCATCGTTATATGATGTGCAAACTTCTTTATATGATGTGAACTTATCCTTATGTTATGTGCTATCATCGTAATATGATGTGCAAACTTCTTTATATGATGTGAACTTATCCTTATGTTATGTGCTATCATCGTTATATGATGTGCAAACTTCTTTATATGATGTGAACTTATCCTTATGTTATGTGCTATCATCGTTATATGATGTGCAAACTTCTTTATATGATGTGAACTTATCCTTATGTTATGTGCTAACATCGTTATATGAAGTGGTAAGTTCAGAATATTATGACAATGTAACATCATATGGTGTGGTTCGGTTTACATCTTTATATGGTGTCAGAACATCATTATGACGATGTGCATTCATCGTCCTGATGGTCAATGCACATATTTACGATTAAAGCGATTAATCACTACGTCAGAAATGATTCCGATCTGCTTCTGCGGAGTAACAATTAATCAGGCTAAATTTTCTAGCTGTCGTTTTGAAAATGGATGAGATTTAAAAAGAGATAAACCTTGGCATGTTAGTACCTCGTATCAAGATGTAAAAAAAACACATCTGATATTGTAGGAAAAATGCCAAAATATATGAATTGCAACGTTTTGTTTTAAACGACTGGTCTAAACTAATAAACATACGGAGCCTGCAATAATGAACATACGGTTAAAATGATTAAATTTAAGAAATAATTCTCTTATTTCATGCTCGACGCTCATTTCAACAAGGGAGGGCATTACATTTGTCAATTTCTGTACACCCTAAAAAAAATCTATATGAATGCATTTAGAAACTTGATACGATTTTTTTGTTATAACGAACAAAAGTATTGTAATATGTGTTTGTGCGTTTGTGTGTAATTGTCCGGTTGTGGCTTTTTTTTACGGGAGAGGAGGGGGTTGAAATTTTAAAGTTTTTGGAACAACAGGAATTCCACTGTTTCCTCACACGTCCCCAACCCCAATGAAAGAAAAGTACCATAATTATTATTCATTTATTTATTTTAACATTCCGATTTATTGTTACCAGAGAGATTTCTACTTACATAGCTTTCGTTTTTGACTGGTAACCGATTCATAAATACGGAATGATATTTGGTCCGAGACCACAATTATTTCGTAGTGCATTTCTTTGAGAACATAAATGAAAATAAAAAAAATCCCACCTGCGCTTCCTCAAAGAAACTTTTACAGTGTGTTGAACTACTTTTGGGACAAATTATATCAAAATTATAGAAACTTCATCGGCTCTAACTCAAAATATGGACAATTTTATGTTTAGGGCGTCTTGAAATCTTTTGACAGCTTCCGAATTGCTAATTTTAAACCTTTTTCAGCTGGACCAAATCACTACTTTCCTTCAGAATTATGGACCCAAATTCTTTTACAGTGTAATTTCACCCCCTACTTGCAATTTAAGGCATTAAACATGGAGAAATAAATTTAAAAGGGGTATACAAATTAATTGCAAGTAACCCACTGTCAACACTAGGGACTATATTTGTGAAAAACAAAAATCAAGGGACGATAATTGCGGTCTCAGACCCTTTGGTCATTTATATAGAGTGAAAAAATATCATCCCGTATCGCTTGTTATACATTTATTTCGTCAATGAATACACATAAAACTATTTTTTTTAGATCACAGATTAATAATATAGTTTTTATCACTACAAAAAATGATTATTACGGTGAGGTTAAATTCCGGAACATTTATTCATCATCCACGCAAATCAACAAAAGGTTTCAGTAAACAATAAATAAGTGATATAGATACAATGGATAAGAGTAGATTCTTGAAAAAGAAACCATGAGCCCATTGTATCTATAACTTAAACTATTGTGTTAAGTACCGTTCCACCTAAGAATCAGGCAGATATTGAATGATAACTGATACATGACATTTTTTCAAAAATGTTATATTTTTAATTTTCATGAAGTATATGTGCTATCTTTCATATATACACAATATTTTGTGATATTTATCCCATTTGATGAATTTACAAGGATTTATTTTTTGCAGGATTTCCCCTATATGTCTAGGTTAAAAATGCAACTTTTCATCATTTTTAGTAGATTTTTACTATAATTAGCAGAAAAATATTAATGTATAAATATGTTTTCCATAAACTATAATATTTAATCTTCACATGTACTGGAACATATTTTTGCGTTATTTAAGGGGGCTCGCGGGTCTAAATCATTTTTTTTTATTTAATATAAGATTTCGCTATTTTTTTTCTATAAATGAACTTTATCTTATACCTAATAGAAAAATGAAATAAAAAAGTGGGGTCACCGATCATTTACGCTCACAATCTGCCTTCGAAAGAAACATTCATTTTTGTAAATGTCCTTTTTTTCTGTTGAACTAATAGGAGAAAAAGAGGTAATATCGAAATAAAAAAAAAACCTAATTACAGAAATCGCTTAAATTTTACAATTATATAGTTTATGTATAGCTTATTTGAAAACAACAATAAAAAATATAGGTCACCGATGAGTAAAAAAAGATATTTCAATCTTAATGCCAAAAAATGTCATTTTTGCACCAAAGGGAGATAACTTCGAGCTTTTTCAATGATATCTACATTTAAAAAGTCAGGTGGGGCCAACATGAATTGATTTTTTGGAATGATTTTTGTGCCATATGATAAAGTAACAACTACTTAAGGTAATTTATAGAATTTGTAATGAAAATTATATGATTAATTTTTTCTGAAAATCTTATACCCGCGAGCCTCCTTAAATAAAGAAAATTGTGATAAAGCCAATATCCTTTTCTAGTACTTGGGCTACTTGGAGTTATCTCCCCTAAAAAATTACCCACAATACCTTCTCATATTAAAGATGTCAGCTTCCAGTACATAAAATGTCAAAATGTAGTTTGTCAGCTTTTACAAACGATAACTGTGGGGAATCAATTCACCACCCACTGGAAATTGATACTGTAGAACTAAAAACCTGTGATCGATCCATTGAAAGCCATTTAAGGGCACTAGGAGTAAGTGATAGCTCAAAAAGTGTGAAGGAGGGAGAACTGATTGCATATCGGGTTGGATTTTTTGTATTTCCAAGTGATTACAGAGTATGCCCAAGACACAGGGACATTCTTGGCTTGCACTGGCGGGCAAGGGCATCATGTCAGTACCCAAACCATGTTGGAAAGGCAAAGCCATACAGATCAACCTCTATTTGCATGAGTAGAAGGATGCTGATAGAGAAGGGCGTTCTTCTACCTGTTGGTTCTGGTGAGTTTAGTCATATAAATGTACATGTACTGCACACTAACATTTATTCAGATAAACTTATTTAAATGAATGTGCATTTAACATTTAATTGCTGATAAACCTTCAACATTTTGTATTTGCATAGCTTTGTTAAGACATGGTGCTATAATATTTTGCACTAAAATACATGTTAAATTTAAAATACGTATAAGAAAATGTAGTATGATTGCCATTGACAGAACTCTCTATAGTCTATACTGGTATATATTTGTACCGTTCATCACCATTCTGAAAAAACATGCATTAAAAAGGTTTTTTTTGTTTTGTTTTAGGAATACAAATATTGGGTTATGACTTCAGTGAAGCTCAAAGTGGAAAGAGCTATTGTGATGCCAAAATCGCACATATGAGGGGCAAAATTAGAAGTCATGCAGCAGAAGGACAGAACATTTTAACAGCTTATGAGGTCAAGAAAGCCATTGAATGTGGATAGGGAATTCAGGGGGTACAGGCAGCTGTAGTGGATATCAATACAAACAGTCAAAAGATCCAAAAGCACTCATGGAAAGGAGTAAGCTTTCTGAGTAACATAAGGTTTTGTAATGGTGGCATTAGAACTTGGAGAGCGTACAATGTTGGTGAAGGGAATTTTACAACTCAAGAAACAGTGGATGGGTATAGCAAGGTGAAACAGACAAGCACATATATCCACGTGGTTAGTGACTTTAGTAACTCAGAGAGTTTAGGTAACATCAAAGAGAAATCTCTTGTACCATCAGTGCTTGAAGATGTAGATAGTGTACATGTTGACAATACAGTTGAAGCCCAAAATGATTAAGACCATACAGTTAATGCCGTAAATGATGAAGATGATAATGATAATAATGTTTTTTATTGCCCAGAAGAAGGATGTGGTAAGATTTACAAGTCCTACAATAAGCTTGAAGACTACATATATATTGGAAAACACGATAAAAAACTCATGATGGAGTCATCTTATGATAAAGTAAAAAAACTGTGGGCATCCAAATGTCAGCAAATATCAGACCGTTCAAAATAACTACTGGCAACACAGGTAATACCAATGTATCTTGTAACAAAGTGCCACCGTTGGGATGGGCTTTGAAAAAAGAGAAAAAGTGTGTCCGATTCTCACAAAAGGTGAAGGACTACTTAACAGAGTTGTTTGTCAAAGGTGAAACAACTGGCAGAAAAGAAAATCCAGCAAATGTTGCAATTGAAATGAGAAATATCAAAGACAATGGGGAAAGAAAATTTTCACCAGAAGAATGGCTTCAACCCAGTCAAATAACATCATTTTTCTCATGCCTTTCTCTATCTGCAGCTCATCCGTCAAAAAATAAGAAATTAGCTATTGATACAGTTGACATTGAAGATGGAAATGATGATGATTTATTGTCAGTATTAAACTTACTGGATAACAATACTATTATCGAAACATTAGATATTTGAATTTAAAACATTTACCTTTGATATGTGTACCATATTTTTGCAGTATACATTGTTAATAAAATTGCTAAAGTTAACACGTAGTGTTCACTGATGGAGATTTTTTTCCACTAATTTTCATACATGTAGTTCATACCACATCTTCTTCTTAATATAATATGATATCAAAGGCATGATATATTTTAAGACATTTTAGACATGGAACATTTGATTTGCAAAAAGAAAGTTTTGAAATATTGTCATTGCTGTTTTCACTGAAAGATTTTTGTTAGACTGTTGTCTAAGCAATAGTTTTTGTAGGGTAAAGTGGCATTTTTAGGCTTCTGAAATTTCCCTTTTGTGACTGATTTTTCAACTTTGATATAAAGTTTTTTTTTTATGTCTTTTAAAATGAATGAATGCTTGTTATTGCATAAAGTTAAATGGATTTATGCATGTATTATTTAATATTGCAATACTTTGAGTGGGTAAATCAAATTAGAATACTGTCTGACTTTGGATAAACATGTAAAAAAATATTTAACAAATTTTAGCATAAAAAAAATTGCCCAAAGTCTTAGTTAACATCAGTGTATATTGACAAAAAGAGATTTAAAGCATAGTTTGTCTCTGAACATACCGAATTTTTATCTGATCAAGTAAAATTGAATAACTAATCGTTTTGAGATACACACCCTGTTTTAGTTACAAAGTGCCGTAAATCAAAAAGTTTAAATCTAATTTTCACCAAAAAGTATACAGATCATTTCACCATCATAAGAAACAACTACATTAAGTTTCATGAAATTTAGATAAGTCGTTCTCAAGTTACGGTGCGACATGTTTATGCCGGACAGACGGACAGACAGACAGACAGACAGACGGACAGACGGACATCGGACATGTGTATACCATAATACGTCCCGTCAAAATTTTGACGGGCGTATAAATAGTTATCAAAAGTACCAGGATTATAATTTTATACGCCAGACGCGCGTTTCGTCTACATAAGACTCATCAGTGACGCTCAGATCAAAATAGTTAAAAAGCCAAATAAATACAAAGTTGAAGAGCATTGAGAATCCAAAATTCCAAAAAGTTGTGCCAAATACGGCTAAGGTTATCTACTCCTGGGGTAAGAAAAACCTTAGTTTTTCGAAAATTGAAAGTTTTGTAAACAGAAAATTTATAAAAAGGACCATATAATTGATATTCATGTCAACACCGACGTGTATAAAAAGGGGTGATTTTCTTGATTTCTGACCAAAATCACAAATGTTTGAGTAGTTTTCATGATACATTAGTAACTGGTTTATATCTATTAAAATAAATTACATTGTAGGAGGAGTTATAGAACTTTATTCATTAAAAGTGACGGTATCACACGTTCATGGTGTTTTTTAATGTGCTGAATTTTTCTTTCATAACAGCTGACATGACTCATATGGCAATAGAAAGTTCAAATATGTTGGAACGATTTTTAAATGAATAGAAAGCATTGTGTATTGTTTCATAAGCAATATAGAATATACATTGAGAGTCGTACAGCTTTTACTTTCAGCAATAGGCTTATAATGTAACGATATATCATTTTAGAGGGCAAGGTCAAGGTCATACTGCCCTTCAGTGAGACATATTTTGCATACAAATCATTTTCTTTAATAAGTGTTTCAGAGATTGACTAATAAGTTTATTACAACAGCTCTTTTACTAAATTTAAAGTAAGCAGGAAGTACAGTCAAGTCTATTATTATTCTTAAAATTCCCTATTTCCTTAAACAATTGCTTAATGATTATATGGGGTCATTATAGAAAAACGCGGATTTTTTTTTTTTGTAAAAGGTAATACAACATTCATGCTTTATGATTTGAATGCAGTTTTGACTGGATCTGTCTGGTCTTGTTAATTATCAGAACTCAAAAATGCCTTGAATTTGTCGTTTTTTTATAGATTGAAGAGCTATGTCACAAAAATGTCATTTTTTTTTTGGTTAATATATTTTTTTATATTGAATTGAAATATGTAATTTATACTTCAATTGTACCTTAATAAGAAATCACCATTAAATGTTCTATCACACATTCTATATTTTGTCTACTTTCAGCCAAAAAATGCTATAAAATGCTTTTTTTACATTAGATTTGATGATTTGAGTGCTGATTTTAACCACCTCCGTTTCCATAGCAACCAGAAGTATGACCACACATTTGAATGCATTTTTAACTATTTTAGTAATATCCACCAGATACTTGTAATTATAAAGAAAATCAAAGATGGTCATGTATTGGGTCTTGCCTGATTCTTAGGTGGAACGGTACTTAATGTCTTAAAATTGACGCCTTTTCTTAATTAGACGGTATTGTAAGTGAGTTTAAATAACCATGTAATCGTGTCAAACGATCCATTGCAATAAATTAAATTTCACAATTAATATAAAAGGTTAAAAAATACAAATAGATTATAACACAACACGTCTGCCCTAAATATCTTTATACTATCAGGCATCTGAATATTGCCTGTTTTTACTTAGCACATACTAACAACTTTTCGTCCAACAAAATTGCTTGAATTTGTCTTCTAATTTTTATAGTACATACTATTTCCATGTATACTAAATAACTACGCATGAATGACCACAAGGGTACGATTTCATTGTATTGTAATCAAGATATTAGAACAAATATTGCTACTGGCTATTTTGAAATAAATTCTCTGTGTTCCAAATGTAACTAAATACTTCGTAATTAGTTTTCAAACAGATTTTTAACATCCTACTAATTAGTCAATCTGTTGATCTAAATTTTTTTAAATTAAAAGTTTCGTTCATAAAATTAAAGAGTAACACGTATGGTTCTTTATACCTTGATTAAAGTACAACTCCATCTAAAAATTTTAATCCTTTTTCTTCCATACAATTACTTTGTACACCAAAAGAGTCAACCCTGAATATTTTGAAGGGAAATTATTAATAAAGCAATTTGATATGTTTCGTCATAAATTGGTCGATTATTGGTTGCCTAATGTCCAGTGAAAAATATTTCATACATGTAAACTATCCACTAGACTACCTATGGGTACATACCAGGGGCAGATCCAGCCATTTTTAAATGGTGTTTCAACCATGATTTGGGAGGAGGATCTTACTGTTTGTACTCATTCAAAAGCATTTTCAATATAGTTTCAATACAGTTTTTATGTGAAATAAAAAAAATACTTCCAAGAATGTAAACCTTTCACTGCAATTTAGGAATTGTCTGCTTTTGGTCAATTTATTTTGTCATGCTACCATGTAAATGAGTACATGTATAGTAAAAAACCGCTTTATATCAATAAACATACTAACACTAGCTGCTACCTTCTTTTCATTCTAAAGTCAAGGGCCTTTTGAAATCCCATTTTTGCAATGATATTAGTGAGTAGATTTACAAAACTACATAAATGAGCTACATCTAGTCTGCCAAACCATGTCATTCGACTAATTGCAGGATTACTCAAGTTGTCAATATGTGCTAAATTGGATAGTGTATAGAAAGGTATATAACATGAAACTAAGAGCGCGGGGGCAAGTACCTCGCTCTAAGCCCCTCGCTCTAGGTTTCATATTATATACCTTTCTATACACTAACCATTACACAATAAGATATATTCGAACTTATATCTATCAAAATCGAAAATGGAAATGGAGAATGTGTCAAAGGGAAAACAACCCGACAAAGAACATATATATAGTGCAGACATGTATATATGTATGTTTCCGAAATTTCTAACAAGTCAAATTCTTGTCAAATCACAATTTTTTAGCATAGGTATTTGCGAAAAAAAAGTTGTAAAAGAATGTAGTAAAACAGATGAAATCATATTATATTAATTTATAAAACAAATAGAATGTAATCATTTTTTTCATGTGGAATAGCCAACAATAATCCGTTAATAAACGACCAAACTCGCTTTTATTACACAAAATATTCGCAATGACATACAAAACAACAACACAAACTGGATAACTATAGAATAGGGACAACAAAGAGAATTCAGGGATTCAAACCTAAACATACAAGTCCGTACCTGAAACTCATTTATCTTAACCATGAAACCTCGTGGCTACCAATTCATACTACATGTTTGCCTGTTATGTATATATAAAGGTACAAGCCCTGTGTGTCTGTTGCATCGATGTATATCATTAAATATGTAGTTTTTGTTGCAATTGCCATTCCGTTGTCAAATATGAAATATTACACCAACTTGGATCGGTTAGGGCATTTTTTATTTTTTTGTTTGAGGACTGCCCTCCATGCAGTTATAACATATAAACTATCACAACATTTGGTAATTTAGAGCTGTGCCAGTTCACATCGCAAAAAACGTTTATTATTTGGCATATATTTGTAATCTTTGCGCCGTGTTTGGAAAAGTTGAAATGGTACCAGTCTATGTGGTGTCCGCTTAAAGGGTATAAATGTCTCAATTTGAATATATTAACATGAT
The DNA here is from genome assembly GCA_019925275.1 of Mytilus edulis. NCBI lineage: Eukaryota > Metazoa > Mollusca > Bivalvia > Mytilida > Mytilidae > Mytilus > Mytilus edulis. The sequence goes on along the minus strand of CM034360.1, from coordinate 3,573,306 downwards.
TCATTTGACATCGTGCTACTACCGAAGAAGGATATCCGTCATCCGAAATATCTATTATCGGTTCATTTTATAGTTATGTAATGGTGATGTTGTACCCTTTATGACTTGTTATATATTATATTTTGTAGTGTACAAAATCATATTACATGAGCAAACTCTCCATCAAACTCATACCTTGTAACACAATCATAGGTCGAAATACGACCTTCAACGTGTAGCCTTTGCTTAACCCAAATAACAAGCTATAAAGAGCCTCAACATTTTTTTTTATCATATTTTCGCCACAGCCGCAAATTTCTCCAATCAGCTCCTGTGTTAATTGATCTTAATCTCCCTCCGAAATGTTTAAAAAGTTGATTTTGTTAAATTGCATTGTCTCATTTTCTCTATTAATTACACTCTCGCTATCGATAGACACATATTTGAGCCGGGTTTATAGTTTACAGAAGCAGATTGGAATCAGTTACGACGTAGACAGTAATCATTCGAATCGTAATCATGTTTACTGACCATAACGCGAATGAAAGCACATCATATAATGACGTTTCGACATCACATAATGAAGTAAACCAAACCACATCATATAAGATAACGAGCACATAATATAATGCCACAACCACATCATATAAAGATATTTGCACATAATATAATGGTAACTGCACATCATATAGTGATATGTCACATCATATACGTGTAACGTGTACACAGGGTAAGCGTGTCTATTTCAATTTAGAATGTGTCTGTTACCAGTTTGATACTGGATCCAAAATTGTTCTATTTACAAAATATATAACAAATAGTCTTTATTCATAAATAAACGTCAATGAACCAAAATATGTACAACTGCTCTTTGCAATTTCTAATAAACTATCTATAAACAATTCTACTTTAAATATATATATATACAACTGGTACAAATTTGTACTCTTACAAATTTGTCCTTGGTCAGGAACAAACTGGTCCTTCTGGTACAATAATGCACCCTACAAGTTTACACACTTGTCGTTGTTCCGTTGGTACAAGTATGTACTTTACAAGGTGGTCACACAGACTCACACTTGTCCTTTGCGGTACAATACGGATTAGCTTGAAAACGTACAAGTCCGTATTTCTAACCGGCACCAACCTGTTCTTTATTACACTTAATAATAATATATAATATATACGAGCGAGCGATCTCGAATATCAACGTACCGTGGTCTTGTGTCTCCATTGACTTCTAGCAATCGACTAAGCTAGGAATCTCTCCTGCTTATATACCCCAATTTAAACTATTCCATTCTGAAGGAGGAGTGTTTTAACAAAGTGTCTCGTTACTCGTATCATCTGAGTTTCCTAAGGAACACCCATTCACATTTGACCTGACCCAAAGTTTACCCGCGAAACATCTTACTCTTTTCTATGTTTTATTAAAGTATATACAAATTCATAAAATAAGGCTTCTGCCGAATTGTAACCAATTAATGTAAACAATTTAACCATAGATACAAAATCATCACATACGTATATTTGTACATGCTATAAGTATATTTGCAAATCATATAAGGATCTTTGCACATAATATAAGTACATTTGCACATCATATAAAATATTTGAAATTCATATAAGAATGTTTGAACTTCATATAAGAATGTTTGCACATCATATAAAAATGTTTGCACATCATATAAGTACATTTGCACATCATATAAGTACATTTGCACATCATATAAGTATGTTTGCATATCACATAAGTATATAAGCACATCATATAAGGATGTTTGCACATCATATAAAGGTGTTTGCACATTATATAATGACAAGCGAACATCATATAAAGGTTAATGCACATCATATAATGACAGTGGTAATAACAAGACAGTGTTTGCGTTCCATAGGAATTTTGGTCCTCAATGCTCTTCAACGTCGTACTTTATTTGGTATTTTAAACTTTTTAGGATTCGAGCGTCACTGATGAGTCCTTTTTAGACGAGACGCGCGTTTGCCGTATATACTTAATTTAGTCCTGGTATCTATGATGAGTTTATTTATACGTAAACTAAGACAACTTCATACTACGTATCTGTCAAAAAGGACAACAACTTTGTTCTAATTGTCATAGCACTTAACAAATCATCGACATTATACCAAATGAGACTCAATTGTTTCAAGTATTTAAAAAATATCGATTGATTTTAGAGTTTGAATTACCTCACTTGAACTTTCCTGATCTTTCATCAGGAAATCAAGACGGGTTAATAATATATTATGACTGTAATTATTATGATGTGATGTCAACTGATAGAAAATTCTCCTCATTCGGTTATATGGAAATCATTAGTTTGAAAGGATCCTTCCAATTTTCGAGATGCAGATAATACAATACATGTTTATTACCAGTATAACACCAGGTAGGCTAGTTGCTAAGAAGATTTCAAATGATTCTAAACTTAAACGTGTAATCTATAATCATTACATACTGGCTAGTTTTGTAATAATATCTTCATGCTCTTTTTGCTCCATTCGTCGGGCTGTCTTTTATATGTCGGATCTTGTACACATTATACATATGTGTATGTTGATTTTAACATGTCACTATGATAATCAATTTACTTACGTACTTTTTTACTAGCGTAGACATACTATTTCAAATTTTGAAGAATATCGGCATAAAATCAAGATTTATTGTAGCTACTGCCACATTTTCTATGTATCCCGTTATGGAATAACCGTTTCACAAATGATATCGGATATGTTCCTTACGTCGTAACTACAATCCCCTTCCCTTTCATGAATTTGACCTACCGAATTAGACTTTTTACCGGATTTGTAATCACATAAGCAACACGACGGGTGCCGTATGTGGAGCAGGATTTGCTTACCCTTCCGGAGCACCTGATATCACCCCTAGTTTTTGGTGGGGTTCGTGTTGTTTATTCTTTAGTTTTCTATGTTGTGTCATGTGTACTATTGTTTTTCTGTTTGTCTTTTTCATTTGTAGCCATGGCGTTGTCAGTTTGTTTTAGATTTACGAGTTTGACTGTCCCTTTGGTATCTTTGGTCCCTCTTTTAATAAGTCGTGACTCAGAATTTACGTCAAATTAACATTCATAAACAGCATAAAACAATTGTAAACTACAATTTATAAACATCATTGCAAAATGTGTTTATGATCGTTTCTAATATATACATATGTATGAAAAAAAACAGCTGTAAAAATTATTAGTCTGTGACCGTTTTTGCCTTAAAACAATGGAAAATATACAAACTAAACTGCACAAGGAAAATACAATTGTAACACCTTATTTGTTTCAATATACCTAAAATGATCTGTCAAACACTAGTCCACTATATTTTACAAACAGGGCATTTTCTATTCAGCCTTAGTTTATGGAGAAGATATCTATGCATATGAAGGAGATACGGTGAACTTGACGTGCAATTTGACACCGGCGAATTCCGTTACATGGCTAGTTCCACCTGACCTTGAACAATATGCAGTAGGAAAATCTGTAAGGGAGAAGGCATTTCCAGATTTCAAGCTGATACGAAATGAAGACTTAACTCAAATACTTCAAATTTTTAATTTTACTATCTACAAGAAAGGACAATATCGTTGTCAAACAAAACAAAGTGACACCAACTTTAACGTGTTTCAAGCAGGTTAATATTACTCGCTAGATACAAAATAGATTAATAGTAATACAAATGATAAAGTTAAGCAGGGTCCGTAAGGTATCGTTTCATTTTTTATATTCAACGAACGATAAAATACTTAAAAGCCCCAAATAACATCGTTTTGTTTGTAAAATTATGCTCATTAAATTAACTGCTTGATAAACGAATTAGGTATTGACAATTCACTTGGAAACTCAACTTATACCCTTACGACACTTACCAAAGAAGAAATCCTTGATAATCATAGGTCTGTTCTATGTTCCTTTGGAATTTCTACCAAAGATGGAGAACTGGATCTTCAATCACTGTATTGGATACCTAAACTACATAAGTGTCCTTACAAACAATGGTATATTGCTGGGTCTTCCAAGTGCTCCACGAAACCTCTTTTTAAATAATTAACATCTATTTTATCAACAATAAAAGACGGGCTTCAAAGATATTGTGAAACTGTCTATTCTAGCGGTGGCGTGAATCATATGTGTATACTTAAACATTCCAAAGAATCATTTAGAGTACATACAATATATCTCTCTTGCATCTTGTAACAGTATTAAAACATTTGACTTTTCTACTCTTTACACAAGTATTCCACATTGCAAACTAAAAGACAGATTTAAAGAGTTGGTATTGCTTTGCTTCATAAAAAAGAATCGCCAATGTAGATACAAGTATCTTGTCTTAGGGCGGGAATAATCCTTCTTTGTAAAGGATCACTCTGATTCAAACAAAATATTCTCTGAAACAGATATTATCAAGATGCTTGATTTCTTGATTGACAACATATTTGTTACGTTCTTAGGACGTGTTTTTCAACAGATTGTCGGTATTCCAATGGGAACAAATCGTGCCTACTACTTGCCGACTTGTTTCTTTATTATTAGGAGGCTAACTTCATGCAGGATCTTCTTAGGAAGAAAAATAGGACGTAAGCGATATCCTTTAACTCTACTTTCCAATATATAGATGATGTTCTTTCACTAAATAATTCAAAATGTGGTGACTATGTGGAACGCATCTATCCCAACAAACTAGAGATAAAGGATAATACAGATACAGTTAAGTCAGACTCATATCTTGACTTACATCTAGAAATTGACAATGAGTTTCGGTTGAAAACAAAACTTTACGACAAAAGAGATGATTTCAGCTTTCCAATTGTGAACTTTCATTAATAATTAGCAACACTCCAACAGCACCTTCATACGGGGTTTATATGTCCCAATTAATACGATAATATTCCCGTGCTTGCATTTCCTATCATGATTTTCTTGATAGAGGGTTGCTGCTTACAAGGAAGCTATCAAAGCAAGAGTTCCAAATGGTGAAGTTGAACTCATCCCTTCGTAAATTTTACGGACGCCATCACGAGTTGGTTGACCGTTATGGAATAACCGTTTCACAAATGATATCGGATATGTTCCTTACGTCGTAACTACAATCCCCTTCCCTTTCATGAATGTGACCCACCTAAGTAGACTATTTACCAGATTTGTTATCACATAAACAACACGACGGTTGTCACTTGTGGTCAGGATATGCTTACCCTTCCGGAGCAACTGAGATCACCCCTAGTTTTTGGTGGGGTTCGTGTTGTTTATTATCTAGTGTTTTATGTTGTGTCATGTGTACTATTGTTTTTCTGTTTGTCTTTTTTCATTTTTAGCCATAGCGCTGTTAATTTATTTTCGATTGATGATTTTTCTTCTAAGGAAAGGCTGGGAATCCATCATAAAGAATGATGGTTTTCTACAAGTGTGTTTCAACAAATCAAAATGAATGCCTTCGAATGTATCTTGTAGATACGCTACCAAGCACAATTGCATACTTAACATAAATCATACCTGTAATTTTACATTTGTCATGCCGCGGCCTTTTAAGGGCATGCGGTTACAGGGAGATAATAACGTTGTTAACGTACATTGTTATTTTCGCAACGTCCAACTATGGTTTATCGGGAAAATATGTCGTGAATCAAATGTCAATTCCAATAAAGACTCAATGAATTTACCTGACATTTCCATTCATTAACCGCATAAAACAATGCTAAAAATTCAATTTCTATACAACATTGCATTACTATTTTATGATCGTTCTATGTGTAATAAAAAAAAAAGGTAATTGCAAATAACATAAGTCTGTAACCGTGTTTGCCTCAAAATAATGGATACTATATAAAATAAACTGCAGAAGATGATATGGAATATATATGTGTAACAACTTCTAATTCTAATAGTACCTTAAACGATCTTTCAAACACTTGTCCACCTGTATTGTACATACAAATTATTTCCTATTCAGCTTTAGTTTATGGAGATGACACGTATGCTTATGAAGGAGATACAGTGAACTTGACTTGCAATTTGACATCGAAGGATTTCGTTACTTGGCTAGTTCCACCTAACCTGCAACAATATGCAGTTGGGAAATCTGTGAATGAGAAGGCATTTCCAAATTTTATGCTGATACGAAATGACGATTCAACTCAAATACTAAAAATATTAAACTTCACCATCCGCAATCAAGGACAATACCGTTGTAAAACTAAAAAAGGTTGTATCAACTTTAACGTGTTCCCTGCAGGTAAATATTACTCGTTAAATACGGAATAGATCAATTACTATACACATGATTGATTAAGATTCGTAAGGTATCATATCTTTTATTATATGCGACAAACGATCCGGGGTAACACATTTTGGTTTTCTACATGTGTGTGTCATTAATTCAACATATATGCACAAGAACGCATCTTATAGATACGTTTCGAAGCACAATTATTTGCCTAATTGAAACATCTGATTTGATATCCTGTGTTGCTTTTCGTTTATGAAATATATTCGTTCTTGCATGGTTTGTATGTTGCATTGAATTTTATATTATTTGTGTGTGGGTTTCTCTGTTATCAACATTCTTGTATGTGTTTGTGCTGTATTTCTGTCACGTAGTGTTTAAGTGATATTTGTTATCATTGTCATAAAGCTAGAGGTTTCACATGCCATTCAACCCACCATTGTTTTTCTGTATTTCAATTTAAATCCTATGCTACACAATATTATTATGTTTACCCTATTCGTATATGACCTACAACCAATATTACCCGACTTACATCTAACATTGAAGATTTGTATAACAGCAAGTTTGTAATGTCAGCATATTTATTATTTTGGATGATAACATGCTAGTCTAATTCGAACGACTATCGCTTTGCACTTTTATCGAACAATGATAATTGATAAAGATACATGTGTATAAATATAAGGTAGCCTACTTGCCTTATATAACATTACACCAATCATTGAAAACTTTTTTTCTTATTTCTAAGGACCTCTCAGTGCTCCACAAAACATACAAGCTGTTGCACTGGATACACAAATAATAGTCAAATGGACAGATAACCATGATATCAGATTACAAGAAACCTTCATCGTAGAATACCGCAAACATGTTGAATCACAATGGAGTCGAGTGTCGGCAGAAGACAAATCTACAGCTATAATAAATGGTTTACAACCTGATGCAGTTTACTTCTTACGAGTGTATTCTAAGAATGCAGCTGGTGAAAGTAGCAAATCAGATATTATCATAGTCAAAACAGGTAGCATATGTAGTAAAAACTTAGTTGTAATCCTGAGATTGAAACAATGAAAGAAAACTTAGGATGAATCTTTTTTGTAAATAGTATCTATTTCAGTGTTGCTCTATTCATTCTTCGAATGTCATAATAGCACGTTTGTATGTTCTATACAGATGAAAAGAAGAAAATTGGTTTATTGCACATGTTGCAATTGTTGTTATAAAACTATGAGATCATTTAATATCAAGGAATGTACTTCCTTGATGCAAATCATTGATTTCAACGTTTGGATATACATAAGGGTCCTTTTCGGTGAACGTAGTAGCTCTTTAGAATAAAATTGAGTGCCAATGATGCAACTATACACCACATTACAAACAGGTGCATATTTAGTCGATCAGATCACCGTGCTGTCTTCAACAAAGAGCAAAAGTCATACCGCAATAAAAAGGATTACTACGACGAATGGACGGATGATTCAAAACAGGATATCTGTAGAGTGAAAATATTTAATTTATAAAATTTCTGTCTCTCTCATTTTTGCTTTTTGCTTTGAAAATCAAATATCATGCTTTCGTAGTAAAACTATAAAAAGTGATAAAGAGAGAAATGTAGTTTGATATAATTTATTTTCTCTCATAATAGAAAAGCACAATTCTAAGGTTCACGTTTTCACGGTGGTATTGGCTATGATACTTGGAGTGATGTGTTTAATGATGGTTATGTGTTGGTGTGGAATAAAAGGTAAATTTCTATATAACACCTTGAAGGATTTGAGGACGTATATCATACTGGTTTCCGATTAAATAAAGATAATGAGTAATATATGAGTATATACATGATATATGTTGAACAGAACTTGTCGCAAAAGGAATCAAGGACGCCTCTTTAAAAAAAAAAACTACAATCAGAACAAAACATAAGTGACAATATTTGCATATTTTTTTATGGTGGTGGCATTAACGCAATAATTTAACTATATGTAATATGTATTTTTGTAAAGAATAGTTATTCCTGATTTCATCATTATATCATTAATTTTCTCAGCCTTAAAGAATAATCAACGGTATAGAAGAAACCAAGATAGGTATATTTTTATTATGTTTGGTCCTTCATTCTTCTATTCTTAAATATGAAAATACAAATATTGGTTTAAAAAACTTTTTTTTGTTTGAAATAAATGTGATACTCTTAATGCAAATGTGTGAAATAAGAAAAATACCTAATCAAGTGGAAAAAAAGCTCATCACATCACACGAATTGATAACAAACAACGACAGAATGGGACAAACAAAGTTTTTAATTTGTTCCGCTACATTGATCTGATCAGAGAAAGAACTGACAAAATATTTCATCAATTGAATACAAAAAAAATGTAGGAAAACCCCTGCTTTCGAAGCCAATGTTGCACCACCTCTTTGAAAACTCTCGGAACAAAATAATTTTGGATTTAACCCAAATTTCTGTTCTATTCGTGAGTTTCAGTAAAGATAATTAAAAACCCAGTTCATTTATAAGATTTTAGTTTGGGTCAACTTTTTGAAACTGTTGTTCCTCGATGCTCTTTATATATGTACTTGGCGTTCGAACTCTTTTGATCTGAACTTCATTGATGGGTCATTTGTAGACAAAACGCACGTCTGGCGTACTAAATGATACACCTGGTACCTTTTAATAGCTATTCCATGTATTTGTGTTTCTCTGTCCTGCATGTTCTCCAATTATTTGTATTGTAGTCCTGTCATGTAATGTTTTTATTTTAATGTTATATTTACCATTGCCATAAAAAGTGGGAGGCTAGGCACAAAGCCAGGTTCAAATCACAATTTTTGTTCTTACAATGTTCTGTTCCAAGTCAGGAAAATGGCCATTATAAATCATTCCTGTGTGTTGTGTCTCTGGTGTGTCGTTCTCCTCTTAATTCTGATGGGTTACCATCAGTTTTGGTTTGTAACCCGGATCTGGTTTTTTTTCTCAATCGATTTATGAATTTCTACTGTTGCCTTTATTTACAAATTAATTCTCTTAATTTATTCTGAAACTGGTTATAAGTAATTCATATGCACGTTCCCTTTTTTTTACCAAAAAAAAGCGGCATCAGCCGAAGTGCAAGGATTTATAAAGTCATCCTTTTACACGTTTATTTTTTTATTCACAGTGCAAAATGTATATAAAGGATATGCAAGCAAAAGTATCTTTAGAATGCGAATACCCAACTGAGTTGTTTTTGTCCATTTGAATGCAACTATTATAAGAGATAGACGGGCTGTAACATCTCCTATGCATAGCTGTTTGTTTTTGTCAAATTTTGTGGTTGATACTGGAAGCTAAAAAGTAATATAGCAAACAGAAATTAATACCAATATGTATAATCAAGGATTATTCAAATTCAAATGTTCACAAGAAATTTGCCAAGAATTTTTAAAGTAATAGGATATGCATGTTTAGGTAAATGTTTTATTTTCCTATCTAACCCTTTCATCGGCATTTTTAATTCGTAAAACGAAAACACATCGACATTCATCCTTACAAAAGGAAAAAAATTGAATTTTATTTCAATAATTGCGATTAGATTGAGCTGATCTGAAACTGAGAAACTACGAATAATTGCATAATAACAACAATATCAAAATGGAAAGAAATTACAAAACAAAAAATAAGCATTCCACTGCGTTTTAAAATTAACCAAAGGTCCTTTCACGAACGCCAAAGTCCTAGTCAAAATCATATCTCGTCTAAGCACTTTCAAATTTATAAATACATGAGGAAGCAATTACCAAATGTGTTCAAACTGAAACAATTGTTTAGGAATAAAATAGATGCCTTTTGTCCTCTCGTAAACTTCTAACTGTAATTTATAACTTAAATCCCATCTAGATAAAACATTCCTGCAACCGAAATAAGTCAAGTTTAAAATCAACTGGAATGATTAAGTTCATCCTATCAGGAAAATCGATTAACCAATTTTAAAATCTTGAATGTCCTATCATGATTGTTTTAACAGATGAATTTTATTTACTTAGAAATTTCTATGACGTCACGTATATAACGACGTTACGGGTATTAGAAAGAGCAACATAAGTAAAGCAATATGATTTTTTTTATAATTGTTTATACTAGAAACAGAGCTAAAATCAATGCATTGTCTCTGAAATTATCGACTTTTGACTTTTGATGAGAGGGTGACGTGTAAAATAATTGTCACCCGCTCGGCCATGTGATAAAGTAAATTCAAACCCTCGTATTAGCCAATCAAAACATGGCATTTTAACGTGAGGAATATTAAAAGAAATTATCATTTTCTCAGAATCAAATAAAATGCTGATAAATATCATTTTGTTTCTAGGCGAACACGCTTTCTTAAATGATTCTTAAACGCCACACGTCTGTAAAATAAGACCAAATTTAGCATAAGCATCATCACTGCTGGAAGGAATATCACATCTACCCAAACTATCTATAAAGTTAAAATATCTACACTCATTTTTTGACATATAAAAACAATAGACTGTGTTGTTGCAGCAGATCTCAACCCATTGTTAACACACGATTATTATACAAGTGTCATCTCCATTTGTTACCCAAGAGATGGATGTCACCGGGGTCAAAGACTAATTACCAGAAAGCCCGTTGTAGGTCCCTGTTTAAATTTTACATACTTGACCTTTACTGTTGGTTAGCATAATTAAACCATACCGTGGGATTCGAAACTATCGATCCGCCTAGCTCTATAGAAAGCGAAATCACCAATAACCCTGCGTTCTATCAAATCCTTTGTTGGAAGAGAATTTAAAGAAGATGAAGCTGAAGGACAACTGAACGGATTTGCCTTGAAGGTCCAACAACTGATTTATAACAATTTTCTTTTTTCAAATATGTTGCAATATCATCTGGAAAATCAGTAGCCCCCGAATAATTGCAGAAAAAAACTAAACTTGAACTGTTTTTTCACAATTTTTCTTAATTAATCTCACCCTTCCTGCCTTCCTGTTTAAACTGTTTGAGTCCCTGGTGTCTTTTCCTTTAGCTGGTTTTGTCTTCTTATCGGCTGTTTCAGTAGACTTTAGGTGCACTGGACTGGAGATTGCGCGATCTGGTCGACTTCTCGTCTATACTTTTCTCTTGGATAAATCATTAACTTTACTCGACTCCAAATATTACTTTTCAAGCGAGTTTTTGAATCCGATGTTCTCACAAGTCTATTCCATCATCAGGTGTAGTCTCGCGATAAGGTGTCGGGTCTGACACATCGAGTAAGTCATCATGACCAAAACCAAATTCACTTATCAATTTTCAATTTGTTCTTGCTTTATAACGGGTGACAAGCATAAGCCGGCTGTGTAAGACACGGCAACTTAACAAAATAATAAATTCTTGCAAAAAATGACATGATAAACATTTACAAAAGGAAAATTAACCAACAAAATAAGTACTTACAAAAAATAAAGTTACAAAAGTTTCAAAGTTCAAATAAATCAAATGTAGTTGCCATACCTAACAGGATGAATTTCTAACTGAAAACACCACATTAGTTTTCGGCAATCAACGGCAAGATGAAACACTTTGACTTTTTTAAATCACAAGTCTATAAAGGAACTAATCAAAATTCATTGTTATGGTAAAAAATTCATAACAAGTTGTATCATTAGCTAAATGTAAATAACCGAAATAATTAGAACAGTATACAGTCTATTTTTTAAATCTCTAGTCGACAATTATACAGTTTTAATTAACTATAAATACCACAACGTATAGAAAACAACTGCCATATTCCTAAATTAGAGGCGGTATTTTCTAATGTATAAAATAGTTAATTCAACCTGATTTTATAGCTAGCTTAACCTCTCACTTGTATGACAGTTGCATACAATTTGCACATTATACAAACACAAGAAATCAAAGGGACAAAACACCATAATAATCCATTCACAAAAACTAAACGATTTTACAAACACGAAAAACGATGAAGAGAAAACCCACATTTTACAAAAGTACAAAAATGTACATACACAAATTTATTGAAGACTGAGCAATACAAAACCCGCAAATAGTGGTAAACTTACTCCTTCATTGCAAACTAACAACCAATGATATGTGTGCAAATATATTACAGTGTAACATAACTTAGTTACAAAATTATAAAAGATAACTGCATGAAGGCTTATGGTATGTAATACTTATTTATTTGATTGAAAAATAGATATTTACGAAAGACAACTGATTATATATTCACATATACTTATAGCTTAGATTCATGATTTAAACTTACTGTATCTCAGTAGGGGGACCTTGCCATGCAGAAATGATGAAACATTTATTAGACCAGCACTTTACGATGAAATTGATAGTATGTATTATAACCCAATAAACAGTATCGTTTCCCATCAAGCTACCAGCAACAACGAACAAAATTACTCACGTCAACCGTTGAATGTTCCGTTAGAAGATTCGGAACCAGTTAGCATGTCTAGTCGAAATATACATTGTGCCGTTCACGAGTTCAAACAGAGTGAAGAGGATCATTCCATGAGATCATCATCGGACGAATCCTATCTCGTTCCCTGTAGGAATTACATTGATTTAGATATTGTGAAAATACCCGAAAACGAACAGCAAAATATAAGTATCGAAGAAACCGAAGTAAACGTAGAAAAATCGTCTACTTCAAGTAACAACAGCGAAACGAATATCAAGGTTATTCGAAAATACGAAACATTGAACGTTTCTTGTATAAATGAGCATTGTTACAAAAAAATACAATGAAATTGATGTATCCTCCATGATGAAGATGGACTCGTAAATCTTGATATTGTAAAAAAATATAGGATCTTGTTAATTAGACCAAAACTCCTGAGGTAGGCAGCATCTGTGTTTGAAGTATTCGTTTACAAAACTGTTGACGTGAAGCTTTCCAGATGTATGGAAACTTGTAAATGATATACCGGTATATACGAATAATGGTGGTCAAGAAAGATTTCTGAATTATAGATAAATATCTGTTATGTCAAATATTAGAAAAAGACAATTGAGAGGTTCATTTTCATAAACCTTCTTATGCTCTTCAACTTCGTACTTGTTTGGCTTTATAAATATTTTGATATGATCGTCACGAGCGAGTCTTATATAGACGATAACATAAGATAGCTTAGAGAACACCACCCCTGGTATTTTTATATATATAAAATGAACGGCTGTATGGATAGTGCGGTCACAATAAGGAAATATTTCAACAAAATGTATTCAAGTGCCAGGAACGAAGCATTAGTGGTTTGATTTTCCTGTTTTGTTATTTTATCATTCAAAAACAACTGTAATATATAATAATAAGGGGATGTTGTTTGATTATCGCCGACATCTGTCCAACAAAAATATAAAAAGAGTGGATGTTAGCAGTAATAGGCAACTGTACACCAACGACAAATCCATACGCATTAAAAGGTCTAGACTTAAAAAACATGATTTGTTTTCGTTGAAAAATTTAACGGCTTATTTTCTAACAAATGAATTTAAACAAAACAAACATGACAGACGAATAAGAAGCAGAATAAGAATAAGAATAAAATTGTATTAGTCTAACATCCAAACAATAGGATTGTTACTAAAATACAAAACAAAAACAAAAACAAACAAATAGACAGACGGGCCTATTAATTACAAAACGATAGACATTAAACACTACAGACATGTAGCATTGAAATAAAAAAAAAATATATAGATTATTATTATTACAGTAATTATAATACTATTTTGGACAGCATGCCTCCTCTTTAAAATTATCAATTCAAATATTATGATTTTGATTTTAAACATATTTTATTCTTATATGTTCTCCTATTTATTTGTATTGTAGTCCTGTATTATTATGTTGTCATTTCAATGTTATATTTAACTTTGCCATTAAAGTGCGAGGTTGGCCATGCCACAAAACCAGGTTCAACCCACCATTTTTATTCCCCTTTAAAAATGTCCTGTACCAAGTCAGGAAGATGGTCATTGTTATATTATTGTTTGTTTCTGTGTGTGTTGCATTTTAATGTTGTGTCGTTTGTTTTTTCTTATTTTTGAGATATTAAGATAAGACGTGGCACGGTACTTTTTCATCCCAAATTCATGTATTTGGTTTAGATGTTATATTTGTTATTCTCGTGGGATTTTGTCTGATGCTTGGTTTGTTTCTGTGTGTGTTGCATATCGGTGTTGTGTCGTTGTTCTCCTCTTATATTTAATGCGTTTCCCTCGGTTTTAGTTTGTTACCCCGATTTTGTTTTTTGTCCATGGATTTATGTGTTTTGCACAGCGGTATACTACTGTTGCCTTTATTCATTAAGATGTGAAAAGGTTTAAGCAACAGGCACAGCCTATAAAAACTCTCTCCATAATACATGTATAAGGTATAATTCAATTACAACAACTGTATTTAAAATAATGCAATTTAGTGGAACATGCATGCTACTTGTGAGCACACACGAGCAAAAATGTTAACAGTGTTACTTAATAAATGCAAAGTATATTTAAATATATAGGTAATTAATCATCAATTAATCATCAGTTATTTAAAGTACCTTGAAACATGCAAATATCCTTTATAAGTCATTAGAAATATATATATATATATATGGCTTGAAAGAGACACTAAGCTTGCTTAGTGGAATGAATGAATAAATGTTGGAGTGTAGAAAAAAAAAAAAAAAAAAACTAGATGAAACAAAAATTAAGTAAGTTTCGAACAAAGCGTTGAGTGTCACTGATATATTTCTGAACAGATTTAAAATAGCAATATTCATATCATATGAAAATGATCTGTTTCCAAAAAGTAGTAATTCAATATTTATGTCAACATTATCAACAATGGAGTAAATGGAATCAAGAGTGATCTGTCTTACATCATTATACTTAGGGCAAATAAAAAAGAAATGTTTGTTATCCTCAACAGGATGGTAACAGTTTTTCAAAAAGTTTTCTCAGATACAAACTATTAAACAAATGAGATTTAAGGTTGCTTGCATTATTTCTGAGTTGACAATGACTTATATTAAGTTTCCTTATCCCATAGTTGAAAGGTTTAAATATATCATCAGTCCTATAAAACGTATCCAGTCCACTTCTAAATATACCCACACTTGGTGATTTTTATAAACTCAAAGGAAGACTATTCCAAAGTCTTATTGTGGAAGGAATGAAACTATTTAAATAAGAGCTAGTTCTAGCAAGAGGCGGGTGAAAAGTGTTATTTTCATTCCTCAAAAGTATAAGGGGTTTGTCATGGAAGATATGGCTGGACTAACTCATATAAGTATGCAGGTGTCATCCCATTTAATATGTAATAGAATAGTATAAGCTTATGTGTATTACGTCTATTCTCCAGAGTCTCTAAACCTAATTTAATATATAATTTTTGTCTGGAGGAATTACGTCGTAATCCTGTAATAATTCTAGCAGCTTCTATCTGAATATTTTCAAGGAGCTCAGTCTAATGAACAATTGCCCCAAATATCATCACCATATTCTAATATAGGTCTAATAAAAGCATAATAAGTACGTATAAAATAACTCCTATCTAATAAGTGTTAAACTTCACGAAGCACAGAAAGACGAGAGCATGTTTTTTTTATAAATAATATCAATATGTATGTGCCATGAAGCTGATGACTAAAATGTTATCCCAAGATGACAGTGAATATTTATTTTCTCAACCTCTTCACCATTTATTAATAAAAATACAGGTTGATGCTCCCTTTCCCTTCTAGTAAATACAATATTTTTAGTTTTCTTAACTCTTGGTTTTCTTAGAGTTAAATCGAACAGCCCATGATTTTGCCCAATTTGAGATAACATCTAAGTCATCAGTCAAAGAAGCAGCTGCTACATCATGATCATCATCTACTATGACAAATAAAGAGGTGTCATCTGCAAAAAGTCTAACATCATTAGCAATGTCATTTACTATATCATTTATATAAATCAGAAACAGAAAGGGTCCCAAAACTGATCCTTTGGGGACACCTGCATGTATACTTCTTAGAGTTGACGAAAAGCCTTCTGAAACTACCTTTTGTTGACGATCCGAAAGATAACTTTCTATCCAAGATAAGAGCTGATCATTTAAGCCAGATTGTTTCAGTTTAAATGAAATTCCTTTATGCCAAACTTTATCGAAAGCTCCAGATACATCACAAAATACAAACCTTACAACCCTACCACTATCCATATTACTAATAATTTTATGATATATTTCGATTAACTGATTAACAGTAGAATCACCTGGTTGGAATATTGAAACTTTGACAAAAGGTTATTACTACTCATATAATTATACAAATGTTTAAATAAAAGTATTTCCATAATCTTACAAACAATACTAGTAACAGATATTGGACGATAGTAAGAGCTGAATGTGGACTACCTTTCCCTTTAAAGATAGGATTAACATGTGCAATTTTCCATAACAGTGGAACCTGTTTAACTGACAGAGACATATTAAATAACTTAGTTAATGGTTTAGAAATAAAGCTAGCAACCTCTTTTAAAATTCTAGGACTCAAACCATCAGGTCCAGCTGGTTTATTAACATTCAAAATTTTTAACTGGTCTAAAATTTCTTTCTCAGGAATGACAAATTTGTTTAAACGACATATGGAGGAGGCTCATTATTATCACGAATTTCTGGTTCTATATCAATATTAGCTATATCAGCAAAATGATTGTTCAGGATCCCTGATTTGTCCAATGGATGAATAAAAATTTGGCCATCATGTTCCAAAAAAGGATGTGAATCTCAATTTTAGTAAAATTTGATACAGACTTGGCAATGCGCAACCATTTACCAGGAGGACTATTTTTGTCAATAAGTTGTGATGTCAGTGTGCACTTATAATCATCTTTTGCCTTTCTAACTAAACTGATAATTTCATTACGAATTTCTCTAAATTTTTTCCAGTGATCTGGATTATTTGAAGTGTTGAAAATGTTACCTTTGAGAATATATTCATGCAAAGGATTGATAAATTTACCCGGATCATATTCAATTTCCAGACGCGGCTTACGAATTTACCGAAAATTTTAGGAAGTTCTACTTCGTTTGAAATGCATGCGTTTGATATACGTTTTCTGCAGGACGTCTGAACTAAATCTATGTTTCTATGGAAGACTTAAGTACAGATTTTAGTTAATTTCTGGGAAAAAAAATCTGTCCAAAGTAAAGTTAATATCAAGAGAAATAAGATTACATGGAAAAATCGTTTTTTGAGACTACATTCTTTTTCAAATAAAATGTTATATGACTCTCTGGTGAATAGTAAAAAAAGAAACGTCAGTAGGAATAAACAGGTGGCTCAAAATTTTACCATTGCAAGAAGCTTCAAATCTGAATTCATTATATAACTTTATTTTCAAATACATAACTGAAAAAAAATTAAAAAAAATATACAGATGGAAACTACTACAGTTTATTGTACCAACCAGAAAGCATTTATTACAATGGGAAATAACTAATAATAGTTTGTGCATTTTTTGTAACATAGAAGACGACTATGCTCATTATTTTTTCTCTTGCTCGTATTAAACCAGATTTTGGCAACAAATATACATCTCTTAAAAAAGAGTAATTTAGATTTTTCAATAAAATTACAACACATGATATTTGGATACAAAATTACAGACAGCAAGTATTATCCAATAAATTTTTTGATTACAATTATTAGTTTTTCAATATATAAGTCGTACTATACGGAAGCCGATAAGGGCCATTAAAAAATAATAATTATGTCGTTATTACGACATAGCATGTCGTAATTTCGACGTAACATGTCGTTATTACGACATCGCTATGTCGTAACTTCGACATAACAAGTCGTTATAACGACATCGCTATGTCGTAATTTCAAAATATCATGTCGTAATAACGACATCACTATGTCGTTATAACGACATAGCTATGTCGTAATGACGACATCGCTATATATAAAAGAATATGTATTATGATTGCCAAGAGACTTAATGACACAGAAATTAACAACTATAGGTCATCATAATGCCCCCAATAATTAGAAAGCCCCCCCCCCCCGCCATAGTCAGCTATAAAAGAGGGAGGGAATAAATCAGAGGCCATTTCGGGGACTCTCCTTCAAAGGGAGAGTCCCCGAAATGCTGTGTGGCAGACAGTGTTATAAATTACTTATTAGCTCCCATGGTAAAACTCCAAATTTCATATTTAATGTATTTTATTGTTCAATAATTTACATGAAGCTTAAAAATTATATATTTGTTAATTGCATAGCTTTTTCCAATATACAAATTTTGGGTGACTTTTAGAAATACACAGCAGGAACAAGGACTGCACCCCATGTACTCCTTACTCCTTACACAAGAATTATTATACTTATCTGTGTACAATATTTTTTTTAAACGCCGTTTGATCAAAGTTTGTAGTGGTCTCAATAATTTACATGACCCCTTTCTTATTAATTATGTATACTGTGTAATAGATCAGTATTTTTTGCTTGTTTCGTTAATATGTGTTTTCGACCAGCTGGTTGATTGAGTAAACCTACCTCAATTGAGTTTTTTTTCTTTTTAAAAATGTCTTGTACCAAGTCAGAATTATGGCAGTTGTAATCTAGTATTTGGTTCCTATGATACATCTTTTCAACAACAAAGAAACATTAAAGACAATGGACTCTAGAATTTGGTACTAGTATTTAAGAAGCGACTCTTAGCATATAAAAGTGCAAACTTTACATGTAAAGAATATGACTAATAGATCAGGAGTTTTGACAACTTATTGGTTTTACGTTTGGTGACGGAACGTTCACTGTGTCATACATCGACACAGTGATATTTAACTTATCAAAAATGCAATTCACATGATTAAGTACGTTGGCCACGTTTTGTCTACGTATATAATACTAATCAATCTGGGCCTTTTCTGTGTTCCTCTTTGCCAATGACATATTTGCAATTTACAACACTTAGTACACAGTTACTTTTGCATAGGTACTATTTCTGTACTAAAAATTTGTAGTACTGGAAATCTACTTTTAAAATTCAGTACTATTTTGTTACTCTAAAATTATTGTAAAATTTAGGTACCTGTATTTAACAGTACTTTATTTGTACTTGAAATTTAGGTACTACAGATTTTTGGTTACTACCGTTACATTTTCAGCATTTTGAAAGTTTTTCTATTTCAAATCTGTTATGATTTTCAAACATGGAATATTGTATTATTTCTGTACCAAAATATTTAGTACAAATCAAATACTGTAAATTACAAGTACCTTAATATTACAATAGTTTTAAAGTAAAGAAAAAGTACTAAATATTAAAAGTAAATTTCCAGTACTGCATTTTTTTAGTACAGAAATAGTACCTATGCAAAAGTAGCTGTGTATAATATTCTTGGCTGCTATATCTATGTAAAAGGAAATGACTTAGTAGCTGTTCTGCAGCTTCATATAATTGAGTCGTAGCGAGTAAGCATTTTAACAACCACTGTCATATCACTTCCAGTTTACCGATAGTGTGAAATTGTACAGCACTCCCTGTACAAGGAACTTTTTGACGAACATGTTGGTTTGTATAATGAAGGGAATAAATATAATTCGTTTGCAGCTTGATTGTGTTTAGTTGTCAAAGTTACAAGTAACCATTAGTTTTCTCGATTTTAACAAGTCATTGGTGCTAACCAGAGTACTATACTTGGAATTACTTCATTGTATATTACACGAGGGTTTCCCCGCGAAATCGCGGTACAGTTGGACCAGTGTTGAAACAAAGAGTGTGGACACAGAAAGGATTTGAACACGGTTAATGGATTCGATTTTATTTCTTTAAAGACCTGACAATGAGGAACATTATGCAAAAAGCACCATACATCTCGGTTGGAAAAAAAAATAATAGATACCATAAGAAAAGTATGGCTAAGTGTGATTTTCAGTATGTTTTATCCTTTCAATTCAATAACCGTAGGAGCTTCGTAAAATCCGTTGATATTAGCGAAAGGGATCAAAACGAATAACGCAATGGACAAAATCAACTGACCATCGCGAAAGTGGAAAACAGATTATTGTTTCAATGACAAATTTAGGACGTACAAAAACACAGTTATTTCGAAGTGCTTTTCTTTTAGAAAAAAAAATCGCACTAGTTGTTGCTCTATTCTAAAAATATTTTTGCAGGACAAATTTTATCAAAATAATAGAAAAGTCTATCTACCATAACATATAGACATTTTTAGGTGAATGGGTCTTTTATTTAGTTTCACAGCTTCAGACACATTCTAACTTCTGACCTTTTCAAACTGGAACAAATCACTACGTTTACGTAAAATATCATGCCCCAAATATTTTTACATGTAATTTCATCACCCTACTTACTTGTTTATGCATTAAATATAAAGAAATAAATCAGGAAGATACAGATGTATTTGAACAAAAAAGAAATGTAAAATAAACACTGTACACATAATGGACTCTATTAGATAAATAAAAACTATGAATTTGTTATTGAATATAATTACAAAAGATAAACACAAAAAAGTCATAAAGGATCGACTTTCATCTAAATGTTTTAAGAATACTTTTTGTTTTATATCTAAATCTTTTCACATCAAGTTTTATTACAAAATACATGTATTTATTTAATGAAGTCTATAAATATATTGTGTAATCACTCCCTGGAATGCGCTCTATGACAAATACATGTAACAACAAGCAGGGTCCGTGTAACACTTATCAATTCAAAGTTTTAAAAAGTTTTGAAATTTTAGATTTTTGGAATTTTGATCAAAGTTTTAAAATATCAAAATTTCAAATTGTGTTAAAGTTTTGAAATTTTGAAATTTTAACCAAATTATTAAAATATCAAAATTCTAAATATCGTTTATAAATTTGATATTTTAGAAACTTGATCAACTTTTAAAATACTAAACCTAATGTGCAATTTTGATTATTTCACTTTTTGAAAGTTTAATTTTTTAAATGTTTGCTTAAAATATCAAAAATATAAAGGGGCGACAAGAGGGGTACCTGTTATCACTGATATAAACACGGCTCTGATAAGAACTATTCTTAGTTATAAATAAATAGCATGAAATATATCAAATCATTCTTAATAACAAAATAAATAATGAAAAGAAGAAGTCGGGTTCTTTTTATGAAACATATTAGACATCACATGGGATAACAGTATCCTGAAATTTTAAAGGTTGTGCATCTATCAAAAAAAATATAATTAAACCTATTTAAACCGGAATCAACTACGTTTATTTAAATCTCTTATATAAGGTTAGCGTTTGAGATAAATAATTCAATGCTATTTTGTGTTCCCAGTGCCCAACATTTAGAAGTATCAGTGAAAAATGACCAACTCGCAGTAAACCATATAGTATTATTCGCCTTTTTGACGTTCCTGATGAAGGTAGATCCAGAAAAGGGGCCTCGGTGGGCTGGCATACAACTTAAAACGTTTTCCTTTCTTGTTTATCGATTGCATGATGATAATATATTGCCTTTTATGATGTATTTCAGTTCCAAGAAATGATACGGAAGGAATACTTAAATATAGCGTCGCAATAAAAGTTGTGCTAGGCGTATTTCAGCTGGCCCCTAGACAAAAAAGTGTACTGGTTCAGCGATTATAGACGTAATACTAAACTCCGAAACATAACAATGAACTAAAATCAAAATCATACAAGACTTAGAAGGACAGAGGCTCCTGAATTGGGACAGGCGCACAAATGCGGCGGGGTTTAACATGTTTCGTGAGATCACAACCCTCCCCTATACTTCTAGCCAATAAAGAATGAAAAACACACAGTAATACGAACAGTAAAACGCACTTCAATAGGAAATACAAGTCCTATGTCAGAATAGGAAACAAACTAAGAAACTAATTAACATGCATGACAATGATAATAAAATAACAAAGGACTACTATACATAAGGCTAGCAGTTACTGTCATACGCCAGCTCCAGACCTCAATTAAACTAATTGAAAGGTTTTATATGTCCTCATTATGCACACTCTCTCCCTGTTGCATTTATTGCTAATTTGTTCTAGAACATTCATGAAATATTTGTCACTGGCAACAACAAAAAATCAATAATTTAAAATAGGTTGTTTACATACAAATTACGAAGAAACGTAAGATTCAACTTCCGAGGACAAAGTTGCCCTTATAGATGGATTTAAATATATTTTAACTTCACTTTGGTCAAACACCTCTTTAATTGTTTCGTTCTTATTTTGCTTGAATTTCAAAATTCAGTTTCAGCGTTCCGTATGTGAATTCTTTACTTCAAATTCTGCGTTTAACATTGTACTGGTTTTTCGAGAGTGACATCGGTGTACGGCCAAAAATGGAAAAAATCCATCATGCAGCTGACAGTGTGGCTTGTCTTTTCACGCCCCATTCTGACTGGGTGTACATGTGAACTTTTAGTTTGCTAGAAGTCGATTGTCGTACGATAACTTCAAATATAAATACCCAAATAACAAAATGCAAATACGGGACAGTAATATCCTTTAATACAAAAAAATCTATTCCTTTTGTTTACTATAATAAAACAGTGGTTGATTTAGAACCTATAATGGAGCTACGTGTATAATAACCAGTCCAAACGTTGTCTTTAAGGTAGCAACCATGTAACTTTAAAAGTGGGGTGAGGTTGTTTTGTCGAAGCGCTAACAATTTTATTAAGTTTTTCATCGCCATTAATCAACTTGTCTGGTTCAAAATTTAACACTAAAAGGCATGGATAATTTTTCTTTTGTCCTCTTCTGGCACAGAATATTATGTCATCAAATTAGGGATCAGAATATTTTAATGTACCATTATCGAAACCCCTAGTGGTAGTATCAAGTAAAAAACAGGGACTATCTAAATATTGGTTCCCCAGACGATTACCATTTATAGCTGATAAAAACTTTTGAACACAATTTTCAACTTTCAAAATGCCGACACCTTCAACTGGATAGATGGGTGCTTAATGTAGTACAGCGGCAACTATTACATAAACATGAATGCAAGTTGGGTGCTTAATGTAGTACAGCGGTAATTATTACATAAATATGAATGCTCGTGAAAATAATGTTTATGGTATACGTTTATATATGATATGAAAGGTTTCAACTTTTACAAAACCAGAGCTGTACGTTGGATTTAAAAGTTTACTTCAATTGGCCTTTTCAATTTTATTTGACTTTATTTGCCTTTTTAACTTAATTTGGTTCGAGTGTCAATGATAAGTCTTTTGTAAACGAAACGCGCGTCTGGCGCAAAAACCGGCAAAATTTATATTCTGGTATCCATCTATGATGAGTTTTTGTAGATACCTTGTAACAGTATCTTGGCTCCAATTTGCTGATATTGGATCCTATTACCGTCTTAATATCAGCGTAAAACAGATTATATTAAAAACCTCCTATACTGTGGACTAGCACAACCTTAAACCATGCATTCAGTATCATGAAGCGCTTTTCTTGATCGACCTCCTTACGGAACGCTTAAAGCTGAATATTTAGGGCAAACAACTTACAAAGAACAGATAAAAACGTTTAAGATGATCTTTCATTCTGTACATGAAATGATATATTTTTTAGCCAACATGATTGCAGAAAGTAAGAAGTCGTAAAGCAAAACAGAAAAAGAATGAAATCAAAAGAGATAATTCATGGTGTATTGGGCCTTTTTATGGCTTAGAGTTTAGTAGAAAATGTATATACACGCTCAACATAACCATACTATTTGACCTACTGCGAGTTGTTCAGTTTTTACTGTTACTCCTGTTTCTCCTAGAATATGGGTGCTAGAAAAACCAGCAGGTAAAATGGTCAATATCAGAGCCGTACGTCTGGGTTTTAAATGAATTATCTTCTTTTAAGAAATATTAATTTTGTCACCCAATTTTTCATCGCTTTCAACTGTCCGTTTTATTTCAAACATAAACTTTTAAGTATCAGTATGTTTTTAATTCATATTGTTTCGTTTCGTTCCGCTATTTTTTCGTTTCGCTTTTTCAGGTATCCCTCTTATTGCCCCTTTTCTATTTTGATATTTTAAGCTAACATTTAAAAAACCAAACGTTCAAAAAGTGAAATAATCAAAATTGCGCGTTAGGTTTAGTATTTTAAAAGTTTGGTCAAATTTCTAAACTATCAAATTTATAAACGATATTTAGAATTTTGATATTTTAATAATTTGGTTAAAATTTCAAAATTTCAAAACTTTAACACAATTTGAAATTTTGATATTTTAAAACTTTGATCAAAATTCCAAAAATCTAAAATTTCAAAACTTTTTAAAACTTTGAATTGATAAGTGTTACACGGACCAAGCAGATCACGTACTGAATGAAAGGTAAGGACTTTGATAGTATTTTACAGTTACACGGTTTAATCTTTCATATTACTGATGGCCATACGGTTGCCAATATTGGCTTAAATCTACTTAATTGAACTTTGGTAGAAAGTTGTGTCGTTGACAGACATACACCATATCTTTTTATTGTTATACACAATTATATTCCGAACAATTAATTTGGAAGTTATCATTTTTGAATTTAACAGGATATTTTATCAAAGGAGAGTGAAATTCAAGCACATTAACCACATTTAGCATTGTATTAAAAGACTAAAGTTAAAGTTGAACAGTTCCGTTATTTTGTAAAAAAAATCGTTTGTGTCAGTATATACATATAAAAAAGAAGATGTGGTATGATTGCCAATGAGACAACTCTCCACAAAAGACCAAAATGACACATACATTACCAACTATAGGTCAACATACGGCCTTCAACAATGAGCAAAGCCCATACCGTATAGTCAGCTATAAAAGGTCCCGATAAGAAAATGGAAAACAATTCAAACGAGAAAACTAACGGCCTTATTTATGTAAAAAAAATTAACAAAAACAAGTATTTAATACATAAACAGACGACAACCATTGAATTACAGGCTCCTGACTTGGGACAGGAACATACATAAATAATGTGGCGGGGTTAAACATGTATGTTTGAGTTTCTAAGTATACATATACATGTATGTGTGTGTCTATATATGCTTGTATGTGTCGGTATACTCGCTTGTGTGTATCCGTATACCTGTACGCATGTTTTTTATGGGCCAGATGAAGCACGCCTTCGGGTGCGGCATTATATTACTGTGTTCATTGAAGATTAATTGGTGGCCCTGGACTCTTTGCTTGTCTTTGGTCTGTTTTTTGTCTCTTAACACATTCTTCATTTTCATTCTCAATTTCATTTTGAAATATATCAACTGTAATCCTTCAAGTTCATGTATTTGATATCTTAATTTAAGTGATCTTCGCTTTGATTGTTGTAAATTGAGTAACGATATTATTGTGGCGATAAAAAACTGTACATATTGTGTTTAAATGGCTGTATAATGTTGAATGAGCAATGTTGCCTCTGAGACCTGTGTTGTTTGATTTCCTCTATTGTTGTTTTAATTTGCTGTCTCGTCAAGATTCACAACATTATATATATATATAAAAGAAGATGTGGTATGATTGCTAATGAGACATCTGTCCACAAGAGACCAAAATGACACAGACATTAACAACTATACGTCAACGTACGGCCTTCAACAATGAGCAAAGCCCATACCACTGAGTCAGCTATACAAGGCCCCGATATGACAATGTAAAACAATTAAAACGAGAAAACTAACGGCCTTATTTGTATAAAAAAAAAAAACGAAAAACAAATATTTACCACATAAACAAACGACAACCACTGAATTATTGGCTCCTAATATATTGCAACATTTGTGATTTCTATATAAAGCGTTCTTTTATGCATCAACTCATTTTTTCTAAAGAACGTATGATATGGAGAAAGGGAAACATTCAAAAGAAAATGCATTGATAGTGGTTGCCATCGACTTTGGAACAACGTATTATGGATGGGCCTATTCAGTACGTCAAGATTTTAAAGAAAATCGCTCGGACATTAAGACAAAAGGGGGCTGGAAATCTGGTGACGGATTAGTTACAGACAAAACACCTACCGTAGTTTTATTCACTCCTGATAATAAGTTTCACAGCTTTGGGTATGATGCAGAAAGTAAATATGCAGAACTGGTTGACGACAACGAAGCCACCGGATGGAAATATTTCAAAAGATTCAAAATGGCTTTATTCTCTGATGAAACTAACCAGGTCAGACATTATATTTTGTTTAATCTCAATCTAATTAAAATATTGATCACTCACTACATATGAGCTCATATGTAGTATAACGTAATCAGAGATCAAAATTTCAATTACATTGGGTTAATCTGTTTAAGCTTTCAGTAAATGCATATTGTTTTTGCATGTGTCAATAGTTTAAAATACTATTTTTTCATGTCTAGTGTACCATTGAGTACCTTTGGAGATTTTATTCTTTACTATGGTTTTGAACAATTGTCCATATGCAACCAGAATGTGATAAAAACGATATCTTCATGAACTTCTATATATATTGTAAATAATAAAAAGAACAGAGAAAACAAACTAAAAAAGGGTACCTTATAGAAACGGATGAGTATTTTCCCCTTTCGTTTAGTCTTACTATTATGTACACTGCACATCTGCCAATAGAAATATCTCTACCTACAGTGAGACTTCATATAATAAGCTACCAATAGTAGGCCATGTATTTACCTATTTTCTTTCTTTTAAGTTGATATATCCGAACATTGTAATTGAAGCAATAGATTTGTAGAATTTCCACAACTAACAAAAAGCCCCATGAATACAACCACAAAACAATATTGCGAAATATCCAATTTAATAATGTAACTATATGGGAATATTTGTTTCAGAGAGCAAGAAAACTCTCGCGACGACAGATGATGAAGGATGTCAATGGACACAAACTTTGATCTTTAATGGTCGTTTCGGAATGTCTTAAGTTTTTAAAAGATGATTTTCTGAAAACCTTGCTTGAGAACGTGAACTTTGTGGATATGAAAGACATACACTGGGTTCTTACTGTTCCAGCCATCTGGTCGGATCAGGCTAAACAGTTCATGAGACAGGCAGCAAATCAGGTACATCTTATACACACTCGGTGCTGTATGTACTAGACATGTATACGCACATATTAAGCTAAAGAGTTTATAAGACATGTATAACAACAGGTACACATTGTAAACTCTGCAGTCTGGGTCCTGATTGTAGTAGCTATATGGGCTAATCAGGCGCGACAGTTCATGAGACAAGCAGCAACTCAGGTAAATATTTAACAAACTCGATCCTGAATGTGACAGACAATCTGTTATTAGGAATAAGATAGAACGCCAATCAAGAACTAGGAATGAGATGCGCAGCCAATCAGGTATAAGGATTAATAAAGACAGCCAATTAGGAATAAGGAATGAAATAGGCAGCCAATCATGTATATGGAACCAGTTAGATAGCCAATCAGGTATAAGGGATGAGATAGACAGCCAATCAGTTATGCGTACAGTTGTGAAATAAATAATCTAAGTTTATAACTTTGTATTGGTAGATTTCTTACAATACTATACCCTTCTTTTGCAGGCAGGAATTGAAGATGGTCTTTTATCCTTAGCCTATGAACCTAAAGCAGCTGCTATCTACTGCAAAGATATAACGTTACAGAAAAAGGTGGATGGACCGGTTGGTTCACTGGAGACCTTTGATTCTGGACACCAGTTCCTTGTTTTAGATTGTAGAGGTCAGTACGTATGTCCTCTGCCACACGGAATTCAATACATTTCATTAGCGTTCTACTTTATTATTTCAATATTATGACAATTTAAAAAAAAAAGACGTCAATTTAAAACAAAAACAATAACTTCCATAGTCACTGGAGGTTGTCTGAAAATGTTGGCGGGCATAGTGTAAAGCTGATCTTTCTTTATCTGTTTGCCGTGCATTCTACAATTTTTCAAATATTGAACAAATTTGAACAATTTCACATCAACATGTATTTTATTGAAGTCAGTTTAATGATTTAGTCACGGGAAGATACAAAACAAATGATTTTGAAAAAAAATTGTTCGAATATATTTATTAGAATTTTGCAGTTGGAATCTATGTAAAAATCGTGCTAAAATGTTTTAATAATCAGTAAATGTGTTGTAAACATAAATTTTGTCTTTTGAAGCTTAAAAGGAAAGACGACGACGGACGTCACTTGAATATAAAAGTCCACGATTTTAGCTACATTTTAGCAATATAGAAACAAACATTCAAAAGGGGAGAAATATATATATATAAGACATGCGTTCCATGAAATAATGTTTTAAACAAGATGATATATGTATAATACATAATGTAGCAAAACATATGTTAAGGTAATAAATTTGCTGAATAGAAATATCTAAAAATAAGACCATTTCGACAGTTGTTGCAGTTTTGCACTAGATTCACAATGTGTGAAGCATTTTAGCTCATCTGGCCTTAAGGATGTTGGGAATTTTGTCAGATTTTTGGAATCTTCTAGATTTTAACCAATTTGCCCACTGACCCTAATTTTTTCTATTCATAAATCTTTTAGATATATTATTATAACAGGCAGAAACCCAGTTGAAATAGAACAAAAGAATCGAAGCTCTTTGTTAGAGAATGCGATACATGCTTACTGTAATGTTTACTATAGTAACAAAATTTAAAAGTTAATAGAAACAGATAGAATGACAATTTTCTTCTCAATTACGAAGTGTTTTATTTAAAAAAAAACTTAGCCAAAATTTTATCTATTACAAAGTTAAGTCAGAGTTGAATATAATGTCGCGAAAACGTATAAAGCAACTTGCCAAGAGCATTTGATATATCGTCTCGCTTCATATTCTATCATTTTTATGTATCAAGACTACAGGTTGACTTTATATAACACAAGAAATTCACAGTACTGCTAAAAGATGAAATATATGGGTCAAGTAAATAACCTTTCTAAGGAATCAGTTCGAATAGCTATTGTTTACTAAAAAAATACTTACAGTCTTTTAAGTTAGATGTTAAAAATGCATATCTTCGAAAAAAACAATTTTTTTTAACGTGTGATAATTAGGGTTTATAGTCTTCAATCACTGAAAATTTTGAGTCTGTTCTTGCACGAAATATTTAGATTTTTTTAAAATGTTTATGAATTTTCAAAAATTACACCTGATAACCTATTAGACAATAGTTTTAAGTTGAATCAATGCAGACAAGATCATTAACTGATGCTTATTAGCAAGTAGATACCTTTGTCTTTTAAGATACAACTGACACATGAGGATCGTAATGGTGATATGTAGATACATTTATTGGTTTTCAAGAGCGAAATTGGCAGCGAGTCATCTCTACTATGGCTTCCATTGCTAAGATTGTAAAAATGACTGGCGTAATGGGGAGATAATTTTGACGAAGTAGAATCCTGACTGAAGCCATCTGTAAAAGTCTTATAAAATCGTTGCTATCTTTGAAAAGTTTTTGAGAACTTTTACTTGTCAATGATAAAGCTAGAAAAATCAAGAGAGAGATACAAAATTTCGACAAAATTTCAATGTCTAATATCTCGAAAACAAGTACATTGACCTATATATTGTTTTTTGCGTTTTTGATTCCTTTATTAAACCCCTATCAATATATAATAGTGTTATAAAATAAAGCTTGTTATTTTGAAACTGAGTAGCGAACTTCATTAAGGGCCAAGTGATTTTTTCTCATCACTCGCGGTCCGTCGTCCTTTGTCGACGTCCTTCATCGCCTGTCATCGTTCATTAATTTTTACAAATAAATAATCATTTTACAAAAATCTTCTGCATTGAATTGAAATACAGGGCCAAATAAAACCAAACTTGGCCTTAATCATGATTAGGGTATTCAATACATTTTATTTTTGTTGTAATAAAATTGAGAATGGAAATTGGGAATTGTCAAAGAGACAACAACCCGACCATGTCACTTTTTTAACATGATTTCCTATACCACACTAGATACAGATAAGTGACACAGGCTCTTGAAAGCCTCTATTTTTAATTGCAAAAATTTGAGACATCATTCTGTGTCGGATTATGAGCTTTGAAATATCTGTTATACATGTCGTCGTATTCATATCAATTTTAGAATACGCTCATTTATACTTCGGAAAACTTCTTTTGTAATTTTAGGTGGCACAGTTGACATAACAGCCTATGAAGTTGAGACAAAGGATAAACTAATTGAACTATGTCCACCATCGGGGGGACCATGGGGTGGAACGGAAGTCGATAAGCTATTTTTAAATCTTGTCAAAGAGGTATTTGGAAAAACTGTATGGTGCAGTTTTGCAAAATCAAATATGCGCGACTGTCTTGATTTACTTAGAACATTTGAAGGTCGAAAGAGAGTAATTGGGGCAAATAATGAGGAAAAAGTTCGACTTTTGTTTCCGAGAGAGTTATTTGATGCATATGAGGCGCATACTGGCTCAGGATTTAAATCTGCTTTAGGTGTTTCAAAAGCGAGAGATAAATTAATATTTCCGATAGATGTACTGAAAAATCTGTTCAGCCAACCTTTAAATGCAATTACTGCACATGTTAAAGAATTGCTCCGAAAACCAGAACTTCAGGAAGTTAGAACGATACTTATGGTCGGTGGCTTTTCGGATTCTGAACTGTTATATCAACATATCAAGTCGGAGTTTACGGGAATCAATGTGTTACGCCCTCATGATGCTGTTTCGTCAGTTATGAAGGGAGCGGTTATTTTTGGTCATTCTCCACAAGTAATACCGGAAAGAATTTGTGCTAGAACATATGGCATTGCCTGTAATATTCCCTTTGACTCCGAAATACATCCACCAGAATTACGTCAAGTATGTGACGGCATTGAAATGTGTACGGACAGCTTCCAACCAATTATAAGAAAAGGAGAAACAATTATATTAGGCAAAAGTTGTTTTGATCGTCAGTTTTTGCCCACGTGTTCAAATGATAAATCTGCCACCATCGATATTTTTGTCTCACCTGATGATAATCCGAAATATACATATGGAGGAAGAGGTGATAATGTCAAAAGGTTAGGGTCCCTCCGTTTGAGTATTCCCGACACGAGTAAAGGTAAAAACAGGCCTATAACGGTCAGAATTAGCTTTCAAAGCACCGAAATTGTTGTTACAACTGTAGAAGAAGGGACAAATAATTTAGTCAGTAAACAATTTGACTCTTTAGTGTAAATCATCATTTTGTAGCGTTTGTTTTTTAGATGTCAAATATTCATAGTGTGATTTGTATTCAATATAATAAAAGTAAAACATGATCTCCTTGTAACTTTGTTATGCCGGTATATAAAGAATAAAGTGCCAATATCTTGTGCCAATTTACATTTAGAAAATGACAATGGAATCGGTAGAGAAAATTTTTTACGACAACACAGACGATTTTAGCTTTTAAATTATGAATTATTTTTCTCTTGTGTGTACCAACATTCTAGGCGCACCTGTATATGAAGTATACATCTCTCAGTTGATATTCAAAGGCTTGTGATTCCTATAATTATTGTTTTATGTTTAGTTGCTGCTTACAATGAAGCTTAAGAACTAAGTGTTTTCAAGTGGTAAAATGCAAATCATCGTTTCAAAATATGTATAGACGCAAAACCGGGTTAGAACCTAGATAAACAACTAAACGGGCGTAACCCGTGGAGCAAGATCTGCTTGCTCTTCTAAAGCACTGGTGTTACCACAGTTTATGGAGTTTGTGTTGATCAGTCTTTATAGTTATTTTTGGGCTGTGTATACTTCTGTTTGTTGGCTTTTTCATCGTTTTAGTTTTTTCCCGTTTTGTTTTAGTTTGAATATCTGTTAGTATTTCTTTTGTTATGATGTCAATTTAGTCATTTAGGTCTTGAATATATATTTCTAAACATATCACTTCATACAATGATATCCGACTGTGTTGGCTCATGGTAGATTGGTATTGTTGTGTCATTTTTGGTCTTTTGTGGAGAGTAATGCCATTGGAAATCATACCGCATCTACATATTTTATATGTATGCTACCTTTTGTATAAGTGTAAGTGTTTATTTGTTTAAGCCTTTATATATCAAGACGTCTTACTATGCAATAATGACAATCGTTTCGATTCGTTTGAATGATGGTGATTCATTGTATGATTGCTTATTTAAAGTCCAGGAACAAAAATATCATGAATATGAAGGATGAGAAAATTCATTTTTTATACAAAGGGTAGGACCTGCAAAATAGATTGAACGGGATACAGGTCGAAACTTTGAGATTCACATATAAACTGAGGGTTTGGTGGATAGAAGCAGATATTATGCCTTACTAATTGCAAGGAATCAGAAACACACAGAGACATGCATCTGATTAAAAATCGTCTCCGACAGAACGAGGCTCTGTATTTATAAATCTTGTTAAGCAAACTGAACATAAAACTTAAACAAGAGTTCTACATTAATAGGATGACATATTTACACAAGTTATCCTAAGTAAGTCTGTTGAGCCTTTTTTCAAAAGTAAGGCCTACGACTGGTCATCTCAAAAAACTATCTAACTATAATATCAAATATATGACCCTAAAAAATGAATCTCCACAATCCTATTATTCGTTTCTCCTTACGATAAAATTAAACTTTGGTGAATCGATATTTTCAGTCATATAGAATTAAGTCTTTTCCGTGCGCTTGCAGAATCTTTAATCGACTGATTTCTTTTTTTAAATGTTTCCAATGATGACTTTCGTTTGTCAAAATTAGCAGCTAATATGTCATTTCTAATATTGACACTTTTTGTGGAGCCTAACACCACCAAATATGCATTGTGTGGGACAGTATATGAGCTAACTGTGTCATCGCTGTTTCTGGGGATAACATTGCCTTTCGCATCATGTGTTCCGTTTTCTTTGCAAATGTCATAAAAATGAATATCTAATTTCGTGTTATCTACATAATCATAATTGAAATGTTCGATTACTGGATTCGCCATTGGATACTCGTATAAACTTGAATCACTATCCGATTCGATGTTTGGTTCTCGTGGACTAAGAGAGTTCAGTGAAACAATCGTATGTGTAGATGTCACCACCTGCATGCTGTTGCTAAACCGTCTGCAAATTAATAAAATAATATCAAGCAAAAATAAAGAATTTTTGATTAAATTATACACTTTTTTTAAGAGACAATACGATATATTATGTTACTGACTCCGTTATAGAGCTGGTTCTTTCACTATTTATAATGTAGTCTGACCTTAAATCATTTCATAAATGTTTGTGTCCTATTTTTGTGTTTGTTTTTAAAAGTCGTTATCTCTTATTACATGTATCAAGCAGGAATTATTTCATAAAACTAGTAATGTAGAAAAAGCAAATTTTAAATACACGTCAGTAAACCATGGTGTCTGTTGTTGGTGTACATGTATGTCATATATATATATATAAATGTGTCTTTTTATGCCCCACCTACGATAGTAGAGGGGCATTATGTTTTCTGGTCTGTGCGTCCGTTCGTCCGTCCGTTCGTCCGTCCGTTCGTTCGTCCGTTCGTCCGTTCGTCCGTCTGTCCCGCTTCAGGTTAAAGTTTTTGGTCGAGGTAGTTTTTGATGAAGTTGAAGTCCAATCGACTTCAAACTTGGTACACATGTTCCCTATGATATGATCTTTCTAATTTTAATGCCAAATTAGAGATTTTACCCCAATTTCACGGTCCACTGAACATAGAAAATGATAGTGCGAGTGGGGCATTCGTGTACTGAGGACACATTCTTGTTTTTTAATATTTTGGCGATATGCTATTATATTGTCTAATGAACACATTTACGCTATGAAAGATAAGATTAATTTGACTTCATAATTTGTGAAATACTTGCCTTGATAAAGATTCGTCAATAATGGCAGGTAATGGAACTGAAAAAAATAACAAATAGTAACAAAAAATGATAATGCCGATTTCCTTTAGTTATATTTTAAATAGCAATATTAACTTATTTTATCTCGCGAAAATATTTCAATGACACTTTCAGGTAATATTTACATAATAGTTCTTGAAAAACTGGTGATTATCGTGATATATGGACTGCCCACAGGACAGTGATATTGACTAAGTTAGTGATAATGACTGAGTCGTAGGCGAGGTCTTTATCGCTGTCACAGGCTATACCACTGTCCTACGGGTTGTTCATGTATCACGAAAATGACCAGTTCGTCAATAACTATTATGTTTATTTCATTGAGGAACCATGTTTTTGAAAATTCTCATAAATTCAAAATGTCCAAAACGAACTCGAGTAGTTGTACGATTTCTATGACAAAGAGTGAAGACCAGTCGTAATAATACTGCCATTCATTTAAGTACAATTTTTCAGTGTATGAACACTAAATCAAGTTCTCTATAATTTTATAATTTACGAAAACATATGGTAAACAATTCAACAACTTAAATGTAATATTGAAAAAAGAAAATGTTTTATTAAAGGAACAGCTCGCTAAACAGAGAAACCACGCCCCACCGGTCATTAACAAAGAAACCACGCCCCATAGGTCATTAACAAAGAAACCACGCCCAATAGGTCATTAACAAACTGAAACCACGCCCCATCGGTCATTATCAAGTTAAAGTCCGTTAACGACCAGTTTTCTGGTCCAGTTTGTTCTGTTAATGACCGATGGAATTTATAACTGAAGAATAATGAATGTCATGTGGCTTCCAATAAGAGTAGCCTATTCTGAACCGATATGAAATAAATATATATATTACACTTATTATATATTAAAAAATACATAAACTAAACAGATGGATGCATTGCTATCTTTTTAGGTAGGCAATTGTCCAATTATTTATGGCGGAGCCGTACGGATGCCACTAATTATTCACAGTCACTTAACTTTAACTTTGCTAGATATTTGGTTTTTTTTTTTGGCAATCATATTCCTTATTTTCTAATGTTCGAATCATTTGTCACTATTGAAGAAATGTCCAATAAAATCCACCAGTTGTTTTATACATATGTAAAACCGCCAGGTTTCCCGATTTTAATTGTTTAATATCTAGCATGTCATTGTTTCTCGTATTTTGCTATGCGATATATATTTTGCTAATTATTGAGGGCCTTGTAGTGACCTACAGTTACTGTAGCATAAATCAGTCAGTCTCTGATGTAAAGATGCCACATTGTCAGTCATATCACATCTTTGTATTAATTCTGCTTCA
This sequence comes from Mytilus edulis, assembly GCA_019925275.1. NCBI lineage: Eukaryota > Metazoa > Mollusca > Bivalvia > Mytilida > Mytilidae > Mytilus > Mytilus edulis. Next base: position 3,537,907 of record CM034360.1, on the reverse strand, counting down.
AGAATAATTATTGTAAGGTAATGTATTCCATTGTAAAGGACCTATTCGATTATTAGTAAGATGACATTTGATTCTATCAATTTTTTATTGATTTTGTTATATTATAAATTAGATTGAGAAGTTTGAGTGATCAATTTTACTGGACTTCCGCTACTTAGTATATTTATCTTCATACATTCTACCTGGTAATTCATCAGTTTTATGGCTTCTCAATTTGTTCTGAACCATCAGGGATCCAATAATGAAAACAAACAAAACAAGAACAGCACAGCTTATGTATATATACAGTGAATAAACTTGGAATATACCTACAAAACATTGGACATATTACATGTGTCATTCGGTTTATAAGAGATGACCAGGATATTGACGAACGAACCTATCTCGACGAACGAACGTATAAGGAGCGGTAATTGTATGTTTACAAACGTACCTAAAACCAAAAGGTGTTGTTATGTAATGATTTACATGTTTGAATTGTATTCGGATGCAATCAAGATAATAGAGAGAAATGCATTATATATATACCAGTTTTAAATGGTTTTATGATTTATCGATAAAAGACGTATAAAAGTGTTACGTAGTTTACGATTTCATATACATGTAGTTTTTATAATTGTTGAACGCACGATGAAATAAACATCACGCTCAGGAGTATTCGAGTGCGCCGACAACTTTAACAATACTCGTACAGATATGAATGCATAATTTAGATTCTCTCAAACAATATGTAAATGTGATGCTGTGGGATCGTTTCTTTATCTGTCTTTTTAATTGGGTATTCAAGTTTTATATGTAATCTAATCGATCAGTTTATATAAAAAAAAATATGTCGTTTTTTTGCAGATACTAATGTGTATAAAAAAATATCAATAGTGTTTGTGAGGTAGAAACCCCCATCCCCCCACCCAAGCTTATGGAAAAAAAACTACATTATAGCCAAGGCTTCGTGTTGAAGGCCGTTCTTTGACCAATAATAAAAGGCGGCTAGTATACATTACATAATATTGACTTCATTGTTTAGCTAACAAGCAAGCTAATCAAAGATTCTACCTTTACCTACACACTCAATGCAATTGGCTGTAGTTCTGTTAAATTATCACAAAATAACAATACAAAAAATTATCGAAATGGTCCCTTGAAATTGCAAGCCTTATTGTTATTTCCTGACATATTCTCCTTTCACCATTAGGCAAAAACCTGGACCTCTGTTACAAAATAAAATCGGCAAAAAATATTTCTAAATAAAATTCAGAATGGAAATGCGAAGGAAACCAAAGGTCTTCAAATCCGCGAGAAATCCCGCATTCGGGGATGGGCCTTACCTGGCCCTTCAACAAAAGTATGCACTAGTTCAATGAAAATAGACGTCATACTAGACTCCAACACAAAAAACGAACTAAAATTAAAAAATACATACACGACTAACAAAGGTCAGAGACTTGGGATAGGCGCAAACATGCGGCTATGTTAAACATGTTTTGTGAGATCTAAATCCTACCTTATACCTTTATCCAATACAGTTTTGGTCCTCGTGGAAGGACATTTCGTTTAAGAATTTTAGTTATGATCCTGAACACCAATGGTACATGTAGAACTAACGGAAAAACAATAAACGATTCAAATCCAGAAAGTGCTGTTGAGGCATGGAGTACAAATGTATGTCATTCGTAAATTGTAAACTTGGTTATCACTTTGGAGTTTCGGCGAGAAAATAATGTATTTCGCTTCTTCCCAATAATGAGCCTTTCAGGTCTATAAGTCATTATTTTTGACGTTTGAAATGTAGACGGATTTCGTTTAGTAATATACAGTACCCATTGAATCATTGTAGAAAAATAGGTACAAAATAACTTATTTCCGGTAATTACATGTTTACTACAATTGAAATAAAAGCTTTGTCCTAAATTGTCGATTTTCACATGAAGCCATGTAGCAATCGGACACATGTCACACAAACAAAATGTATTTGTCTCAAGAATGTCTAATCCAACATTTCAAAATGATATTTTAATTATATCGTCTGACTTTTTGATTTTTTTATGCTATAATGTGATACTCAGTTGAAATGTACTTTAGGTCCATCTGTGTGCGTGGGTAGGATGATCTGGTCCAATTTTTCCACGGCTATATCCCTAAGTACTTAAAGATTGGACCCTCACCCGTATGCGCCTCCTATGACGTGGTAAATTGGATAATAGTATTCGTATAAATTTGCAGTAATAATGAATAAGCTAATTAAATGGCTGTGGGCATAAACCAACGAAGAAAGATAAATTTCGGAAAAGAAAACAAGATTTAAAATTGAAAATAAATATCAATATGGTAAAACTTGATATTTATGCTTTCACCATTTTATACCCCCAAAATACACTTTTGGGACCTCAAATTTTAAAACAGAGTCTTGTATATCGAGTGCACCTTTTTGTATTGTAGCAAACATTAAGCTATTTATGATTGGAGTAAGCTTATAAACAGGTAAACTACTTCTACATGCAGAACCATGCAGTTTCTTTCACGATTTTATGTTGGATTAATTCATTAATATGTATAAACTACCGCTCCCGCTTCGTACGATTCGTCAAGTTACGCTTTCGTACGTTCGTTCGTCATTATCCTGGTCATCTCTATAGAGAGAAATGATCGCGAAAGAATACCACAAGTATTGCAATTGGACCTTGAAAGCTCTCGTATTGAACCGTAAATTCCATCTTATCGAGAAAACATATGCAAGTTCAATCGACCACTTTCGAGCTCATCCGTTACCGGAAAAAACTCGTCAATTATACGCGCCTTTATGACGTCATTAACCAGATAGAGGGGATCGCCTGTATCTCTGCACTATTTACATTCATCAAGCGTCTTAGTGATTATCATTGTGCAGGATAAAGTAGAAATAAAGGTTGTTCTGTAGGTACTCAATGAAAATTCCCTAATGACAGCAGTGCTGATTTTCAATTTTGAGAATTCAATTTATCGAATAATTTGTACAATATAGAATAATAGTTTTCCAACCACTCGCTCAACATTGGAATGGATGTGACGATGCCCTAAACGCACAAATGAAGTTCACTAAAACCAGAGTTTTTGACGGAAATGCATCGAACTTGAAAGTTGTCAGTTACTTAACTTTTTTAATTAATTACACGGACAAATTTACAGTAAAATAAAACTGTCTGGCAAAATGGTTCAACATATGATCAGTAGTTTAAACATATTTATTTATAGTGGATTGGGAAACAAGTTTTTGCAACTTATATTAATCCCTGTCCACTTTGCGGGTGCGAGTGCTGCCTTATAGCGGCATTAGCCTACTCTTTTTCGAAATCTACCCGGGTGTCTTTAACGTGCAAGAGACACGACTCTCTCTTAACACGGGTCAGAAATTTATTGTCCCCTTCCGACGGGCTATCATCGTTTCCACAAGACCATACTCCCAAATGGTGTCAAGGGAGAGCCGAAAATGGAGTTCCTGAAATTTTCATCCCGAACGGGAATCGAACAAGGAACATTTGTGTTAGAAGTCCGATGTACAGTAACTAACCACTACACCACGGCTCCTATGTATGAATCACATAAACATGTATTGCGCTTTTTGTTTTTTTTTCTCATAAAGTACTGCATATTGTCTTCCTCTTATTGCACAGTATTGGTGAAAAAGTTAAATAGTTTTGACAGATATATTTGTTTTTTCGGATTTTCCCGCGTTTTGGAAATTCAGCGTTTTTTTCACCGATTTTGAAGTTGAATTTACATTCGCGATGCAATACGAGATCTTTCACGATCCACGACTTCTGATTGGATGACGCAGGATTGGAATTATATTTAATCGAAAGCTTATCCCATTAGGTTAAAAAATTGCACATTTTACGAAGTATAGAAAATATCTACTCAATTTCTGTTGGAGCCATTAAAAGTATGCCTTGTATTTATCAAGTGAAATAAATAGACGCTCAATACTGTACATGTATGAACAACTTTCCCCAAAAATGTGGACTTATGGTAAGTTTTGGGGGGGGGGGGGTCGCAACACTGCCCTCTCTTGACATTTTACCGATATATTTTATTTATTTTAATCCCAATAACGGTATATTTGTCTACTTATTCTTTTTTATTACCGTTGCCACTCAACACGGGATCAGACACTGTGGTAAGTTCTCTGTCATCTTTAGGTAATACAGCCAAGTATTTTTTTCTTGCATTATCTATATAAAATGAAGTTTCAGTAGTTCCATACATATTTTGAAGCTGGCAGATCAAAATAGCATTCTTGGTGAAGTTTCGACTAGTTGTTAACATCAATAATTTACCAGGAATATTTACATGTACACCGTATGTGTTCACACGAATAGACGCGGTAGACGTTGATTGGTTGAATGAGTTTGATTCACCATTTATCTTATACTCAGAGGTCAGTGTGTTGTTCGTTTTAAGGTACCAAACTGGCTCTTTATACACTGACTTGGAATAGAAATACACTGATATTAGCGACAACCACTGGTCAACCACAATACTGGTATTCACTACAAACGGTGGACCTGGAAAAAATAACCGTTACGGATATAAGTATTATGTTTATCTTTATACAATTATTAAAAAATGTGACTTCCTTGAAACAGTTATTAAAACAGATTAAATGTAATGCCAAATCCAGAAGGGAAAAAAGCTAAATGAAGTTTCAAGTTAGTTGAAATTAGATAGGATTCTACTAAGGTACAATAATAATCATTGTAACCTTTTACATCGCTTGAAATAATTCAAACTTTTATTTCATAAATCAAATAAAACACTTGTAGTTTGCAAGACATAAAAAATAATGTAAAAAAAAAAGAAAGATACACCGTAACCAACAGTCATTAAGTTTCCTACATTTGTTCGTAAATCGACGACTATATTTCGCTGTCAATATAAGTAAGTACACCAATAAAGCTTAATAGATTGTATTACCATTCACTGTTAAAATTGTGGAGCTAGAAAATTCTGTGCCATTAATTTTCACCACGCATTTGTATTCTCCTTCATCTTGAGGGTTGCAGTAATCTATTTGAAGAGTGGACATATACCCGTGGTTCATACCGTTCACTGATCGGACGTGAGTTCCTTCTATATAATGCTTCCAAGTGCATGTCCATTGTTCAGTAGTTGTTACATTAATGAAGCATTTAATTACAGCTGTGGATGACACATTGCATTCGGTATGTGCTGTCGACACACTTACTGGAATGTCTTATTTAAAAAAAACCAATATAAAATAACCATATTATATAAATATCAGCACACTTGATTAAATATAAATGTGCTTACATGTAAATGAAACAACACAAATTTAAGAACATATTTGTTTGAACCATTTATTTTGTTCTATATGTGTTTGTTAATTGTTTGTTTATGTGCGCATCTGTATATCCTGCTGTCGTGGGGTTGTATACGCCAAAATGCCCTACCAAGAAATGGCTAAACCCGCTGCATTTGTGTTTACCAGTCCTAAAATAGGATCCTGTTATTCAGTGGTTGTCGTCTTTTGTTGTGGTTCATACGTGTTTCTAGTTTCTCGATTTATATATTGATTATACTGTTGGTTTTCCTGTTTGAAACGTTTACACCAGTCATTTTTGGGACTTTTATATCTTGCTGTACGGTGTGAGCCAAGACTCCTTGTTGAAGGACGTACTTTGACCCTTAATTGTAAACTTTTTATACATTGTGACTTAGATAGAGTGTTTTCTCATTGGCTCTTATATCACAAAAATCTTCGAAAAAAATCAAGTAAAATTTGTGTTCCCTTGATTTCACTCTTTTTTAATGGTTTCTTGCTTTTTGGAACATTCTAAAAGTAATGTTCGCTTAAATTCTACTTTAAAGCAGTTTATATATTGAAATAAACAAGTAAAATTTTAAAAAGTAGCTATGTAACGACTAAATTATATAATTTCGAAGTAATATAAGTCCCAACAAACCTGATTGATATACGTTGACTTTTATGTCAATGCTTCCGGCGCTATTTCTAACTCTAACTCCGTATATACCAAACTCCTGTTGTAGTTTTGGAACGACAGTAGAGCTCAAGATGAAAATTGAAGAATCTCCATTTTTTCTTATATCCCATATTCCTTCTGTTCCACCAACCGAAAATGTCCAGAGAGCAATTGGTTTCTCAAAGCTCTCGACTTGAATTAAGATTTTTGCTGGATTGTTTAGCATCGTCTCAAAAGTGTAGTTTCCACTCAAAGTCTGTGGTTTATCTGTTAAAAAATACATTAACAATTTTAGGCTTGTGGTGTCAATTAGTTTTGGTTTAAAAGAACATGCCGAGATTAGATTAATTTTATTTTCGGAAGACGTTTTACTTGTCTACTGGATTTAGTCGTTCCATCTGTATTCGTTCCAATGTTTGTTTTCTGGATTCATATTTTTGCTTCATGGATTTACTCACCAGGAACAAAAACAAAAAAGCGGTAACCAGGAATATGCCACAGAAACAACAACCCGACAAAATCAGAACGAGAAGTACATACATAACCAAATTGCAAAATCAAAAGCCCAAACACATCAACCGAATGGATAACAACTGTCATATTCCTGATTAAGGGCAGTAATTTTTTATGCTTTTTTTCAGCTTGTTTAACCGCTCTCATATACGATAGAAGCATATGATGCGTGTGTCTCATAGCAAACAGACATATTAGGTAAAATATCAAAAAGGGGTACAGTATTCAACATTGTGTTATAATCATAATCACTATTAAAAAATCAAATATGTAAACACAGAAACACAAATAAGCATAAAAGACAAACACGTGTGCAAAACTGAAAGACACAAATACAATTTACCAACGCCCAATAACACAATGACGGGATGTATAAGTACCAAGACATGTCAAATTGACATTATCACACAAGGATTAAACAGTAAAAGTAATAATCATAAAGACAAATAAAAGAATACTTTAACACATTAATAAGATAAAAAGAATGTCAGAACCGAGAACCTATACGTAAAGACCATCGTGTATTACAATGTATTTATGAAGTGAATACGGAATGTTTACCAACATGGTAATGGTTCCTCCAGACGAATTTATTTTGAAAAAGGCCGAAATGTTCTTTAACAATCCCTTGGTTCCTCATCTTTTTGTTCATAAACTGGTAACGTTTTACAAATTCTGAATAGCATCTGCAAGCTCTTAAGTCCTGAATAGTTTGGGAAACGTATACACAAAGTGCAGGTGCAGTTGGTATATTGCCACTAAAAGAGGGGCGAATGATATAACAGGGACAGTCAAACTCATAAATTGAAAAAAAAAACTGACACCGCCATGGCTAAAAATAAAAAAGACAAACAAAAAAATATGAGTACACTGGTCAATAGTCTAATTCGGTAGGTTATATTCATGAAAGGAGATATCGTATCAATTGGGAGATACCCTGTATGCAGGTGCTGCTTGAATGTTGCTACGTAGAAATGGAAAGTTCACAATTGGAATGCTGGGTGAGGGAAATGGATAATTCCAAATGATAAATCGTCTCGTTTGTCATAGATTCCGGTATGAACCCGTATGTTAAATCCGTTGTATAAGTCTAGAGATGAGTCACAGGAAGCCGTGTCTGTTGTTTCGTTAATTTCTAGTTTTGGAGGATACATAAACGAACCCCAATCAGAACAGTTGGGATTGTTAATGGAAAGAACATCATCAATATATCTGAATGTGCAATTAAACATGTTAAATGATCTGGCCTTTTGTATCTTCTTGTTTTTGATTTGTGTCTGAAATAAATATTGCCTTTTTTTTAATTATTAGTTTGAATTGTTTTAAAATCTGTTAGGATAACTGGAATATTTATATGTATGTCAAAATGCAAATGTATGAAGGTCTACATAAGTAAGTGCATATCAGATAAATTTTCCATCTGATTCAATCGATACAACATGGAGTTTAGATCGTCAAAAGTTTTCTACCAATCTACTTACATGTAACTTTAATGTTGATTTTATCGCTTCCAGTTCCAATCCTATTTGATACGAGACATTCGTAAGAACCTGACTCATTTCTGGAAACATTTATAATGTCAAGATGAATATTTTGATGGGATACCATTGTTCCATTTGCGATTAGAATATGACTTCGCCACCATCTGAATGTGATTGGATGAACATTTGTATGATACTGACACTTAAGTGAGGACGAACTCCCTTCAAGTATGCCATTTGTGGTTAAGTCCGAAAGAATCTTTACTTTTGGAATAACTGGTAATTGAAAAAAAGAATAGATAATCGATGTTGATAATATGTATAATTGATCATATTTTATCGTGTGTTTTTCTATGTTGTGATGTTATGCTATTGTTTCAGAAAAAGGGAGAAGGTTTGGTACCATTAAAACGTTTAATCCCGCTGCAAATGTTTGCACCTGTCCTAAGTCAGGAATTTGTTGTACAGTAGTTGTCGTTTTTTTATGTAATTTATACGTGTTTCGCGTTTTTTTATATAGATTAGACCGTTGGTTTTCCCGTTTGAATGGTTTTACACTAGTAATTTTGGGGCCCTTTATAGCTTGTTGCTCGGTGTGAGCCAAGGCTCCGTGTTGAAGGTCATACTTTGACCTATAATGGTTTACTTTTTTTTAAATTGTTATTTGGATGGAGAGTTGTCTCATTGGGACTCACACCACATCTTCCTATATCTATAACTTTATTTTCACTCCAGATTTCTACTGTTTTAAAGGAATTAATTCGACTTTAGTTAAGAAGTGATACATTGAATCGTTTCATTATCTGTTTAAATACAGTGGAGATCACTTCTAACCTCTCATTAGAACTGTCATAGAACTGTTCTAACCTGTCCTAGAACAGTTCTACCTAGAACAGTTCTACCCTAGAACTGTTCTATGTAGAACTGTCAGAATCAGTTCTAGGTAGAACTGTCAGGATCAGTTCTAGGGTAGAACTGTCTAAATCAGTTCTAGGTAGAACTGTCCAAATCAGTTCTAACCGTAGAACTGTCAGCAGAACTGACCAAATCAGTCAGGACTGTAGAACAGTTCTAAACTGACGTCACTGCAGTAAGGGCACTTTAGAATTTAGAAGAAATAAATCACTTCCAATGACTTTGCTATATAATAGCAGATTTTCTATATTTCTTTCTGATCATACGTTACATGTACAAATATCGAAGTGAATAGGAGGTTATCCAACTCATCGGAGAAATATTTTTATAAGATTGCATAGGAAACATCATTGTTTACGTTTTTTCGTTCCCCGTTTTTAACAGTCTCTTCATACATGTCATAAATATATCTCTGCATTTAATTCATGGAATTTTAATCGTAATTTACCTTGTTTGCCTTGGATTTACATTCATTTAAGATTTTGTTTTGACAAATGTTCATACGAAAATTGTACAGTGGATGAATTATGGGATATTAATGATAAAAGTGTTGTATTAAATAACGTAAAAAAACTATATACATTTGCACCATCTCGTCAATTTAGCCAGACTTATCCATAACGATTATGAATGATATCTGGGAGTCTGAAACTTAGAAAAATATACTCATCTGAACATGAATGAAGCATTTGCCACTGGACGTTCGGCTACAAACAAAATCATGCATTTTTCTTTGCCTTCTTCCATTTGTCTTCAAATTATACTAACAGTATACTATTCCAAGAAGAGAACTTCCCATACATGTACTTTTTATTTTAAAATAAAGTATATGAATCAGTCATGTGAGTGTTGGATGATGCCGTAAAATAGTTTTGTTTAAAAAAAAAACCCATCACAAACTAACTGACTTAAAAAGTCACTTTAGTGACGGTTCATTATTATGGATACAGAGAGAAAATAAGGGTGCGCTAAATTTTTAGATATGGTATAAATACACCTTACCGCTATTTTTCTGCCATTAATGGATATCGCACAGGTTCCTGTAAAAATTTGACATCATAAAACAAAATATCTGACGGCACAATGGAAAAGTGATTGTTGTATGCATGCTTCAAATGTTCAAGAGGCCGGGTCAGCCAGGATTGGCAATATAGGTGTATTGTGTTCCAAAGTTGGTGTCATTTTTATCATACGATCCGTCCTGACATAGAAATATTATTGGTTTACAATGAGGCCATATATATTTACATTTACATGATAAGTGTAAATAAGTTCAGTTTTGGTTGATATGGTCAAATAATTTTGTTAAAACGACTCAGTCTGATACATGTATATCGAAACTACTGAAATTTGTTTACAATTCAATATTTTGAATAAAAAGAGGACTTGTAGAAAATTGCTGGTACTCTAAATTGATGTGAATTTTTTTTTTTTAGCCAATGTGTTACAATATTGCTGTCATTTGAATTATACAATCCATCGTGATATGTAACTACATGTATAAGTGATTTACTATGCGGCTATATATATATATATATATATATATATATATATATATATATATATATATATATATATTAAGATTTACATTATAAAGTGTAAATATGGTCAGTTTTAGTTGATGCTGTCACATATGGTCAGTTTTGGTTGATGCGGTCAAATATGGTTAGTTTTCATGGTTTTGGTTGATGCAGACAAATAATTTTGTTATATCCATGAGTCAGTCTGAGATATCAAAACTACTGAAATTAGTTTACGATTCAAAATTTTGATTAAAGAGAGGACATGCTGGCACTTTAAACTGATGCGAGCATAATTTTGTTTTCCAATGTTGCTTTCCTTTATCATGTTTAAATTGAACAATCCATCCTGATATAAAAATATAAGCACGCGCAATATGTATAGATTTTAACATGCCCTTTTCCATATTGGCCCTGGTATCATCCCGAGACTCCCATATCGGCCTCGAGGCTTTAGCCGAGGGCCGATATGGGTGGAGGGATGATACCCGGGCCAATATGGAAAAGACATGTTATAATCTTTTTATCACATATTTAAGTTTTGCAGAAAAGAGAAAAAAAGGTCAATTATAACAATTTAATGAAACATAAAAGGTAAAATCTTACACATTTCATCACAAACGTGTCGTAAAGGACGCGATGACGTCACGTCATTTGGAATCAGGGCACAATATCAATATACTCTTTTTTGCCCCGGGCAATTTTGAGGTTATTGCATATGCAAAACCTAAGGTATTCATAACAAATATTTGATAAAAAATTCTACTCGGAACAATATTCCCCAATATTCATGCAATAACCCTATAATATAGATCATTTGTATTATAATGATTATACACTCCATCCTTACATAAAAATATTACAGATTAATTTACTATGTGACTATAAGAGTTGTATAAAAAAAGAGCAAATATGGTCAGTTTTGGTTGATGTGGTCAAATATGGTCAGTTTTGGTTGATGCTGTCAAATATGGTCAGTTTTGATTGATACTTTTGTAACATGAGTCAGTCTGAGGTATGCATGAAAACTACTGATATTTGTTTCTGATGCGATACTTTGAATAAAAATAGGAAATGCTGGCACCCTCAATTAATGCGAGAAAAAAAAATTGTGGTCATTGATTTCCAATATTGCAGTTATTTATATACTACAGTCCCTCTCGAACTAAAATTATAACTGAATTGCTGTGCAGCTATATAGATTTACATAATAAAAAGCAAATATGGTAAGTTTTGGTTGATGCAGTCAAAAGATTTTATTACATAACTCAGTCTGAAGTATAAAAACTACTGATTTTTGTTTATGATTCAATATTTTGAATAAAACAAGGACATGCTCATTGGAGGATCAAGAGGAGGGGGTCCAGGGGTTGGAACCCCACTTTTTTTTTTAACATCAATGCATATGAATGGGAGCATATAGTTGGACCCCCAGCCTGGATCTAGCTGCCCTGCATGCTGGCACTATAAATTGATGTGAACAATTACATTTTTTTTCCAAAATTGCTGTTACTTGTATATTACAGTCCCTCTAGACCTAAAATTAAAACTGAAGTACTGTGCAGCTATATAGATTTGCAGAAAGAAAAAGCAAATAAAGGCAGTTTAGATTGATGCGGTCAAAAGATTTTTGTTAAACAGGTCGTCCGAGGTATGAAAACTACTCGTAAACAGATATTATATTGGTTATTGAGGTCCGATAATTTTGTTATGTGATAATGAGCCATCCTGACTCCCGGAATAACAAATGTAAAACAATTCAAATAATAATGCTCACCCCCCCCCCCTAATACTAACGGCCTAATTTATGTACAAAAATTGAGAGAAAAACAAAAATTTATGTAACACATCAACAAAAGAAAATCACTGAATTACATGCTCCTGACTTGGAACAGGCACAAACATGCAGAATATGGAGGGGTTAACAGGTTAAACATGTTCTCTAAGGCAGCAACCATTTGATTTTCTGGGGGGGGGGGGGGGGGGGGGGGGGGTATGGGTTTTTTTTTCTGTACAAACTTTTTTTTTCGACTTCGGCGAAGAACAATCTATTTTTTTAGCGACAAACCGAAAACAATCTTTTTCTTTCAATTTTAGAATTCCATATAGTGGCAGCTGAGGATGAAACATAGGCCTTCCCCCCCCCCCTCCCCGCCCGGCAAATTAAATGGTTGCTACCTAAGTCTTGCCGATTATAAATTCTAGGTAGAACTGTCCAAATCAGTTCTAGGTAGAACTGACCAAATCAGTTCTAGCTAGAACAGTTCTAATCTAGAACTGACTAAAAGGTGTCAGGCTGACAGTTCTACGTACTGTTCTAGAACAGTTCTCCTGACATATTTAATGAGAGGTTAGAAGTGATCTCCACTGTAAGAAATAATTCATGGCACCCTTAGATTTGTTTTATTTAACCATGATTTGGACATTTATATTCGATTATTTTACTCTTAGCGTTTTGTCTTTAAGGAATTCATTTGTTTATGTTTCATCTCTCGTAGTTCTTGTTACAACATAAGTCATGTGTTCATGTTATTTATATATGGCCAGTAGGAACATTGATATATGCTCATTGACTTGAATGCAGAGTTATCTTATTGGCACTCATACCACATCTTATTACAATGAATGACAAGGTTTCGCGATGCGTAGCTGCTTCTCTTTCAAGATCTGAAGACTCAACTTTAACTAGTTTCGATAAATTGAAAACCAAACTGTACAAAAAAACTGCAAAAAATATACAATCCATTAAATTGATATTCAACGGCCTTTGAAATCAACTCGATACGCTCAAAGCGAGATAAGATAACATGTCGTATTCTGAATATTCATAGCTCTTGACGTCAATATTTTAAAAGAATTTGATCTCATTTTATTTAAAATATATATTCTTACATTGTATACTTACTCACAATATTTCTAGATAAGTTTTGATGTAACGCATGTCATGCATTGTAAAAATATACGAAAATTTAAAGATGTGCGGAAGACTAAAGACTTCCTACTTACTTAACATTTATATATATCTTTTACTTTAAATTAATAATATCAGTTATGTTTGGTTGTTTTTTCATATAGATATCAGACCTACGTTCAATATATATCTGAATGCTTTGATGAACAGGAATTTCGGTGTCGCTGTTATTTGCAACACATGTGAAATTAGCCATATGGTCACCACGGATTGGCCAGAAGGAGTAAGATATAAACTCTGGTCCTCCGACAGCTATTGTCTCATTTCCACGTATCCACATCATATCTTCTACAGGATTTCCGCTTTTAACTGAACATTCTAAAGATATCTTTTCGTCCTCATGAACTGTTATTAAACTAGTTGTGTCCGTATTAGCAATTTGCATATCTAAAGGGGGTCCTGATAATTAAGATAACAATATAAATTAACCATATAGAAAAACTAATCCGCCAAAATATTAATGAAAACGACTGAGAAGCCATATTGTATCTTTTATAATAATAATGCAAATTGACCGACCGCGTTGAGGTGTTTAAACATCGTTAAGTTGTTTTTTTCAATAATGTTTCATAGATACCCACATAGCTTATCGCCTGTCTTGCAATGTTTCCGATTTTGTGTATCCCTATATGTCTATGGTCGTCCAGTAAGCACCATTTTGCTGTTTCCCCTATATATATATAGAAGCAAGGAATTGTATATTTAAATACAATTCCTTGATTGTAGCATACATTTTATAATAATTTTACAATATTTCCAGTTCTCGACATGTCTAATTGTAGATCTTGCAATATTTATGACCAATGTGATTAGATCCCCATATATATACCTGTTATCGTCAATTAAACAGTCATAGTGTCGTTTTCCCCATACTCTAGCATTAATACTTGTCTGTTCCTCTTGCAAATGTTTTATAGGCTATCAGCAATTAGTCATATGCCTTTGTTTGTTTGTTTGTTTGTTTTTATTTGTAAACCATATCTTTTTGCATCCAGCACTTATGAGTATTATTTAGACAAAACGCGCGTCTGTCGTACAAAATGAAAGTTTCGGTGCGTCTCAATACCGGCGTCACACATCAGCGTATAGCTCCGACGTACGCCGGACGTGGTAAAAAATCATGTACGCTGCCAATACCCAAGTAATTTTGGATGTTTTCAACCTGTCAATCATATTTGTATTGTGTAAACAACGAGCTTTAAGCATGTATTAGGTGTACGAAAAGCGTACCTAAGCGTTTATCGGGCGTTCAGGTAACGTTTGTTGGCGTATGCCTAGTATTTGTCTAACGTAGATGGAATGCACGCTAAGAAGGAAAACAAGTTTCTGGGACGTTAATCCGTGCTTTCGGCGTGTCTGGGACGTTTTATTATACGGTTTTTGTAACAAACACATACGCATACGTTTTATTTAAAGTCGAACGATCTCGAAGCGTAAACAACGTACCCTAAACTTATCTGTAGCGTTTTTTCAACACGCTTTTAGCGTATGTATTACGTACGTGTAGCGTACAGGTATACGTTATGCTGCATAAACATTTCCTGGAGTTATGGCGATCACCAAACGTATACCTTTGCATTTCGACGTACTTCAAACTTATGCAAAGCGCGTTTAATCATTGCTTAGCGTTTTTCTGACGTGCAACTAACGTAAATTTCTCTGTACGTCTGGTGCACGCCGGTTTTTTCGCCAATGTGTGACGCCGACATACACGGCTTTCTAAAAAATAAATAGTAGTTACATGTATATGTTACAGGCATTTTCTAAATTTAGGCATTTTATAAAATGCCTGAAAACTTAAGGCATTTTCTAAAATGCATGCAAGGTTCAGTTATTACAAAATGCCTGAAATTATTTTATAGAATGAAATGTTAAGAAAAACAATTTAAAGCTTTGAACACCACAGCAGTTTTATTGATGATAATTACTGAATAAAAAAACATGAGCTAAAAAAAATAAAGAATACATTTTACTAAATTATTCCAATTCACACAAGTACACTGAACTTGACATTTTTTTTTTAATTTCTCAAAATGTTTGGATGAAAGAACTGTACACCATATTTCTCCTGATTATTTGCAATTATATTTTTTGGGGTAAAATCTGATTTAGCACTCCACCCACATTTGGAGAAATCTGGATCTCCACACTTTTAACTGAAAATTAAGTCATTTTACAAAATGCCTAAACTTAGAAAATGCCTGTAACATTTACAAGGATTCTACGCCGTAAAAAACGTGCAATAAATGAAAGATGAGTAACTAATGATTTAAGATATAATATGCCTTCTTTTCTAAAATCCAATAAAAGATATTGTCACTCTAATAGATTAATACACCAGAAAGGCGTTTCGTTTATCTAATTAATTATAATACATTCTCTCAATAACGAAATTCAAGATTAAGGCACTGTAATGTATACATTAGCTTACTGTAAAGTTCCAAACGAAAATCTGCTGTAACAGGACTAGTGTCATTTGTTGTCATGCAGCGGTATTCTCCTATATCCACCAATGAAACATTTCGTATTTCCAAATTATATTCACCAGCAGAGTGATTCCCAACAACTGACAGTCTTTCAGAGCGAGGCAGCGACCTTTTAACTGAATCTTTATAAGTATAGGTTGTAAAATGTGGAGGACCAAGCCACTTCATTTTGTGATTAATCGATAAGTAAGGACAGGTAAACGAAATGCTGGCACCCTTTTTCTGGTATACTTTTCGATGAATTGGTGTTTCGGCTGTGGAAAGCACTGTCATTACATATACACTTTATTAGTACAATATTTAACTTTACGCTTATATGTATCTAATAATTGTATGCTTTTTTTTCTATAAGTGTATAAAAGTGTTGAAAAAAGCGATGTGTACGAAGCATGAACTAAGGTGCTTAATACGTGAAATGTAATTATGTTCAACGTTTTAACAAACATATATTTAAGTTCCATATCAGCTATGGCTGCAGTCAGTAGCTACTTACATTCTAAGCGGCACCCAAGCGGACCAACAGGATCTGCGGACTTGTCGGACTGAAGCAATTAAAGCCTATGTAAGATTTGGTGCAACTTAGAGCTTGTCATATGGTTACGCCACATTTGAAGAACACTTTAAATCTACTAGTAAATGATAGTAATGTATTTTTTGTTTGATTGTTTTGCCATATACATTTATCTATAACAGGGAAATTGGCTGTGTATATGCGAAGCTAGGAATAAGAACATTGATTTGGTACCGTCATACCATGTAAAATATACTATCTACAATGTAAAACACTATCACTATCATGGTACTTACATTTAATATAGACATAAATTGCTGCTAGAAATCTAAGAGCAAACTGCAAGGAAAGCATATTTTAGATACATATAAAAGTATTCAAAGAATTTCAGGTTAATTTATTTTATTTTAATGTTATGACGTTAGTATTATTTCCTATCAGTTGACTATCAATATGAATTCTGTTTAAAAACTTTAAAAATCGTCAATTTCTTACAAAATTATTTTGCCCCAGGAAGCGCGTGACACAATACATGTCTCTGATGGGTGGCTTATATATCTTTTTATAATGTTTTTACATCTCGACCGTTGATTTTGGAATGCATTTTATATTCCAAAAGGCGTAGTTGAAATCACCCCTTTGTAAATTTTACGAACGCCAACACGAATCGGTTGACCGTTATGTAATAAACGTTTCACATATAATATGAAGTCGGACATGTTCCTTATGTGGTAACTACCATCCCTCTTCCCTTTTCACAAATAAGACCTCCCGATTATACTACATTTTGTTTTTACCGGGTTTGTAATAAAATCAGTAATAAGACGAGAGCCACATGTGGAGCAGGATCTGTTAACCCTTTCGGAGCACCTTCGATTACCCAATGTTTTTGGCAGGGTTCGTGTTGCTTAGTCTTTAGTTTTCTATGTTGTATCTTGTGTACTTTTATTTGTTTTTCGTCTTTTTCTTTTTTGACCATTTATTATTTTCGATCTATGAGTGTGACTGTCCCTTTAGTATCTGTCGCCCCTCATTTAGTATCAAATGCCAACTATGGTGAAGTTTCACAGTTGTTAATTATTCTTTCATCAGTTGAAAATAATAATACATAATGATATTTACCATTGTAGATACTGTTCTGATGATTGAAACTATTACTTTAATAATAAACAGTATCACAAAAACATCGGCATCTGATTGAAAAAAAGAGACACAAAATCCTACTATAAAAAAGAATGAAATTAAAAGGATGTTTCCATTTAAATAATAACTGTCTTGTCGATACTAAATTCCACAATTCCAATACTAAGTAATAACTACATGTACACAATGAACGTATAGTATCTTAAATTAGGACAGAGCGAAGCAGTAAACAGATTTTAAGAAAGCTCAAGTTCGTATTTACTTGTTTTAATATGTGGTAAAACTAACACTAAATCAGTAGCATGTGCACAAATTTAAATTTCAGTCCGGGAGAACATGAATTATTGATTGATCGATATGAAGTAGCAATTCTATGTGTGGTCATACCCAGAGAGAAATGCGTATATCAGTTGTTGTTGAATATTGTTAGTCATTGTGTTTTACCCTGTGCTGAAGAGACTATGAATCAGGCTGTCCGTTTTTTTTTTATTTTGAATTGTAACAGACTAACAGTAGATAATCATTTTGTCACACCGTGCTATTTATAGCTTACTTCACGATATGTATTTTGGTCATTGTTAAAATATGTATGTTAAAACTTGTTAGTCCTTTTTTGTCCCTAAATGATAGTTATCTCGTTTGTTATCATACTATGTGTCTAAGTGTCTGATGTATGTATATGTGTATGTGCAATTTAATATTTAAAGGCGTTTATCATTCTGTCAGGAAAGTAAATATTTTTGTTATTGTTTTGACATTAAAAAATAATGTGGATAGTCATTTTATGTTCGAAAAACGCAACTTACGTCACATTTTATCGCACCTTCTTACTTTATTACTTTATTTGGCCTTTTTAACTTTTTTTATTTGAGCGTTACTGATGATATTTTTGTAGACGAAACGCGCGTCTGGCGCAAATACAACAAAATGTGAAAAAAATCTTACCTACCTGATTGATTGAGATGACTAGCGTCCAATGAAATACGATCCGATTAAAACAAATCAGCTTTTAATCATCGCAAAGTTTGGTGTTGCGATAAAATTGCCTTAATATTCAAAATAATGGTGGCCACTTAACCTTGAATGAAAAACAATACACAAATAAAAAATACCGATTCCTAAATTTCCGTCAATCTTTAATCGTTTCCGTATCAAGCTGATTTCATGGCGCCAGTATAATTGTCAATAATAGCGTTATAACTATATGTCAGGAAACGAGTATTATAGCTGTATCTAAATACACCTTAAATGAAATACTAGTACTACAAATCAAATGTGTCAGTGTGCAAAATTTCTTGTTTTGTTTTCATCTGCGATGATGTTTTTTTTTAAATATCATATTTTATCCATGAATAGCGAACAGGAAGTAAACTCTTTCTTCCTATCCCCACATCCATTTTTTTTTCATTTCAACTGACGCTTTACAATTTTTGACTTGTTTTTTGCAATAGGTCGGTGTGAGACATTAATTTGCATCATTTGTCTGTCGTTGTTAAGGTCTTTGTTCGTAGAACATACAATGTAAGGGTAAACAAATTCGAAAGTACTGTCTACATACTATTTGAAAACTTAAATAGATTGTGAAAACCAGCATGCATTTAAAAAAAAAAAGCTCAGAAAATTTTGATTAAGTCCTTCTCTTAGGTTACCAAAACGATCATTTGACTTTATTTATCACCCCTGAATGAAGATGTGTTACAACGGTTATTTAGCGTGTGATGGCTGTCTAGAAAACTTGCTTTTCCTAACTTTGCCGAAGGTGAGATTTTAACATGAACAAAGGCGGACATCGGCAGGAATAACAATTGTAATAAAATAGAGGATACAAAAATCAACTGAAATCGAAAGCAAAATAACAAAACTCTGAACAATTTGAAGTCCTAAGACTTGAATTGAAGAACTTAACTGCAATTTAACTACAAGTTTACCAATTAAACGTCATCTTTGCTTATAGTAAGTGTTCAATGACAACAACTATTTTGTTTTCATCTTTTAAAAAAAATCCTGATTACATGTAAAATTACAGTATTGTTATAAAGCATATGAAAATAATGGAACTATTTTTTTTCCAGTGTAAAACACTCATTTTGGTGCATTCGTCTCAACTCGGCCGATTCCGTACCATCATATAGGATTCTAACGAGGATTGCCGAATGTCTTTTGGTGATTAACATAAATAACGAGGTTTTGGTGATCCTTTCAAAAGATTGCTATTTATGATTTGTCGATTTTTCCTCGACCTGTGATTTTCTATATTTCATCTTTGCTATTGATTTCAGTATATTACATTATGGCTGTTCCATTTTACAAAAATTTTAATTCGACAAAAAGTCTGAGAAGTCTTCAAACAGCACTAACCAATAGAAATGGGCATACATAATGATTGGCTTTGAAATAATTTACCCGCTTTAAGGATGTTCTTTACTCGGTTTCAAAATAACTCGCATTTTAAAAGACTGTTATGATTTGATAGTATTGAATAAATGAACAAAAAAAAAAGCAGGAAAAAATGAAGCGTCATCATGATTGTACTAGATTTCGAGATATAAGACATTGAACATTTGGTGGGAACTGGTTCTCTCCAGATTTGACATTTATTTCAAAATAGTTGAGAAAAACAAGTATTATAGAAGATTTTCAAAATTGGCTTTTTAAACAATTATATTTATGTTATATATTATGTTAAGAAGAGAAGGGGTAAGCTACCTAGATAAAACTAGAAGATTCCGAAAATCAAAAATCAAAAATAAGTGTAGCAAACATCCTTAACGACAACATATAAGATATCTTTGAGTTAAGAAATTGCTTCATAATACTTTATGCAACAATAATGAATTATTGAAGAAATTATATCAATTCTGACAAATTTCAATTTAAACGACACATGATTAAAGGAGACGTGGGATTAAAATCAAGGAGACAGCAACAAAAATATCAAAATGACGTAGGTAAATCGAGTGGACCTTAAACGTAAAGGATGCAAAAACATTACTCTCTGGCCAAGTTCACTTGAAACTCTACAATCGACTTCAGAGTTAGTAGATTATCACGTTAACGCACTCTAGGGTAAGGCCCTGACCAAGCATAAAATATAAAATATTATCATTTGTTTGACGTCATTCAAGAGTTTCTAGAGTTTAACCCTGGCTCGGTGATGGTTGGAATCAGAGTACGAGGGGTTATCTCGAGTGGTTCAAGTAAAATCGTATTGTTGAAACCCGAGTAAGTAAAGTTAACTTGAGAGTTTAAAAAAACATGGCAAGATTGTAATGCATTACAGTATGATGATAATGAACAGACTGTAAGAAGTGAAAGCGGAAATAACACAGGGGACGAAGATATTTTATTCGACGAGATAATGTAGGATGACAATTTGATCCCACATAGAACCCCAGAAGTGATACCTATACTTACTCAACCGGTGCCGATCAATTACAAAAGGGAAAGGTTAGAAAGTAGAACGGACCAAGACAATAATCTAGTAACATTTGTAGTGAAAAATCAAACAGTGCACCGAAGTCGATCATAACTGGTAAAAGTCCGTGTAATGATACCCATTATGAAAAAGTGGTTTTCAGTCGTACGTCAGACGGTGACTTTATCATTGTCAAGGTAAAAATGAGAAACACTATAGTTTTGCGGAATCTGATTAATGATAAAAATTTCAGACATATAGAAGGGGATGAGAGTAGAGACTAATTTGACAATTGCATGATTTCCGTTGCGAGAATGAATATATACAAAAGTCGAAGAACTTCTACATGTGGACAGGTATGCCGAGAAATTTCAGTTGTGTCCGTGGTCTTTTAATAAGTAATTACTTAATATCAATTTACTGTGTGTGAAGTAGAATAAAACTTAACATGATGCAGTTATTGTAATAAATCTTAAAAGGTATATTCTAATTTGAGTGACAAATATCAGGAATTGATCCCATCCGTATTTTGTCTGTGTATATGTTTGAATACACGGGTCCTACTGAAGATTTATAAAATGTTAGACATCAACAGACATGATTTTCA
Source organism: Mytilus edulis (assembly GCA_019925275.1). Classification (NCBI taxonomy): domain Eukaryota; kingdom Metazoa; phylum Mollusca; class Bivalvia; order Mytilida; family Mytilidae; genus Mytilus; species Mytilus edulis. The sequence continues at coordinate 3,516,370 of CM034360.1, read as the reverse complement.
AACAAGTATACTATGCATGTTAAAAGCAGGTGTTTGGTATAAAACAAATAACATTGAATCACCGATAAGCAGCCGCGGTTTGAACAGTTTTGGTTTTATAAAATAAAAATATAATAAGTTTTACAATTTTTTACGGCATCTTCCATTGAATTGATTTTTTTTTATTCAGGAAAACATTTATCCCTTCGTAAATTTTACGGACGCCATCACGAGTTGGTTGACCGTTATGGAATAACCGTTTTACAAATGATATCGGATATGTTCCTTACGTCGTAACTACAATCCCCTTCCCTTTCATGAATGTGACCTATCGAATTAGACTATTTACCGGATTTGTTATCCCATAAGCAACACGACGGGTGCCACATGTGGAGCAGGATCTGCTTACCCTTCCGGAGCACCTGAGATCACCCTAGTTTTTTGGTGGGTTCGTGTTGTTTATTCTTTAGTTTTCTATGTTGTGTCGTGTGTGCTGTTGTTTGTTTGTCCTTTTCATTTTTAGCCATCGCGTTGTCAGTTTGTTTTAGATTTATGAGTTTGACTGTCCCTTTGGTATCTTTCGTCCCTCTTTTATTGTTATGAAATATTATTATTTTCTTCCTCGGGCGCTCCCGGGCGCTTTTTAGTAGGACCGTGAATACACTGATATATTTGTCAATAGCTGTATATTTGGTTTTAGGAAAGACTAATAGTTCTTACTTTATTGTTTTATATAATGGGTTATGATGTTTAAAACATACATTGTAGTTTAGTACATTAGTGGGACATTTAGATATATGCATTCATTTGAAATCGTGTATAGAGAAGACGGATAGTAATTTTGATCTTGTTTTTAATTGTATATATCTGTGATTTTTTTGTATATAATGTTAATAAAATTTATCAAGAGAATAGAAAAAATAAATGACGTAGAAATAAACTCAGCCTTTATAAATACAACAATTATAGATGTTCATACAATACGTCAAACTGAATATCGTAAGGAGATATCGTATAATTGCCAGTTAGACAAATATCAAACAAAATCATGATTTGAATGTAAGCATTTGTTTAATTTCACCAAATTAATTTTATTAATGATCAAACTCATAGCTTTTTGTCAATTGTCAAAGGCCACGACACGACAAAATGGGACACAATTGTAACAAAAACTTTCTGTTTATGACAAAATGAAAAAGCGAAAAACAAAATGATGACAGCTGGCAGCTAGAAAAAACAAAGTCCTGAAATAAATAATGTGACTAAGTAAAGTAATTGTGTGAGGACTTACTCTTTTTGTATCAAACGGCTCGTTTGATTTGCAAAAAGATTTGCATAAACACAAAAGACATAGTAAAGTAAAGATCTACAAGCACTTGCATGATATTACTAAAAGCTAGTTCAAGGCAAATTACAACTCATTTACTACTGGACAAGGCATTAATTTATGAACATCCCAATTTACTATTTTAAAAGTATAAAGATGTCGTTAAGACTCCGAGAAAGGCATGACACTGTTTTTTTGCCAAAATATAAATACATAGTATTGGATAGATTTATATTATGTGTAAACCCTGTGTAGCAATAACCATTTAGTTGACCTTTTAATTCAAAAAACTATATTGTTTGAAACTAAATAACAGATTGTTTCTTTTGTCATGCATTGATAGCATGTCCAAGTCAGTTTATTCAAATGAACAATGGGTTAATCATATAAAATATTAAAGAGTTTATTGATATGTATCAGATAACATATTTGTTTATAATTTGTAAGATTTAATACAGGTCACTTCATTTCTTTGTATTTTAATTTAGACTTTCGTTATTGACGTGCATAAAACAACACTAAGGATATTAGTGAATCAGAACCTTCTTTTGTGCAAGGGAAGTGTATTAAGTCTATCATGAATCATTATGATATATTTTGGAAAATATGTAACATAACAGATTTATAAAAGGAATGGCATTTTTCATCTTCTAGTAAGTAAAATGTTACTGAAATTAATCCTATTCCTTTTTTAATTTATCTACATAAGCTTATTCCTTTATACCTTTGACTTACGATCACATGTATTTTATTGAAGTGATCATTACACAACACTTTCTAATCACTACACTCCGGAATATATTATAGTAATAATGTATGCAGCTTATCATCTTGCATATTACAATGTTCCAAGATAATGGCATACATGTATGCATTACTGTTTATATTTCCAAGGTAATTGAAACAACAAAAACTCGGCGAGAGAGAAATACAATGTATAAACAAGTAAAGATTTCTTCTTTCTTTTTAATAGTTTTTATTTATTTGATGAGTGAATATTATGTATGCTGCTTCTCACTAATTTAAACTTACTCTACACTTCGTAGTTTTTAAATTAAAATATCCTTGTACGAAAAGACTTTAATATACGAAGAATAAGTTCTTATATTTAATCATTAACCTATTCCTGAATATTTTATGTTTTCAGGTACCTATGATTAAAAAATGTTAAAATACACATTTTCCGAACTATTGATATTCGTGAAAGTATTTGGGAGTGCTAATTTCTTTGTACTTGGAGGTCATATATCAAATGCAGGTGACATGTTTCGAGAGAATCAGGGTAAGTGAAATGTAAATACAATAAATAATAAAATCTTGTTATGTAACCTACATGCGAAACATATATATGAAATGTCCTATTGTAAAACCCTAGTCATAAAAGATAAAAACATAATATAAACAAAAAACCTGAAAATCTAGCTTTGTTCATAATTCGACTGCCTTAGTGTCAAATGAAAGAATTTAATTAATAGGTAAAAAATGATCGGAAAAACACATTTTTTATAAAACCAGTTATCATGATACTCTCATATATTTTATGATGATAAGATACTAAACCCCTATTAAACGGAAAGGCTGGTGCTTAATATTTATATTGTGAAGACATATTCTTTCAATCAGTTTAATTGACGTCTGGAGCTGGCATGTCATTAACTGCTACATTAGTAGTCCATTGTAAATGTATGTATCATTGTAATTTTGTTTAGTTTCTTTTGTTACCTATTCTGAAATCAAACTCAGACGTCTTTAAAATGAGTTTTACTGTGCGTTTTGCTGTGTATAAATAAGAAGATGTGGTTTGATTGCAAATGAGACAACTCTCCACAAGAGACCAAAATGACACAGAAATTAACGACTATAGGTCACCGTACGGCCTTCAACAATGAGAAAAGCCCAAACCGCATATTTAGCTATAAAAGACCCTGAGATGACAAAGTAAAACAATTCAAACGAGAAATCTAACGGCTTGATTTATATAAAAAAATGAACGAAAAACAAATATGTAACACATAAACGACAACCACTGAATTACAGGCTCCTGACTTAGGACAGAAACATACATACACAATGTGTCGGGTTTAAACATGTTAGCGGGATCCAAACCCTAGCTCCCCTAACCTGGGACAGTGGTATACAGTACAGCATGAGAACGAACTATAAAAATCAGTTGGAAACGGCTTAACTCATCAGATGGACAAAAATAGAAGTGAACGTGACCGGGTACTTGTACATCCAAACCACAAAAAGACACTATGTTGTTATATCAGCTAGAGATATAAGGGAGGAATGAGATATCAAAAAACATGTTTAACACCGCCGCATTTTTGCGCCTGTCCCAAGTGGGATCTTTATTAGTCTTGTAGGAGTTTTAATTTTAGTTTCGTTTATATATTTCGAAGTTTATTATGTCATCCATTATCACTGAACTAGTACACATTTTTGTTTAGAGGTCAGATGAAGCACGCCTCTGGGTGCGAGATTTCCCCGCTGTATTAAAGACCCATTGGTGGCCTTTCGCTGTTTTCTGCGTTTTGGTCGGGTTGTTGTCTGTTTGACAATTTTCCCATTTCCATTCTAAATTTTGGAATGTTTAGATTTAGATAATGAATACATAAAAAAGATCAATATATAATTGACATAGCTGCATAGTTATGAAAATCCAAGTTGATTTGGAAAAGTTCTAAAAAAGACCCAAAAAATATGACTATCTAAATTTATTTCAAACTGAAAATTCTACTTTTTTGTACATACAGTTCATGCATCCGAAGCATTTTTCTAGATTTACCTTCATCAGGAATGCTGATTGTCAAGTATTTAACAATGAGCAAAAAGCCAAGAATGTATAAAAATAAAATGTAATGCAGGAAAAGAGAGAAGAATCGTCTCCACCTTCCCTCCAAAACGTTATTAACATTTAATATCAAGGGGATTGACATCCTTCACTTGGGGAATTTTCTCGCTTATATTGTATTCAGGGATTGTTCTTTCTTTCTTATAATCTGGGAAATACTAGCTCACTCATTTCAAGTATCAGTAATACCTTCTTCTGGCGTGTCGCTCATCTTGGACACTTCTTCTGTCGAGGCCTGGCGCTGGTGAATAAAATACAGTGATGTTTTAATATTTATTTCAAACAGCAATTGCAGTGTGATATGTGATCATCTTAGACTTATTGAATGAAATAGTAGACTTTGTTTTAAATTATTTATTTTAATGAAAATCTTTTATAAATTTAACTTATATTTTAAATACCAATCTAAGTTTTCAATCAGAGGATGAGTTCTTACTTTAAATTAAATCAAAAAGAAAATCACTATTCATATAAAACGTGAACTTCAACTTTCTGTTTTAGTTGAGTTATCTTTAAATTCGTCACCGGTAATTTTTGGAAATATAGTTGAGCTTGCTTGTACAACAGAGAGTAATTTGACCAACGAGTTGCAAATAACTTGGACAGTAAAAGAAACTGATGCAAATTTATGTGTAAATGGAGATTGTAACAACCCGAAAAAGTACAGCGTTTTTCAAAAAGATGCTTATACTTATATTCTTCGCATAAACAACTTTAGTATGAACGATGTTAACAAATGGTACAGGTGTTCTGTTGGGAATGTTTCGGATGAAATACCAATTTATCTTGATGATCAGAACTTTGAATGTAAGTTTATTTTGCATATATATTACACATGCAATGTTAAAAAGGGTACAAATAAGAAACAAGGCATCTGCAGATGAATTGTTAATACAATTGCAAACCTTTGATCACTATATATGTATATATCAAGATATTGCAGAATTGTCACTAAAAGTCTCAGTTCTTAAAGATATTAACATTTAGCAGCTTACGGTTTGATGTGCAATTACCTTCAATATATAATTTGTAAATAATAAGGTTGCGTTACAAACCTATGAAATTTATTACTCAACTACCTGAACAAAACCGCTTCCAAAATTACGAAACTTTCTGGTGTTTCAAAATGTGAACTTTACTTTATGAATCTTAATTCTAACTTTAAGACATGGTTAAATTCCTTTAATTTGTTTATTATCGATTTATGAGTTTGAATGTCCCTCTGTAATCTTTCGCAACTGCTAATCAGTATCATTTTTTCCTTACAACCCACCTGAGATCACCTGTTTTTTATGACGCTCGTGTTGCTCACTCTTTAGTTTTCTATGTTGTGTTTTGTGTACTACAGTATGTCCATTTTTTGCCATGCATATGGCGTTGTCAGTTAAAAAAAAAAGATGTGGTATGATTGCCAATAAAACAACTCTCCACAAGAGACAAACATGACACAGAAATTAACAACTATAGGTCACCGTACTGCCTTCAACTATGAACAAAGCACATACTGCATAGTCAGCTATTACAGGCCCCAAATTTCGACTAATGAGTTTGAATATCCCTCTTGTATAGGTCGCTTCAATTTTTTAACAATGTCATTTTCAATTTGATTTGTGCGATTTGAGTGCCTCATCCTGAGATCTTATGCTACTTTTCGCTCGGAATAAAGGCAATAGTATACCACCTTTTAAAAGATCACAAATCGATTGAGAGAAACAAACCCGGGTTACAAACGAAAACCTAGTAAACGCATCGTCTTTAAGGGGAAAACAAGAGAAAAACTACAGAGCAAAAAAAAAACCTCAAAGAAACAACAATGCAACATTCATAGAAACGAACTTTTTGATAACAACTGCTATATTCCTGACTTGGAACAGGGCATTTTAAGAAAACAATGGTTGGTTAAACTTAGTTTTGTGGCTAACCAAACCTCCGCGCTTCATGGCAATGTTGAATATATCGCTAAAAGGCAGAGAACTATATAAATATTATACCAATTACAAGAATAATTAAAAACCAATTGTTCAGAGAACAATTGAAGGTCTTTCCACAAAAAACAATGTATTTTAATACAAAAGTTGTAAAATTAAGTTTAAAATGTCATTTCAATCGTCAAATGAAAGCTAATTGTACGCTGATTCCAAAAATATATGGTTTCTATACAATATTTTTAAAATAAGGGAGATAATTTGCTACTTCCGGTTTGAAAAATGTTACTTCCGATATTATTTGTATATTTACTTGACACCGATTCCAAAAATATATGGTTCTATATACTTTTATATAAATAAAGTACAAAAAAATAGCTACTTCCGGTTTACACAAGGTCACCTCCGGTTGTTTTTTTTTTCAAGGTTAAATGGTTTGATACCTTTTGCGAAAAGTCTCATGGCTTTATCATGTATACATATGAGGTAAAAGCAAAGGTCAAAATCTAGAACGTCAAATTAAACTGTGACCTTGAGATCAATTTCAAGGTCATTAACCAAGGACCTTAAATCAAAAGACCATAGGTCTTAATTATATTTGGTTAATGAGTTATATCACCATACGCATATTTTTAAATACAATAGGGGAGAAAACTCCCTTTTACGTTCAACGTACCCTTGCAAACGACATGTCGGAACTAACAATTTAGGAAAAATAATTTGTTGATATCTTATACGGTTTTTGGTAATAAGTGAAAATAAGCCAAATTCAAAAATTAGAATATGACCTTGACCTTTGACCTTGACCTAATTTTCATTTTTTTTGGACCAAGGACCTCAAATTAAAAGATCCTAGGTCTCTATCACTTATGTTTTACAAGATAGAAATGCATATCACTTATATCAAATGCATAAGGGGAAATAACTCATATGGAACGTTCATATTGCTTCGGTCAAAATAGGACAAATCATGCGAAGGATATAACGAGAAATGTTATAAAATAAATTTGTCCTAATCTTTTACGGTTGCGAAGGAGAAGTGGACACAAGGAAAACAGTGTTTGGGGAGATAACTCCTACAAAGAAAAGTATTCGGTTACACAGGGTAAATTTCAAAAGCGCATAAACTGTTCGATATCATATACCAAATATCTAAGCGACATATTGCGAAACAAATATTTATCGCAAGAACAAAATTAGGCGGAAGAAAAAAAAAATAATCAGAAGAAAAACAATAGGTCTTTCCACAGAAAAGTGGAAAGACCTAATAAAAAGTAAAATCACAAAAATACTGAACTCGGGTAAATCCAATCGGAAAGTCCATAATCATAAAAAACGAATGGACAAGAACTGTCATATTCCTGACTTGGTACAGGCATTTTCAAATGTAGAAAATGGTGGATTAAAACTGGTTTTATAGCGCTAAACCTCCTACTTTGATGACACCATCATCAAATTCCGTTCTATTTACAATGATGCGTGAACTCAAACTAAACAGACTTAATAAATATTGGGTACAGCAGTCATCATCGTGTAACAATTTTAAAAGGAACGATTTAACAGAACACAAAAACATCTATCTACAAACACATTCATTGATTCGCGTGTCTGACGTTAGAAAATTTTATACGGCACATATATTTGTCGTTTAATGTATATACACACAATTTTAAAATTTTACATGGGCATGTTAGAATAAAAAATAAAAGTTATATAGAAGTATAAGAATCCACAAATAGTTCATTGCACTACGCGATTGAATAATTTTGACGTTTGTGGTTCAACGTATTTTCTAATTCATAATAGAAATATGTCATAATGACATATAATAGAACAATATCATAATGACGGGATCTTTTAAAGTACAGAGTCACGTTAAAAGAATGTATAATATAGAATTGTGCTTACTTTGTGATTGTGCAACTAACTGAAATATCTTACTGTGTCGGCATTTTTCAAAATCAAACTGTGTAAAACGAAAACTGGGTGCATAGTTGCTTTAAACTAAAATCATACAAATGAACTGGGTGATAAGATATCTTTTCTTTTAGATACAAAAAGAAGATAAAAAATAATAGAATTACAACTTCAAACAGTACGACACAAAACAATATCCGATTAGAAAAACAAATCAAACTTCGTAACTAAATATGCGAACGCTGGATAAATAAATACCGAGACACGTCGTATAATAATGCGAATTCACACACAGCAAAACAGTCATAATAGGGAATAGGACACGTTCGGTTCATAAAAGACCAGCCAACGTAAATGGTAAACCCCAATCAAAGACGTGATAAAAAATGTCCTGAAGTTGTTTAGACACAGACTTATTGTATGGATCAACCTATTCGAGATGGTATCCATAGAAAGAAACATTTGGTTTGTAATACATATACAATTATATATAGATATCGAAAGTACTAGTATGTTTGCCCGTTTCAGATCATCCTAACAAATCGGAGATAACAGTAAACACCGAACGAAAAGACGGATACCTCAATGTTGAAATCGTAATTGAACAAGTTTTTCCCTATCCTGTTTGTACATTTAAATTTGATGTAAGTATCGATAAAATTAATGTTCAGTGCATAGAATGGAACAAGGCAAAACAATTATTTCATGGTTAAAAGCATACATTTATAAGCAATTGTTGTGCTTGTTAAGATAATGAGATCTTTCATTTTTGTTTCAAATGATGAGTCATAATATTTTCGTTTTGAAAGATGTACAAGGTTTTTGACATCTGGTTTAAAATTAAAATATCATTTTCCAGAAGTCCGAAAGAGTTTTGGGAAGAATCCTGAACATCAATTTGATCCGATCTAGATAATATGCATATGAACAATACCTAATCAAGCGAATTTACATTTAAATGATAAAAGGAAAAGAAAACAAAACAACAAAAAACATATCTGTTTTTCAGTTACGGCTACAATATTTCACTTCTTTTAAATTATTATTAATTTCTTTTGGCAGGGTCTTGATGTCTCATCGGCAGTAACAACAAATAATTGGCACAACGGTCTTTTTTATTCGATTGAATTTGTGATTAAAGATTACTTTGTAGGATATACTTCCGCTACCCTCAATGTCAGCTGTAAAATTGGAAAGAATGACATTCATGTAGTATCACAGGACTTTCATAAATGTAAGTATTCTAGTTTGAATGTTAACAAATAAATCGTTTAATGAATAATTATACTCAGTGGAAGTTTATATATAAAATCTTTAAAAAAAAGCTAAGGCAAATAGGAAATGTAGAATTTGTTACCAAAATGAAGTTAAATAGTTTTATTGATATACTATAGATTTATCGAAAAAAACAGATCAAGCTATCGATCGAGTTATCGATAAAAAAAAAAGCCATACAGACAGATGGATAATCTGATTCTCACAAGACATTCATAATCAGTAATAGATTGTAGTATATAACACATTGCATTATAATAAGATCAACACACGCTTTTTAGCCAATTGTGTCTCTTTTAAAAAACAATTCATGCACACGTAAACCAATGGTAGTTCAGTGGTTGTGAGTTTTTGCTGTATAATACATTTGTTAGTGTCATTAGCAATCATACCACATTTCCTTAATTTAATGGTATGTATCATCTTTAAATTTGTGGAGATTAAGTTTTGTTTAATTCTCTTATATATATTTCTTTTTAGCTGTTAATTCAGAACCGATGAGTGATGAAGCAAACAGTGAAATAAACTTAATTGTTGTTGCTGTTATTGCAAATTCATTGCTTATTCTAACGGGAGTTGTACTGTTTATGTGTGCTGAAAGTCATTGCACAAAATGTTGTAAGAGAAAGACACCAGACAACCGTTATCATGAATTTGAAAATAATTATTCTACCTCTCCATTATGATATCTATCCAATTAAGCTACAAATGAAATTGCCCTACTTATTTCAATTGGGAAAGAGACCGATAAACACTGTCTCTCTAAGTTTCATTCAAAACTTGTATTAACTTGAGGAGATCTAGAACTTATCATGCAATAATAGAGAAGAATGGGTATATACTCAACAACTATATGCCTAATTAAAACGTATGATATCATGGTCAATTTGTATTTGTATACTAGTAGTTCTTGTCTCACTATAGAAGTTCGCAGCATTTGCCTCATTTCTATTTAAGTTTGTTCACGGTTGGTAATGGTTGATTCATTCCAAGTTTATATGGTTAAAAAATACGCTGTTATCGAGTGAAATTGGATAATAAATGGTAGTTCTCTAAACTTTTTTCATTAAGAAGTTTATCATGTTCATGTGCTATTCAATATTTATACGCTTGAAAAAAAGTGAAAACAACATGTTGCAAATTTATAACGTTCAAAACACTTTATTTATATTAACTGTCATAAGGAATGCTAAAACCAAATATTTCAAAGCCGATACATTAGTTTCTTTATAATTCCAAATTTTATAAAGGGGCAAATTGGGTTGATGATACCCTCGTGTACGTCGTGAAAGAAACTAAGATTATTTGGCTTACTATGCATGATTCTTTAAATATCCTGATAAATCGCAGTAACACATAAACCTTTGCATTTTTAAAATATAAATATGTGATTAGAAATGTTTATCAAACTGACATTTGTTTAGACGAATAAGTTTTTCTTGTATTATTTTCTACATTTTAAATAACGTTCATGTGTTTTATATTTAAATTTTACATTTTAAATGAGTTTATTTTAAATTTTAAAATACTTTTTAATAGAAAAAAGTTGTTATTATGAAGAATATACAACGATTGCTTAATATGATGAATATTTGGCAATTAAGAACAAATGTTTCTGTTTTTTTGTATATCAGTTATAGACTCTTTATTTTAAACATATTTATTTATTATGGATTTGGAAACGTGTATTGTTTTACTTTTATGTGGTATAGCAAATGGTAATTCCCTCTCTATCCAATTTTCCCGCATTACTTATTTTGATATGGATTTATTACTGTTATAGACGCTTTGATGAAGTTATAATTTCTGCACCTTTACCTGTTAACATATTAAAATATTGCATTTTTAGAAATTTATTAAACTTTGCAGAGCATGCACATTTCATTTTAAAAAGAAACTATTTTGACAAAAAACAGCATTAAAATATTTTTTACGCATTTCTGCGTAAGGTAAAATGCTCTTGTGTCTTAATACTAATTGATTTTTTTAATATTATTCAAATGTATTCATTCTAGTTTAAACTTATAAAAGCACTGAGAAAAAACGAAGTCTACATATGACCAGTTTTTGGATTTTTTTCAAGGCGGAATTCTTTCACCTCTTTATGAAGTTTAGCATTATAATCACTATTCAATATACACTCTTTCGCAATAGCTTTTCATGTAAATGTCTTATTGTTGTGTATCTGTTTGATTGTAGTATATATAAAAATATTAAAGTACCCACACATGTGTCATGACCTTATAAACTTGAAGCGCACTATTCATGCTATTGACGTTCTATTAAATATTTTAAATACAACATTTATGTCAAAATAATAAGATTGTTGCTCTATATTTTATTAATAAAAATATTAAAAATAAATATAAAATAATTTGTTTTGTTTTAATTTTTGATGCCAAGATTTTTGCAAAATGGGGATAAAATTTTATATATATAAAGATGTGGTATGAGTACCAATGAGACAACTCTCCTTCCAAGTCACAATTTATAAAAGTAAACCATTATAGGTCATTGTACGGTCTTCAACACGGAGCCTTGGCTGACATCAAACAGCAAGCTATTAAGAGCCCCCAAAATTACTAGTGTAAAACCATTCAAATTTATATATATATATATATATATATATCACATTTTTTCTGAAGTAATTTATTAAGTACATGCATAAATGTCTAAGAATATAACCTAACTAGCTTCATTAGGCGTTAATCAAGGGGAAATCGGATGCATGACAAAAGGATACTTTGTAGCAAAAACTACAAAATTTGGCGTAAACGTTTAATAAAATTGCTGTTGTTTTATTAATATTATGAATATTTCAGATTTATTGTTTTGATTTGTTTTTAATCTTTTGCTGTCTCTATCATCGAGTCCCTCAGGTTCAAAAGTTCGTAACTCATTTTTTCGTCCTTGTGTGTCCCATTTCTGGTTTTTCTAAATGATTTGGAATGTAATGTTTTTAAATTATCATACACTTCTCTTTAAAGATGTCTTGTGATTTGGCAGTTTCTTTTTTTGTATGAAATGACCGATGGTTATTCAGTCGGATTTTTGAATGGTGAAACATAAAATTGCGAAAGGAAATGGGGAATGTGTGAAAGCGACAACAAATTTTTCAATAACATATTGCAACTTGCAAGTAACACACGTCACGACATAAACACTATGTTGCGTTTTGCAATTTGATGTAACAAATATGTTGTATTTATTCGTTGTGTCTGTGCTGACGAATTGTGTTTCATTGTTAACTAATTTGCAGCACTTCTGTATAGTTTATGCATATTTTAACGAAAGCCTTGATGAGTTGCCTACTTATCAACTATTCGAACAAATTCAAACAAAAGATTGCCCCATGTATCTAAATGTTTGAAATTATTCTTTGTTCCAATATGAGAAATTTTGGAAAATTATTACTTTAGTTATCAACTTTGATTTGTACCTTTTTGGTTGCAATTTAGTGATATAACATGTAAATCGCATATGTACCACTTGTGTTATAACAAAAAATGAGACATATAACTAGGACAATCAGTATTCACCTCAAAAACTAACAAAACCTTTGAATAGACTTATTAAGAAGGGATATAGTTACGATACTGTTGTCAGGTCATTAAAGATTGCATATTTTGGCGTTAATATTGATTCGATTATAGGGTCTTTGAATCGGAACTAAACACATTTATTCAAAAACCAGTTGTTGGCATGACACGGGTTATGATCTTCTCATATATGTTATGATGGTATGATACTAAACCCCTAACGGGAAGGATTGTGCTTGATGTTCATATGATGAATCATAATCTTTCAGTCAGTTTAATCGAAGTCTGGAGCTGGCATGTCAGTTAACTGCTAGTAGTCTGTTGTTATTTATGTATTATTGTAATTTTGTTTATTTTCTTTGGTTATATCTTCTGACATCAGACTCGGACTTCTCTTGAACTGAATTTTAATGTGCGTATTGTTATGCGTTTACTTTTCTACATTGGCTAGAGGTATAGGGGGAGGGTTGAGATCTCACAAACATGTTTAACCCCGCCGCATTTTTACGCCTTTCCCAAGTCAGGAGCCTCTGGCCTTTGTTAGTCTTGTATTATTTTTAATTTTAGTTTCTTGTGTACAATTTGGAAATTAGTATGGCGTTCATTATCACTGAACTAGCATATATTTGTTTTAGGACGCCTCCGGGTGCGGAAATTTCTCGCTACATTGAAGACCTGTTGGTGACCTTCTGCTGTTGTTTTTTTCTATGGTCGGGTTGTTGTCTCTTTGGCATATTCCCCATTTCCATTCTCAATTTTATCCATAGTATAACTGCTATATATGGAATAACGAAAACAAAAACAGTATTAAAAAATATGATTCAATAAACAAGACGACTTCATTCATGATTCGTCTGCATTAAGGGAATTCGAAATACCTTCCAAGGTTAATTGTTAACAGATATATCATGTTAAGGAGGGATATTTGCGAAAAATACCAATCGAGAGAATGTTAAATTTCGCGAGCCTTAAGTCGAGGGAAATTCATTCTCAAGACTGGTATTTTTCGCAAATACGCCTCAAGAACAGGCTATATCTGTTTAATTACACCGAATGTTAATGTTCAAAAACGCATTGATGATCGTGACGTTACAAGCGTCCAGTCAATTCGAGTAATTTTTGGCAAATACCATGGCAGAGAGGGTAAAAAAAAGCATATCCTTTTTGCAAATACTCCGGCGGCGTTAAAAAATGAACGATATTCATTTGAAAACAGCAAATTGGTGATAAATACACTTGCTATCTACCAATCAAAACCCAGGATTCTTATATAAGATGTAATTATAGGTTTAATAACGTTTATATCACCTGCTTTGTTATGCTTTCGGCAATATGCTTTTAATGGTCGCGATAATTTATTTATATTGAAAACCCATGTTCTTTTTTTAAACTTTCTTTTGTATTTTGATACGTGCTGCTCTATTTTGTATGTGTCGTCTTTTTATTGATATGTGGTACTTTGGTTCGCATGCGTATTTGTAAACATGACATATGCTGCTTTGTTTTAGCTAGGTTGATTTTTTATTTGCTCTAGATCTGTTAAACGAATGATTGATTATATTTTGGTTTTATAGAAATCATTGTATGTATATGTATTACACCCGACTTTGAATTAACCTTAACTATTATTTAAAGTAAACACTTAACCTTTATTGGTTTTATTTTTCACAATGATTACATAAGACAACAACCTAACGTTTCTGTTGTTATTTTGACAGCAAATGAATTTGATCTAATAGACTGGTAAACTTTCGTTTGTTTTAGTGACAATGTATGCTTAATAGCGTGCATTAATCAACGTACATTTAAATGACAGGATATCAACAAAGTTGTGAACATTTTTAACAGTATTTTATCTGTACAAATAAAGTTTCTCGTAAAAAATGACAATCCTCAATACTGTTCGTGTATTGTTTATATAAATTTATGATGAGTTTATTAACAAGGCCAAATTAAATCGAACAATCGAATGGGTTCCTGATTATAAAAAGTATTACATCTCCTTAATAATTGTTCAGTTTTTAATAAAATTGTATAAAGAAGTCCCTCAGAAGAATGTCTATTTAGAAACAAACCAAGACATGTATCTGCCTATATAATACAGTTTTAACCTTTAATAAAATTTGCAGTATTTTATAATGTGCAAGCTAGTGTTCATATGTTTAGTAGCTGCAATGTACATTTGTATTACTATGTGTTGTACTGTTTCAACATATGAATCAGTGAGGGGACGGGGAGAGCTTGTACAAATCAGAATTAGCGACACCAAATGTTGTGACATAGCCTTTATGGGTGTAATATTTGTCGATGTTGATTGTTTATGTTTTATTTACTTTATCTAATGGTTTCTATGGAGAAAAAAAACGAAAAAAAACAAGCAAAAGCAAAATCTATTTCATAACATGTTTACGTATAAAATTTGTATATATCTGTTTTATAGAGCAATCAGGATTAGACGGTGTACATATCAGATAATGAATTAATTTTAACTTTTAAAAAAGTAAATTTAACAATGACTTGTTAAAGACAAAAGAAATAGTAAATCATTGTTAACAAAACTAATTGATTCGGAAGTATTAATATAATTCGCGGGTATTATTTCACTTCTTTGTGACCTAAAAGAAAATGGCGATTTTCAGATAGATCTTTTTGTTCAAGTCAAGGTAACGATCTTATTAGTCTTAATATTAAGTATTTAACTTTTAAAAATCAAATTTGATTTAAGGCTGACCATCATTTTTTTCAAATCTATATTGTGTTTCTTTCTGAAAGAAAACAAACATACGTAATGTGTTTAATACCTTTTAGTAAGAATGTCATTAAATACCAAATGCGTATTAGTAAGGGTTATTAACATGGGTATATAATGGTTGAAGTGTATTCATAAATAAGACAACAACTATGCTAACAACACATATTTTTTTTAAATTATTTTCACATATTAAAAACAAGTGACCTTCACATTTACATGACGTGCAGCATGTATATTTCTTATGGTATATCGTGATTTGTGAGAACTAATCGATGAGAAGCTTGAATGAGATAAAACAACATATTGCAAAGGTTAGTTAGTTAGTGTTAAGAATAGAATTAAAAAAAAGAGACCGTAGATACCAAAGCGATATTAAAATGCAATAGTTCATGATAAACTGACGTCGTCATGTTAATAAACTTATCATACAAGACTAGATTACAGGCCAGAAATTTTTTGAAGTTATTTTAATTTACCATTTCCAAAAAGTAAAATCGCAAAAATACTGAACCCTTACAAAAATTCACTATCGATCCAAACTATACAAATGTGAATAGAACTGCTATTGTTAACATAAAATACAATTTTCAGTTAGCTGGAAAGGATACTAGATGACTATTTGAAAATGATATTACCAAGTCTGATAATGCTGATGTCATCCTATGGACAGATACAAACACAATTTGGTATGATTTAGTATAAATCTTAAAATTTATAAGAAATAAGAACACTATTTTAATCTGATATAATTCACCTTGACAACATCATGCCATTCCTAAATTATCTGCTTCTGGATAGAGCCAGAGTATTCAACAATTTCGTCAGGTGGAAGATTTTACAATGTGGCTTTTTTCTCAATAACATACTCTTTCGCATTTTAAATAAATGTTATATATATATATATATTATTAAACATAGGTTGGTGCTGTATTGTATTAAAGGTGTGAGTTCGAATCCCGATAATGGACGGACGAAGATTGTCAGCAGAAAAAATTAAGTCTTACACTGTTCGGTGTAATTTTTAGACTTGTTTATATTCTCATTTTATTTGTGATTTACCATCTTTGCCACAAGTTTATTGGTTTCTACTTGGAATTAAGTTAATATAGAGATCCATTTTGATACACCTTGTGATCAATTTAATTGACAATCGCCAATGGCAGTCAGCAGGATTAAAACATCAGATGTTCGACATGTTAGTCAAATGCGTTTTGTTAAGATATATTTTTTTCACTCATTTGGTCTTTTGGAAAATGTTGTTTGTGCTGTATTTTGAACCTTCTACAACGAAATTTGTTACATGCACACGTTTAAAATTGTGATTTTTATCCAACGCAATCATAGGTGTGAACGTTGATTTCAATTTAGACTTTTCATATTTATATTATCCATCGCCCCGGAAGATTTATCGTTGGCTATTTATTCAGTCATATGAAGCATGGTCAACTGATATTTTCATTTTTTTTTATTTAAGTGACACTGAGTTTGCTGGAAAAACCTGTTCAATTTGGACAAACATTAAAGCTTTCTTGTGTTGCTGAAAATAAAACTATTTATGATTTAAATGGTGTAACTTGGTCAAGAAAAAGAGGAGACGAAAAGGATGTACTGGTCTTTGACACACTTTCAAAATTTGAGTCAAAATATAAAGAGGTACATGGGAAAAAGAATTAGAACGCGTTCTAAAAATATCAAAAATCAATGCGAGTGATGTGAACGCAAACTATTCATGTGAATTTGGACTACACGAGGCATGGCTATTTTTATCTTTAAATGAGAAAGATTATGTCTGTAAGTACATATTATCTATATAAATGTAAAAATAAAGTTTGTTTATTACGAAAACATTTTACTAAAATCTTCATCAAATACACGAAGTGCATATTAAAAATGTTCCCAATTAGTAGGAATGGGATTGCTACGTTTAATTAACTACCACTGCATATTAAATATTTCAGTTCAAGCACAAAACAAAATATAGGTTTAACATGAATACATTCAATGAAACTAATAAAAGTTATGATATTTCGATAAAAAAATATGTGTAAATCAATTAAGAAACAAAAAGGATTACTAACATTTAAGACCAATGAAAGTGATAAGAAGTTAAAACAACATATAAATACAATTTGAATACAAAAAAAAACACAAGAACAAAGTTAACAATACAATCCCTTCCAACAAAATAATTGACAATTGCTCAATATTAACATTCCAAAACACAAAGGGGACCTCAAGTGCTTAAAAGGTGGATAAATTGATTTGCCAAAATTTCCGTCAATCAAATTACGGAATTTCGATGTATATTTAATGACATTCATAAATGCGAGCTGTAAATGAAACATAACCAAAATTAATGCATGTATATATGTTTGTAGATCATCCAAAGGAAGATGATATCCATGTCGAAACCGCATTTGATAATAAGTACAGTTTCATAAACCTGAACATTCTGATAAGAAAAGTGTATCCGGTTATTCGTAGCTGTTGGTTTGTTTTAAATGTATATAAGTTTTTCATTACCAAAATCTAAATGACATATAAATCAGTTGTGAAACTGTAACCAAGACACGGGCTTACATTTCATTAAAACGATTAACGCATTTAGAATATTACATATTTTGAACTGATCAATAAAAAACTGTTATAAACCTTATTTATTTCCTCTATATTATCTATAGAAGTTTCACCCACTCCAGCTTACTATAACTCGTAAGAATATATACATTTTTTTATTTATCAAGTAGAAAGTTTAAAATTGTCAACAACAATTAAAGTGTTAGAAGCATATGATAGGTTAGACTTGTTTGGCTTTATAACTATTTTGAAATGAGCGTCACTGATGAGTTTTATGTAGACGAAACGCGTATCTGGCGTATTTAATTTAATCCTGGTACCTTTGATAACTAATTAGAAAAGTGCTAAATGTGTAAATCATTTTGAAATGCAACAAACAAGAGCAAACGTGTCTATATAAATGAGAGAAACTAGAAGGTTACTGACTAGAAAACATAACAATGGTGAAGTGTTATTTTGCACAGATTATCGGCTAAAAAAACATAAGTCTTACTTTTCTTTTTATGTTATTATATAGCAATCTATGATACAAAATATCAGATCTATGACAAGATTCTAATATGACGTTCTTCTTAGCTTTGGGTACAAAGTCATGTTTTAATTCGAATAGAACATGGGCTGCACGCAGGGGTCGAATTTAAGCTTTTTTGTGTTTACGCCAGCCGGACCAGTGGACTGAAAAATCTACTGGTCCGGCTCTAAAACTACTGGTCCTACAACATTGACATTAATTTGACAAACACTTATATAAAAGATAGATGTTTACTTTTAGTTTCATGCTTTTTTTTTTATTCCTGTAGATTGTTTGTGCTGTCCTGATTGTTCATGAGCAAGTACATAATCTAATTTAAAAATTTGATCCTGTTACAAAAATGCATTTCATATTAGGTCTGTCGATCACTGCAGATTTTTCACCTCTCGCGATGTATTTCACAGGATTTAGATATTTGCGTTTCTTTTTATCAATTCTATAAACTTTATTAAGATCTTCCTTTTGGTTGTCAAATATTTTAAATTTTTTGGTCCGTCGGTTTAACTCCTTTAAAAAAATTCAACATTTTGTGTTGCTGTGAAGACGTCAGATATTAATTAACTTGATCAATTGTAATACTTAGTACCACCAGTACGGTGTATTTAATTTCGCAGGTACATATTTTTGAGAACAAATCTAGATTACGATGCAATCCGTGATTTTTATCTACAAAGAAGTGGGTCCGGTAAGGACAGATTTTGACCTCAAATTTCAGGTTCATCTGACGAAAGATTTTGACCTCTTTTTAAACACTTTTAAAAGTGTCTATTTCATTAGATTTTAATGGATTTAGTCATTAAAAACGATCCGATTCAAACTCAAAATGAAAAATCTAGCAAATTTGTTAAAAAATGTCACTTTTCAGATGGTTTTTGTCAAAAATGAAAGTGGTCGCATCCGTGTTCATCCTAAACCTTTATATTTGTTATGTATTATCATAAAATACAACTCTCATTCCAATATTAAGGATGAACACGAATGCGGCAACTTTCGTTTTATGCGAAAACCGTCTAAAATTTAATTAAAATGATAGAATTGTGAAGATTTCAGTAATTTAGCATGACTTAATGGTGCTAGTACTCGATATATGTGCATTGTATTGTCAAAAACAGCCCATATTTATGTAGCAGAAGCATTCTACTGTCCAATAAATAGCTAAAAGTTTACATTTTAACAATTTGGTCAAACTGCTATATTTTGGGGCCAAAAAGGGGTCTTACCGGACCTTCTCCTTTCTACTGGTCCGTCGGACCACCAGCTGACAAAATCTACTGGTCTCGGACCACCGGACCAGCGCTAATTTCGACCCCTGGCTGCATGTGATTGACGTCACAATTGAAATTGCAACGTCAGATGAATTTTGAACAACGCCAGAGATCAAAATGGACATTTTTGTTGGTGTTGCACGCTAGGAAATTAATAAAAACATTCTAAAAGTAAGTTTAAATGTTTCTGCTCTTTTTTTATTGATAAACTGCTGATTTTTGTAAGAAGTTTTTGTTCATCAAATGAAAATGGCGACATTTCGAGCGTCTGCTATAGGTCCGCTTCGAAGTTCAACAGTTCAAAATATTCCTATTAGAATCGAAATAATTCTATCATGCCATGCTCTATGCTCATTTTAACATGGGAAGACATTATATTTGTAAACATTTGATACCTCGCTAACGCTCGGTATTAAGATATTAACAAACGTAATGCCTACCCATGTTAAATGAGCAAAGAGCATGAAAGAATTATTTCTTAATTAGAGAAAAAATGTTAATTATGAAAAGAGTGTTGACATACTAAAATTTCAGCCTTTAATGTTATAGATAAATATACAACGATATCATAACTTTTTTGCAAGACAGCAACTAAACGACAAAAAAATTATTCCACCATTTAACTTCAAAAGGGGGAGGGGTGTGTTATATTTTGTCTGCGTCAGTAAAATGTTCGACGCTATCAGTCCAATTATTGTTTTAAAATCCGGGAGGCTACTATTAAAACAACTAAAACAAAGCCAAAGACAAAAAGTGGTATGACAGTTGTTGTCCATTTGTTTGATGTGTTTTATTATTTGATTTTGCCATTTGATAAGGGACTTTTCGTTTTTGATTTTCCAGTATTTATATGATTTACTCTTTACACAATTACAATTGTACTATTACTATTTTATTGTAAATACATTTTCTTTATGAAATTAGATTGTGAGAATATGATTTTAAATAAAGAGGCAACCAAACCACATAAGTTATCACAAAGACAACTAGAGTGTAGCATACTGTCTTCAACAATAGGCAGGTGTCCAAATTTATTTGTAACACAATATATTGAGAACACTGAATACTAATTTTGATGTTTGTATTTTGAAGCATGTGATGCCAAAAGTCAATGTAACTATTATGTTTTTTTCTTTATAAAACTACACGCCATTGCAGCATTTGGTAGTTTTTCAAGTATGATTGTTATGTCATTTTTTACGATAGAGAATTGTGTGTTAGAGGAACAAAGGAAAACAAGAAACGGACATTCTTAGAACATACAGTATCATGTAACCAATCCATGTTACTACTATAAAAACACGAAAAAAGGTAAAATTCTCAGTCCTGTGATAATACTTTTTTTTAATTTGAGAAACCAAATGGTAGATTGTGCTATTTACGTTACGTGTAGCATGTAAGATGAACATAAAGCAGTATTGAAGAATGTATTGTGGACTTTAACAACATACATTTGTAATTATTTATAACCGTTGAATAACGTAATTCTAAAATGTATTGCAGACCCGTTATTATTCATCAGATGGGCCGACGAAGATATCTAATAAAGGAATATTTTTTGAACTAGAATTTGTTGAACAAATTCCTTTGCAAGGACAGGGAAAGGAGTACATAATAAAAATGATATGTTTAATTGGAAATGGCAGCTATCAAATACATAAAAAGCATTACATTATCAAGTCAGGTAAGATATTATATTTAAAAAAAATAGGAAATACGTTGTGATTGACACAATTATCAAAACCGTGTAACCATTAGCAAAATACATACCACATAGTCTGCTTAACGCGCAATTTTACACCAGTACCCATACCCTCCTTCCTTGATGGGTGCATTTTACATAGACAAATATAATCGTATAATATAATCAAAATGAGGATGTTAATTTGATGTATGCCTTTTTGTGCTTCTTCGTTACATTTGTTGTGTTTATAGTGATTAAGATGATAACACAATGTTGACTGCTGTACCCCTATTTTTGACATTTTTACCTATTATGTCTGTTTGTTTTGTTCACGCATCGGTGACTATATAATGGAATTTGATGCGACTGTCATATAAGTGAGAGGTTTAGCTAGCTATAAAACCAGGTTCAATCCACCATTTTCTACATTTGAAAATGCCTGTACCAAGTCAGGAATATGACAGTTCTTGTCCATTCGTTTTTGATGCGTTTTGTTATTTGATTTTGCCATGTGATTATGGACTTTCCGAATTGATTTTCCTCTGAGTTCAGTATTTTTGTGATTTTACTTTTTAAAGATGGTCCGAAATGAGAAGCAACATATTAACATGGCAAACGGGAATAAACATTTCATTCTTATCCACAACGATGGACCAACGGAACTGTTGATCTATAAGACGAATAATGTTAGTTGGAAATTTTACGGTGGAACTTTGACGGCAGAAATCCAAGTTAAAATAAACAATGCAATGTTGTCTTATTTTGTTTTAATACAGAAGCTCATTTATATTAATACAATAATCATGCAGCATTCAATACTTTCCTTTTATACATATTGAAATGTTACTTTACGATTCCCTGATAATCTGTAGCTTCGTTACAGGTGAAAATAATGAGGAAGGGAATAATGAATTCGTAGATGCCGGATTTATACTTGGGATTTTAACTGGAATAGTAACAACTGGATTTATAATGATTATGTATATGTGTGTTAAAAACCGATGTAGTAAAAAGGCATATGGTGTTATACCACAACCAAATCAGCCAGACGAAGACATACAATCTTCAAATTTATGACTATATATATATATTGTATATGTTGGACATTCTTATCTTCCGATATGGAGACTATAAACAGCCAGAAAGATGATTTTGCGTATAACCACTTCAAACATCTGACAGTGATTTTTGTATTGGAAAAAATTTACTATGGTGCAATACAATATATATTTTTTCTCTCTTCATTACTTCATGTATGACTATCGTGATTTTCAATGTTCTGATGTTGTTCCGGGATTGTGATTCTAGTGTGATGGAGGTTTAGATGGTTTTATGTTTTAAAATACCTGTCAGTTTTTTTTTCTTCCAAAAAATGCGAAAAAAACAAAAGAAACATTTACACTAATAAGTTAAAATTAAACTGACAACGCCATAGTAATAAAACACAAAAGACCAGAAGAAAAACAACAGTTAACAAAACAAAACATCGTAAACTAAAGACTGAACGACACAAAACCTACAAAAAATCGGTGATGAGCTTAGAGCAAGGTTTGAACTCTCCCGTCCGAACTTTTATCCTTTTACTGACCAATAATCGACATGTCAGTGAATGATTACTTCAGGTGGTTTTATATTTAAACATTTTCTTTATATTTTAACACAAATGTTACTTAAAGATTCCCTGCAAGTTCAGTTATATTTAAATAAGAATATCCATAGTTTCGTTAAAGGTGAAAATAACGAGGACGGGAATAATGAAATCGTAGATGCAGGATTTATACTTGGAATCTTGCATAATGTGTTAAAATATAAGACCATTCAAGGTATCATTTGAACGTTTCTTTTTTAATTGTCCTCGGAGGTCAGTTTTTCTGTGTTTTACTTTTAACAGATGTCCAAACTAATCTACAATTCAGGGTAACGTCGACCCTAGGTCAGCTTTTGATTTATGCCTTCATCTAATTGATTAGTACATAAAAAGAAATGCTAGGACACGTACAATGCAGTAAATGTTATCATTATACAAATCATGTACTACATGAGAAGCAAGATCTGCTAACCTTTCCATAGAATCTGTGATCCCCCGTTATAACATTTGGTTCGTTCAACTGAGTCTTTTATTGATTATGATATGATTGTTTGTTATCGGCCTTCTAGTTTGCTTAGGCATGTCAGCTTGTCTTCCACTTACAAGTTTGATTGACCCTTTTGTATCGCTCACCTCTCTGTTTTTGTATTCATCTATAGATTGACAAATTATGTCTCATTATGAAAATCTGCGATGATTTACTGAATACAAAGTACATGGCGGGAAACACTGTTGATGGTATTTAAGGATTTTGAGGGATTAGATATAAGTTAGCATTTTCATTGGTATGCATAATATTAGTTACATAGTGTGTTAGTGACGTAATATGATATGTACGGGGTCAGTAAATTCCATATGGGGTGAGAGCGAATTTATCTTACCGACTATCTTTATTTGTTGAATTTAGACTAGAGTTGTCTCATTCGCTATCATAAAACATCTTCTAATTTCTATATTAAAGGGTTCAAATGTTCAATTTTGAGAACCTTCTTCAATTGGTCTGCACTAAAAAAAAATGCAAACAATAACTATTTATTACATGTATCAACAACCTTGATATAACAATATTAAACAGAACTTTCAATAATTTTGAATAATCAAACAGTGCTAAAGTCGTAAATCTATTACTAACCGTGTATTTAATTACGCCCCGCTTCACTTCTAACCTAATATTGAATATTCTCCACAAGGACGCTTTTAACCAATCATATTCCTAGAAATGTAAAGGAAGTAAGATAAATGTTTACATCCTGAAAAAGCTGAACATGACATCCTCTTTTTGTTTTTGAAATATGTTCATTTCAAAGACATAAGATATTTACTGTCAATAACATTGTATATTTCATCTAGTGTATGCTTATCTTTTTATATGGTTTGAATGTTTAATCTCTTTCAAATCCCGGATACGTTATAGTTTTGTTTGTATTGAAAATCTGAAACTTTCTCCAGTAAATGTTTTCCATTGTAGCAAAAAACTGCGTCTCATTACAGTCTACAGACAGTAGTTGAACAAATAAAAATAACACAAATACCGATCCCCAAGTTAACTTAAAAAAAGTGGAAAATCTATAAGAACTGCCAAAATCAAACTTTATAAACCCCAAAAAACGCAGTTCCAGTTATATCGATTTCATCCTTCCATTGAAACTCTTTGGAGGATGAAATCGATTGAACTGGAACTGTTAACTCGTTACTTATTTTAGTATTTATTTTATATATTTTTCCTAGTTTGTTTAGTCTTCGGGAAATCATATGGAGTACCACTACCTTTCTGTGCATTACAAGTAATTCTGCTCTGGAAACATAAGGATGCAAAGAAAGTGACAAGAAAGTTTAATTAATAACATGTATAGAAAGATTGTCTAGTTTTGTCTTAAAAGATAATCAAGAATGCATTTACCGTCACACCTTGGAGACTTGTAAACGAATTTTTAAGGCACTCTCTTATTTCTGTACGGTTCAGGCATTTCATAAGTTGACTATTATTTTAAGGAAATCTATAAAATATCTGCAACAAGTACAAGTTATTCTACAAAATGCCTAAATGTATAAACAGAATGACATGCAAAGAAAACAGAACGATAGAAAATTTCAAAAAAACTAGTTTATTCTATTCTTGGACAGCATGCAGTTTTTAACAGTCAAAATAACTTAAATTGATTTTTTTACAGTTCACACAAACACTGAAGTTAACAAATATTTGTTACTACATTATTCCACATTTGTCCAGATTTGTCCAAAGGATTTAGAAATATTTATCTGAAGAAAAATACCGGGTCGAAATAATCAATCTCAAAGCATAATCAATTGATTGATGCATGATTAACGTCTGGTGGGATTGATTGCGCATGACAAGATGGATGTTTGAATTTTTTCGCTCGCTATGGAATATGTGAAATATGTGAAATATGTGCAATACTGGAGTTAATTGCGTCTTTTTGGAGCACCCAACAGTATGTAGTATTTTCAGTGTTTTCGTTTTGGGTCCTAGACCTCCTGTTCCCACAGATAAGACTATTTCCATCAATTTCATCGAATTTTCTAGTTACCTGTGATCCCAGTCCGATCCGCATCGACTAGAACTAGCTAGAACTCTTGAGGGTCTAGAAGAGAGGGTCAAAAATGGGAGATAAGAAAAACAAAAAGTCGACAGCTGATATATTGCAAGAGAGTAGACATGTGCTATATGGAGATGAAGTCGAAGTGGCTACAGTCCTAGAAAATGTTTTAACACTGTTAAATAGAATGGACACTAGGCTTGTATCCATT
Source organism: Mytilus edulis (assembly GCA_019925275.1). Lineage (NCBI taxonomy): Eukaryota > Metazoa > Mollusca > Bivalvia > Mytilida > Mytilidae > Mytilus > Mytilus edulis. The sequence goes on along the minus strand of CM034360.1, from coordinate 3,490,387 downwards.
GAGAAAAATACGAGTAAAAATACAAGTACACTGACTCAAATGAACGATAAGTTAAACTCGTTGACAGCGAGAGTTATTACTGTCGAAACCGACATAGTAAATGTAAAAAGTAGGGTTTCAGATTTGGAGACAAGTTCAGAGGGAACTGGTAATCTTTTTGATGAAGTCAAGAGTAAAACTTGTTCTTTAGAAAAAGAGATTGAACAACTTAAGAGAAATAACGGAGATGATAATGATACTCAGAGTATTAAAGACGAACTTAGAAAATTAGAAAGTTATAATGAGAAGCTGAAAGGAAAACTACTGGACATTCAATTTAGGTCTATGAAATACAATCTCATTTTCACGGGACTTCAAGAGCAAAGAGATGAAAACTGTGAAATGAAGATTAGACAGTTTATTCACAATGAAATGAAGATCACAAAACCGTTAGAATTTGGAAACATTCATAAATTTGGTAAAAGTGAGCCAGGGAAACTGAGACCAATTATTGCAAGATTTGGTGATATGGTGAAAAAGGCAGGACGACATCTAAGAGGTACATATTACGGTGTAAATGAGCAGTTTCACCCAGAAATAGAAGAAAAACGACGTAAGCTGTACCCAATAGCGAAACAGGCGAGAAAAGAGAAATTAAAAGTTGTAATGAAAAGAGACAAACTTTACGTTAACGACAAACTTGTTGAGCCAGATGAAATCGCAGACGATACCGAGCATAAAGAGCCTCAAAGATCAACCACCAGACCAAATAAACGTCCACGGGTGAATTCTACTCCTGAACGAGACGGGTCATAGGATAACCATGGAAGACATGAGTGTATTAATAAACCAATCGATAATGATTTGTATAATCACTGGGGTAAAGCTGATGACCGTAACTGCATTCACGGTCATCCCAAGATGTCGGACGAAAAATTAGGTCAGTTTCTGTATTGTCTGTTAAAGTGTTTCTATATTATTTTCTTTACAAATCATACATTGAAACGATGTAAATTTATAAAAGAATAACTCGGAAATCACAAATTACTACTGACAAATGTGCATGAAACGGGAAATTCGATATGGACGTCAAGTTGGTTACCTATTCCCTATTCCCTATTCGTTACCTATTCCCTATTCCCTATTCGTTACCTATTCGTTACCTATTCCCTATTCCCTATTCGTTACCTATTCGTGACCTATTCCCTTTTCCCTATTCGTTACCTATTCGAACAAAGTTTGGATCGAGACTTATTGTTTTTGCTCAGTTCTTATTATTTTTATTCTTCTTCTTCTTCTTCCTCTTCTTCCTCTTCTTCCTCTTCTTCTTCCGCCACTTTAAAAATTAACTTGTCCGCAGCATTTCTCCAAAACTACTTGTCAGATTTACTTAGGGTTTCATAAAATGTTAGACTAATATGTTTAGGTGAGCCATCAATCGTTCATTTGTGCATTGGGGTCTATTAAGGGGTATTTTTTTGGGGGGGGGGGGGGGGGTGGCAGAAAGAAGGGAGGGGTTTACTATAGAACCCTATGGGATTTTATTTTCTAAAATTTTCAAATGAATATAACTTGAAAACTGTTAGTGATAGATACATGCAGTCTTCAGAAATGATTAAAGGACAATAAAACAAATCACATGAAATATAGGGGAGTCCCTGGGGGTCATCCCTACCCCCTTCAATTCGAGAATATGCTTTTAACTTGTAAACGGTCCAGATCCCCACCCCTAAAACATATATATTCTTGTATGGGACAATAAAAATAATCAAATGAAATTAAATGGAAGTTCCTGGGGGTCACCCCACCCCGTTCAATTTGAGAATGTACTATTATCTTGTAAATGGTCCAGATCCCAACCCCTAAACCATATATTGTCTTGTAGGGGACAATAAAACAAATGAAATGAAATAAAAGGAAAGTCCCTAGGGGGTCACCCCACCCCTCTTGTTTGAAAACTTATAAACGGTCAACATCCCCACCCCTAAACTATATATATTCTTGTAAGGGACAATAAAACTAATCAAATGAAATTAAATGGAAGTTCCTGGGGGTCACCCCCACCCCGTTCAATTTGAAAATGTACTATTATCTTGTAAATGGTCCAGATCCCCACCCCTAAACCATATATATTCTTGTAGGGGACAATAAAACAAATGAAATGAAATAAAAGGAAAGTCCCTACGGGGTCACTCCACCCCCTCTTGTTTGAAAACTTGTAAACGGTCAACATCCCCACCCCTAAACTATAAATATTCTTGTAAGGGACAATAAAACTAATCAAATGAAATTAAATGGAAGTTCCTTGGGGTCAACCCCAGCCCGTTCAATTTGAGAATGTACTATTATCTTGTAAATGGTCCAGATCCCCACCCCTAAAACATATATATTCTTGTATGGGACAATAAAAATAATCAAATGAAATTAAATGGAAGTTCCTGGGGTCACCCCACCCCGTTCAATTTGAGAATGTACTATTATCTTGTAAATGGTCCAGATCCCAACCCCTAAACCATATATTGTCTTGTAGGGGACAATAAAACAAATGAAATGAAATAAAAGGAAAGTCCCTAGGGGGTCACCCCACCCCTCTTGTTTGAAAACTTATAAACGGTCAACATCCCCACCCCTAAACTATATATATTCTTGTAAGGGACAATAAAACTAATCAAATGAAATTAAATGGAAGTTCCTGGGGGTCACCCCCACCCCGTTCAATTTGAAAATGTACTATTATCTTGTAAATGGTCCAGATCCCCACCCCTAAACCATATATATTCTTGTAGGGGACAATAAAACAAATGAAATGAAATAAAAGGAAAGTCCCTACGGGGTCACTCCACCCCCTCTTGTTTGAAAACTTGTAAACGGTCAACATCCCCACCCCTAAACTATAAATATTCTTGTAAGGGACAATAAAACTAATCAAATGAAATTAAATGGAAGTTCCTTGGGGTCAACCCCAGCCCGTTCAATTTGAGAATGTACTATTATCTTGTAAATGGTCCAGATCCCCACCCCTAAACCATATATGTTCTTGTAGGGGACAATAAAACAAATAAAATGAGATAAAAAGGAAGTCCTGAGGGGGTCATCCCACCCCCTCTTGTTTGAAAACTTGTAAACAGTCAACATCCCCACCCCTAAACCATATATATTCTTGTAGGGGACAATAAAACAAATAAAATGAAATGTAGGTAAAGTTTCTGGGGGTCACCACCACCCCCTCCTGTTTGAATACTTGTAAATGGTTGAGATCCTCACCAGTAAGCCATATATATTCTTGTATGGGACAAAAAATCAAATCAAATGAACATGGGACCATATGAATAGCGAGTTATGGGAGCTTTATTTGGGAGACTTCGTAACAGCATCCTGTTACAATTACTTCTTGTTGTTTATACTCTTATATCTGGTAATAGTTCTAAATTTGTTGAGGTAAAATGATCTTTTTATGACCTATTTATATGTGTTTGTGCTCAACCGATCCTTTTACTTTATGTTCGATACTCATTTGTTCCTTATTTGATTTTTATACGTTCTACCTTTTAACTGCTTTATGTCCGTATGTTTGAAGATGGATCTTGGTTCGAAGGGATGAAATCACCGTGTTAGCGCTTGCATAAAAAAAAGATGTGGTATGATTGCCAATGAGACAACAACCCACAATAGACCAAAATGACACAGAAACTATCAACTATAGGTCAATGTACGGCCTTCAACAATGAGCATAGCCCAAACCGTGTAGTCACCTATAAAAGGCCCAGATATGACAATTTTAAACAATTCAAACAAAAAAACTAACGGCCGTATTTCATATACAAAAAAATAAACGGAAAACAAATATGTAACACAAAAACAAACGATAACTACTTAATTTCAGGCTCTTGTCTAGGGACAGGCACATACTAACATAATGTGGCGGGGTTAAACATGTTAGCAGGGTGTACATCGTTTCGGAGCATGCTATTACCTTGTTTAATTCGTTCCATCACTCGCTTATAATTCGCTTATAATACGTGTATCATACGTTGCACCTTTTAAAACATGATTTTCAATTGTTTTGTTGTCTCTGGTGGTAGATTTGGGTTCTTAGAGGTGATATAACTCTATAAGCGCATATGTACCCGTTCCAGCGCTCGGATAATACCCTGTTAAATATTCGTTACTTATTCGCTTTTCATACGTTTGTTGTACGTTGCACCTTTTAGAAAAGGATTTTCACTTGTGTTCATGTCTCTGGTAGTAACAATGTGTAATTAGAGATGAAATGACCCTATTAGCGTGCATGTACCCGTTCCAGCGCTCGGTTAATACCCTGTTACCTATTCGTTACCTATTCGTTACTTATTCGCTTTTAATACGTTTGTTGTACGTTGCACCTTTAAGAAACGGATTTTGAATTGTGTTCATATCTCTTGTGGTAATAATGTGTTCTTATAGATGAAATACCCCTATTAGCGCATATTACCCGTTCCAGCGCTCGGATAATACCCTGTTACTTATTCGTTCCTTATTCGCTTTTAATGCGCGGGGTAAGTATACGTTGCACCTTGAAATAAATCGTTTTTTAATTGTGTTCATGTCTCTGGTGGTAACAATGTGTTCTTAGAGAAGAAATGACCCTATTAGAGCGCATGTACCCGTTCCAGAGCTCGGTTAATACCCTGTTACCTATTCGTTACCTATTCGTTACCTATTCACTTATAATACGTTTGTTGTACATTGCACCTTTTAGAAAAGGATTTTCACTTGTGTTCATGTCTCTGGTGGTAACAATGTGTAATTAGAGATGAAATGACCCTATTAGCGTGCATGTACCCGTTCCAGCGCTCGGTTAATACCCTGTTACCTATTCGTTACCTTTTCGTTACTTATTCGCTTATAATACGTTTGTTGTACGTTGCACCTTTAAGAAACGGATTTTGAATTGTGTTCATATCTCTTGTGGTAATAATGTGTTCTTATAGATGAAATACCCCTATTAGCGCATATTACCCGTTCCAGCGCTCGGATAATACCCGGTTACTTATTCGTTCCTTATTCGCTTTTAATGCGCAGGGTATACGTTGCACCTTGAAATAAATCGTTTTTTTTAATTGTGTTCGTGTCTCTGGTGGTAAAAATGTCTTCTTAGAGATGAAATGACCCTATTAGCGCGCGTGTACCCGTTCCAGCGCTCGGTTAATACCCTGTTACCTATTCGTTACCTATTCGTTACCTATTCGTTACCTATTCACTTATAATACGTTTGTTGTACGTTGCACCTTTTAGAAAAGGATTTTCAATTGTGTTCATGTCTCTGGTGGTAACAATGTGTAATTAGAGATGAAATGACCCTATTAGCGTGCATGTACCCGTTCCAGCGCTCGGTTAATACCCTGTTACCTATTCGTTACCTATTCACTTATAATACGTTTGTTGTACGTTGCACCTTTTAGAAAAGGATTTTCAATTGTGTCCATGTCTCTGGTGGTAACAATGTGTTCTTAAAGATGAAATGACCCTATTAGCGCGCATGTACCCGTCCCAGCGCTCGGTTAATACCCTGTTACCTATTCGTTACCTATTCGTTACCTATTCACTTATAAAACGTTTGTTGTACGTTGCACCTTTTAGAAAAGGATTTTCAATTGTGTCCATGTCTCTAGTGGTAACAATGTCTTCTCAGAGATAAAATAACTCTATTAGCGTGCATGTACCCGTTCCAGCGCGCGGATAATACCCTGTTACTTATTCGTTCCTTATTCGCTTTAATGCGCGGGGTAAGTATACGTTGCACCTTGAAATAAATTGTTTTTTAATTGTGTTCATGTCTCTGGTGGTAACAATGTGTTCTTAGAGATGAAATGACCCTATTAGAGCGCATGTACCCGTTCCAGCGCTCGGTTAATACCCTGTTACCTATTCGTTACCTATTCTTTACCTATTCACTTATAATACGTTTGTTGTACGTTGCACCTTTTAGAAAAGGATTTTCAATTGTGTCCATGTCTCTAGTGGTAACAATGTCTTCTCAGAGATAAAATGACTCTATTAGCGTGCATGTACCCGTTCCAGCGCGCGGATAATACCCTGTTACTTATTCGTTCCTTATTCGCCTTAATGCGCGGGGTAAGTATACGTTGCACCTTGAAATAAATCGTTTTTTAATTGTGTTCATGTCTCTGGTGGTAACAATATGTTCTTAAAGACGAAATGACTCTATTAGAGCGCATGTACCCGTTCCAGCGCTCGGTTAATACCCTGTTACCTATTCGTTACCTATTCGTTACCTATTCACTTATAATACGTTTGTTGTACGTTGCACCTTTTAGAAAAGGATTTTCAATTGTGTTCATGTCTCTGGTGGTAACAATGTGTTCTAAGAGATGGAATGACCATTTTAGCGCATATATACCCGTTCCAGCGCTCGGTTAATACCCTGTTACTTATTCGTTCCTTATTCGCTTTTAATGCGCGGGGTAAGTATACGTTGCACCTTGAAATAAATCGTTTTGTAATTGTGTTCATGTGTCTGGTGGTAACAATATGTTTTTAAAGACGAAATGACCCTATTAGAGCGCATGTACCCGTTCCAGCGCTCGGTTAATACCGTGTTACCTATTCGTTACCTATTCGTTACCTATTCACTTATAATACATTTGTTGTACGTTGCACCTTTTAGAAAAGGATTTTCAATTGTGTCCATGTCTCTGGTGGTAACATTGTGTTTAGAGATAAAATGACCCTATTAGCGTGCATCTACCCGTTCCAGCGCTCGGTTAATATCCTGTTACTTATTTGTTACCTATTCGTTACTTATTCCCTATTCCCTATGCGTTACCTATTCGTAACTTATTCCCTATTCCCTATTTGTTACCTATTCGTTACTTATTCCCTATTCTCTATGCGTTACCTATTCGTTATTTATTCTCTATTCCCTATTCGTTACCTATTCGTTACTTATTTAATTTTTGATATCTTCACCCTTTTTAATTTTTGTCGAGCCTGCAACTTTTGTTGCAGAAAGCTTGACATAGGGATAGTGATTCGGCGACGTCGGCTACGGCGGCTACGGGGGCGGCGGTGTTAGCTAACTTTTTAAAAACTTTATATTTTAGAAGGTGGAAGAACTGGATGCTTCATACTTTGTATATGGATGCCTCATGTTAAGAAGTTTCTGTCAGTCACATGTCAAATGTCCTTGACCTCATTTTCATTGTTCAGTGACCACTTGAAAATAAAGTTAAGATTTTTTGTAATGTTGAATTCTGTCTTATTTTAAGTAATAGGATAATTATATTTGGTATGTGCGTACCTTGTAAGGTCCTCATGCCCGTCAGACAGTTTTCACTTAACCTCGACCTCATTTCATGGATCAGTGAACAAGGTTAGGTTTTGGTGGTCAAGTCCATATCTCAGATACTATAAGCAATAAGGCAAGTATATTCGGTGTATGAAAGGACTGTAAGGTGTCCATGTCCAACTGGCAGGTGTCATCTGACCTTGACCTTATTTTCACGGTTCAGTGGTTATAGTTAAGTTTTTGTGTTTTGGTCTCTTTTTCTCATACTTTACATAATAGATCTACTATATTTGTTGTATGGAATGATTGTAAGGTGTACAAGTCTAGCGTGCAGATGTCATCTGACCTTGACCTCATTTTCATGGTTGAGTGGTCAAAGTTAAGTTTTTGAGTTTTGATCTTTTTATCTAATACTATATGCTATAAGTCAACTATATTTGGTGTATGGAAATATTATATGATCTGTATGTCAGTCGCGCAGGTTTTATTTGACCTCGACCTCATTTTCACGGTTCATTGCTCAGTGTTAAGTTTTTGTGTTTGGTCTTTTTTTCTTAAACTATAAGTAAGAGGTCAACTATATTTGTTGTATGAAAGTATTGTTAGCTCTACATGTCTGTCTGGCATGTTTCATCTGACCTTGACCTCATTTTCATGGTTCATTCAATTTGGTTTTTGTTATCTTGCTTAATGTTAAGTTATGTGACAGTTGTTATAAAGCTTTATACTTAAGACTATCAACATAATATCAATGATTAGTAAAGAAGGCGAGACATTTCAGCGTGTGCACTCTTGTTTATATTCTTATCTCTTGTTATAGATCTAAATTTGTTGAGGTAAAATGACCTTCTTATGACCTATTTATATGTGTTTGTGCTCAACCGATCCTGTTGCTTTATGTTAGATACTTATTTGTTTATTATTTGATTTTTATACGTTCTACCTTTTAAATGTTTTATATTCGTATGTTTGAAGATCTGGTTCTTGGTTCGAAGAGGTGAGCGCTTGTATAAAAATGAACATTTTAGAAAATGATTTTCATTTGTGTTCTTGTCTCTGGCGGTAACTATGTGTTCTTGGAGATGAAATAACCCTTTTAGCGTGTATGTACACGTTCCAGCGCTCGGTTTATACCCTGTAACTCATTCGTTCCTTAATCGCTTTCAATACGCGTGGTATACGTTGCACCTTGAAATAGAACGATTATCGATTGCTTTCATGTCTCTGGTGGTAATTATGTGATCTCTGAGTTGAAAAAACCTATTAGCGCATATGTACCCATTTCACCGCTACACTAATACCCTGTTACTTATTCGTTCCTTATTCGCTTTTAAAACGTGTGTTATGCGTTGCACTTTAAAAAGAAATATTTTTGTGTCTCTGGTGGTAACTGTCGGTTCTTAGAGGTGAAATAACCCTAATAGAACATATGTACCCGTTTCAGCGCTCGACTGATACCCTGTTACTTATTCGCTTTTAATACGCGTGGTATACGTTGCACCTTGGAATAAATCGATTATCTATTGCTTTTATGTCTCTGGCGGTAATTGTGTGTTCTCTGAAGTGAAAAAACCCTATTAGCGCATATGTACCCGTTTCAGCGCAACACTGATACCCTGTTACTTATTCGTTTCTTATTCGCTTATAAAACGTGTTGTAGCGGTTAGTGCATCGGAATACTAACACAATGGTTCCTCGTTCGATTCCCGTTCGGGATGAAATTTCAGGAATTAATTTTCGGCTCTCCCTTGACACCATTTGCGACTATGGTCTTCAAGGAAACGATGATAGTCCGTCGGAAGGGGACGATAAATGGCTGACCCGTGTTAAGAGAGAGCCATATCTCTTGCACGTTGAAGACACCCTTGTAGATTTCGAAAAAGAGTAGGCTGATGCCGCTACAAGGCAGCACTCGCACCCGAAAAGTGGAAAGGGGTAAATATAAGTTGCAAAACTTTTTTCCCAATCCACTATAAATAAATATGTTTAAATTAAAAAATAAAACGTGTGTTATGCGTTGCACTTTAAAAAAAGAAATATGTTTGTGTCTTTGGTGGTAACTGTCGGTTTTAAGAGGTGAAATAACCCTAATAGAACATATGTACCCGTTTCAGCGCTCGACTGATACCCTGTTACTTATTCGTTCCTTATTCGCTTTAAATACGCGTGGTATACGTTGCACCTTGAAATAAATCGATTATCGATTGCTTTCGAGTCTCTGGTGGTAATAATGTGTTCTCTGATCTGAGTTGAAAAAACCCTATTAGCGCATGTGTACCCATTTCACCGCCAAGTGATACCCTGTTACTTATTCGTTCCTTATTCGCTTTTAAAACGTGTGTAATGCGTTGCACTTTAAAAAAAAAATATTTTTGTGTCTCTGGTGGTAACTGTCGGTTCTTAGAGGTGAAATAACCTTAATCAAACATATGTACCCGTTTCAACGCTCGACTGATACCCTGTTACTTATTCGTTCCTTATTCGCTTTAAATACGCGTGCTATGCGTTGCACCTTGAAATAAGAAGTAACGAATAGGTAACAAGGTATTAGCCGAGCGCTGGAACGGGTACATGCGCGCTAAAAGGGTTATTTCATCTCTAAAACCACATTGTTACCACCAGAGCATGAACACAAATAAAAATCTTTTTCTAAAAGGTGCAACGTACAACAAACGTATTATAAGTGAATAGGTAACGAATAGGTAACGAATAGGTAACAGGGTATTAACCGAGCGCTGGAACGGGTACATGCGCTCTAATAGGGTCATTTCGTCTCTAAGAACATATTGTTACCACCAGAGACATGAACACAATTAAAAAACGATTTATTTCAAGGTGCAACGTATACTTACCCCGCGCATTAAAAGCGAATAAGGAACGAATAAGTAACAGGGTATTATCCGCGCGCTGGAACGGGCACATGCACGCTAATAGAGTCATTTTATCTCTGAGAAGACATTGTTACCACCAGAGACATGAACACAATTGAAAATCCTTTTCTAAAAGGTGCAACGTACAACAAACGTATTATAAGTGAATAGGTAACGAATAGGTAACGAATAGGTAATAGGGTATTAACCGAGCGCTGGAACGAGTACATGCGCGCTAATAGGGTCATTTCATCTCTAATTACACATTGTTACCACCAGAGACATGAACACAAGTGAAAATCCTTTTCTTAAAGGTGCAACGTTCAACAAACGTATTTAAAGCGAATAAGTAACGAATAAGTAACGAATAGGTAACAGGGTATTAACCGAACGCTGGAACGGGTACATATGCGCTAATAGAGTTATTTCATCTCTAAGAACACATTGTTACCACCAGAGACATGGACACAATTGAAAATCCTTTTCTAAAAGGTGCAACGTACAACAAACGTATTATAAGTGAATAGGTAACGAATAGGTAACAGGGTATTAACCGAGCGCTGGAACGGGTACATGCACGCTAATAGGGTCATTTCATCTCTAATTACGCATTGTTACCACCAGAGACATGAACACAAGTGAAAATCCTTTTCTAAAAGGTGCAACGTACAATAAACGTATTTAAAGCGAATAAGTAACGAATAGGTAACGAATAGGTAACAGGGTATTAACCGGGCGCTGGAACGGGTACATATGCGCTGATAGGGTCATTTCATCTCTAAGAACACATTGTTACCACCAGAGACATGAACACAATTAAAAATCCTTTTCTAAAAGGTGCAACGTACAACAAACGTATTATAAGTGAATAGGTAACGAATAGGTAACGGATAGGTAACAGGGTATTAACCGAGCGATGGAACGGGTACATGTTCGCTAATAGGGTCATTTCATCTCTTAGAACACATTGTTACCACCAGAGAAATGGACACAATTGAAAATCCTTTTCTAAACGGTGCAACGTACAACAAACGTATTATAACTGAATAGGTAACGAATAGGTAACGAATAGGTAACAGGGTATTAACCGAGCGCTGGAACGGGTACATGCGCTCTAATAGGGTCATTTCGTCTCTAAGAACATATGTTACCACCAGAGACATGAACACAATTAAAAAACGATTTATTTCAAGGTGCAACGTATACTTACCCCGCGCATTAAAAGCGAAAAAGGAACGAATAAGTAACAGGGTATTATCCGCGCGCTGGAACGGGTACATGCACGCTAATGGAGTCATTTTATCTCTGAGAAAACATTGTTACACCAAGAGACATGAACACAATTGAAAATCCTTTTCTAAAAGGTGCAACGTACAACAAACGTATTTAAAGCGAATAAGTAACGAATAGGTAACGAAAAGGTAACAACAAACGTATTATAAGTGAATAGGTAACGAATAGGTAACAGGGTATTAACCGAGCGCTGGAACGAGTACATGCGCGCTAATATGGTCATTTCATCTCTAATTACACATTGTTACCACCAGAGACATCAACACAAGTGAAAATCCTTTTCTTAAAGGTGCAACGTACAACAAACGTATTTAAAGCGAATAAGTAATGAATAGGTAACGAAAAGGTAACAGGGTATTAACCGAGCGCTGGAACGGGTACATACATGTATGCACTAATAGGGTCATTTGATCTCTAATTACACATTGTTACCACCAGTGACATGAACACAATTGAAAATCCTTTTTTCTTAAAGGTGCAACGTACAACAAACGTATTATAAGTGAATAGGTAACGAATAGGTAACGAATATTTAACAGGCTATTATCCGAGCGCTAGAACGGGTACATATGCACTAATAGGGTCATTTCATCTCTAATTACACATTGTTACCACCAGTGACATGAACACAATTGAAAATCCTTTTTTCTTAAAGGTGCAACGTACAACAAACGTATTATAAGTGAATAGGTAACGAATAGGTAACGAATAGGTAACAGGGTATTAACCGAGCGCTGGAACGGGTACATGCGCGCTAATAGGGTCATTTCATGTCTAAGAACACATTGTTACCACCAGAGACATGGACACAATTGAAAATCCTTTTCTAAAAAGTGCAACGTACAACAAACGTATTATAAGTGAATAGGTAACGAATAGGTAACAGGGTATTAACCGAGCGCTGGAACGGGTACATGCACCCTTATAGGGTCATTTCATCTCTAATTACACATTGTTACCACCAGAGACATGAACACAATTGAAAATCCTTTTCTAAAAGGTGCAACGTACAACAAACGTATTATAAGTGAATAGGTAACGAATAGGTAACGAATAGGTAACAGGGTATTAACCGAGCGTTGGAACGGGTACACGCGCGCTAATAGGGTCATTTTATCTCTAAGAAGACATTGTTACCACCAGAGACACGAACACAATTAAAAAAACGATTTATTTCAAGGTGCAACGTATACCCTGCGCATTAAAAGTGAAAAAGGAACGAATAAGTAACCGGGTATTATCCGAGCGCTGGAACGGGTAATATGCGCTAATAGGGGTATTTCATCTATAAGAACACATTATTACCACAAGAGATATGAACACAATTGAAAATCCTTTTCTAAAAGGTGCAACGTACAACAAACGTATTAAAAGCGAATAAGTAACGAATATTTAACAGGCTATTATCCGAGCGCTAGAACGGGTACATATGCGCTAATAGGGTCATTTCATCTCTAAAAACACATTGTTACCACCAGAGACATGAACACAATTGAAAATCCTTTTCTAAAAGGTGCAACGTATAACAAATGTATTATAAGTGAATAGGTAACGAATAGGTAACGAATAGGTAACAGGGTATTTACCGAGCGCTGGAACGGGTACATGCGCGTTAATAGGGTCATATTATCTCTAAGAACACATTGTTACCACCAGAGACACGAACACAATTAAAAAACGATTTATTTCAAGGTGCAACGTATACCCTGCGCATTAAAAGCGAATAAGGAACGAATAAGTAACCGGGTATTATCCGAGCGCTGGAACGGGTAATATGCGCTAATGGGGGTATTTCGTCTATAAGAACACATAATTACCACAAGAGATATGAACACAATTGAAAATCCATTTCTTAAAGGTGCAACGTACAACAAACGTATTAAAAGCGAATAAGTAACGAAAAGGTAACGAATTGGTAACAGGGTATTAACCGAGCGCTGGAACGGGTACATGCACGCTAATAGGGTAATTTCATCTCTAATTACACATTGTTACCGCCAGAGACATGAACACAAGTGAAAATCCTTTTCTAAAAGGTGCAACGTACAACAAACGTATCATAAGTGAATAGGTAACGAATAGGTAACGAATAAGTAACAGGGTATTAACCGAGCTCTGGAACGGGTACATGCGCTCTAATAGGGTCATTTCACCTCTAAGAACACATTGTTACCACCAGAGACATGAACACAATTTAAAAACGATTTATTTCAAGGTGCAACGTATACTTACCCCGCGCATTAAAAGCGAATAAGGAACGAATAAGTAACAGGGTATTATCTGAGCGCTGGAACGGGTACATACGCGCTTATAGGGATATTTCATCTATAAGAACACATTATTACCACCAGAGATATGAACACAATTGAAAATCCTTTTCTAAAAGGTGCAACGTACAACAAAAGTATTAAAAGCGAATAAGTAACGAATATTTAACAGGGTTTATCCGAGCGCTGGAACGGGTACATATGCGCTTATAGAGTTATATCACCTCTAAGAACCCAAATCTACCACCAGAGACAACAAAACAATTGAAAATCATGTTTTAAAAGGTGCAACGTATGATACGCGTATTATAAGCGAATTATAAGCGAGTGATGGAACGAATTAAACAAGGTAATAGCATGCTCCGGAACGATGTACACCCTGCTAACATGTTTAACCCCGCCACATTATGTTAGTATGTGCCTGTCCCTAGACAAGAGCCTGAAATTAAGTAGTTATCGTTTGTTTTTGTGTTACATATTTGTTTTCCGTTTATTTTTTTGTATATGAAATACGGCCGTTAGTTTTGTTGTTTGAATTGTTTGAAATTCTCATATCTGGGCCTTTTATAGGTCACTACACGGTTTGGGCTATGCTCATTGTTGAAGGCCGTACATTGACCTATAGTTGATAGTTTCTGTGTCATTTTGTTCTATTGTGGGTTGTTGTCTCATTGGCAATCATATCACATCTTTTTTTTTTATGCAAGCGCTAACACGGTGATTTCATCCCTTCGAACCAAGATCCATCTTCAAACATACGGACATAAAGCAGTTAAAAGGAGAACGTATAAAAATCAAATAAGGAACAAATGAGTATCGAACATAAAGTAAAAGGATCGGTTGAGCACAAACACATATAAATAGGTCATAAAAAGATCATTTTACCTCAACAAATTTAGAACTATTACCAGATATAAGAGTATAAACAACAAGAAGTAATTGTAACAGGCCTAGGATGCTGTTACGTAGTCTCCCAAATAAAGCTCCCATAAATCGCTATTCATATGGTCCCATGTTCGTTTGATTTGATTTTTTGTCCCATACAAGAATATATATGGCTTACTGGTGGGGATCTCAAATTGAACGGGGTGGGGTTGACCCCAAGGAACTTCCATTTAATTTCATTTGATTAGTTTTATTGTCCCTTACAAGAATATATATAGTTTAGGGGTGGGGATGTTGACCGTTTACAAGTTTTCAAACAAGAGGGGGTGGGGTGACCCTCTAGGGACTTTCCTTTTATTTCATTTCATTTGTTTTATTGTCCCCTACAAGAATATATATGGTTTAGGGGTGGGGATCTGGACCATTTACAAGATAATAGTACATTTTCAAATTGAACGGGGTGGGGGTGACCCCCAGGAACTTCCAATTAATTTCATTTGATTATTTTTATTGTCCCATACAAGAATATATATGTTTTAGGGGTGGGGATCTGGACCGTTTACAAGTTAAAAGCATATTCTCGAATTGAAGGGGGTAGGGATGACCCCCAGGGACTCCCCTATATTTCATGTGATTTGTTTTATTGTCCTTTAATCATTTCTGAAGACTGCATGTATCTATCACTAACAGTTTTCAAGTTATATTCATTTGAAAATTTTAGAAAATAAAATCCCATAGGGTTCTATAGTAAACCCCTCCCTTCTTTCTGCCACCCCCCAAAAAAATACCCCTTAATAGACCCCAATGCACAAATGAACGATTGATGGCTCACCTAAACATATTAGTCTAACATTTTATGAAACCCTAAGTAAATCTGACAAGTAGTTTTGGAGAAATGCTGCGGACAAGTTAATTTTTAAAGTGGCGGAAGAAGAAGAGGAAGAAGAGGAAGAAGAGGAAGAAGAAGAAGAATAAAAATAATAAGAACTGAGCAAAAACAATAAGTCTCCAAACTTTGTTCGAATAGGTAACGAATAGGGAATAGGGAATAGGTAACGAATAGGTAACGAATAGGGAATAGGGAATAGGTAACGAATAGGTAACGAATAGGGAATAGGGAATAGGTAACGAATAGGTAACGAATAGGGAATAGGTAACGAATAGGGAATAGGGAATAGGTAACCAACTTGACGTCCATAAATCGTCAAGATGACCGTAAATCATAATCAAAATATTTTCAAGATGACCGTAACATATAACAAGGATGACCGTGATTGGTAAAAAGATGACCGTAACTTGTAAAGGATGACTGTAATTTGTAAAGACTGACTGTAATTTATAAAGGACGACCGTAACTTTTATAGGATGACTGCCAATTCTTAGAAATATCCGTATTTTATTCAAAGCTTTTTGTTGGGTTTATCTCAATAGGGGCTCGGTTAGAGGATATAAATATGTTTCATAAATTTCTTTTTTTAAACTATTGGCCGTATTTTGGGTTCATGAATATTAATACGTTTATACCAACACGATTAATCATTTGATACAAAAAGGTAGTTATATAAAAACGGATAATTCTTAGAATTAGTGCACTCGATTTTCTCTTTTCGATAAAATCGTTACCTATTTTAGGGGAATTTTTTCTTGATTCACATAATGGAAGTGCAGACTTAAAGTAAAAGAAATACTAGCTCAATTAACGGAAATGGTTGAAAATACAAGTGAAAACTCAATTATTAACAAAGTTGTTGAGGATGTATGTCATTTACTTACAAATGCGGCAAAGTCTACATTCGGCACATTTACTAAAAGACGTAAGGATACACAAAATATAAAAAACTCAAAACCATGGTTTGATAGCGAATGTAAGGAAGCTAGAAAAAAGTTTCGGTCTAGTAGACGAAAACTTAAGCGAAACCATACTGACGACAAAGTGAATGAAACAAAGAAACTAGAAAAGAGCTACAAGCGAGTAATGGATAAGAGCATTCGTAAACATAGAAAGAAAATTGGACACAAGATAGAAAACTTAAAATCGATTAACCCGAAAGAATACTGGAAAATTTTGAACGGTGGTAAAAGGGGAAACAACCCATGTGTACCTATTAATATTTTGTTTGATTATTTTAAGAATTTAAATTTAGGAAATTCTGAAGATGATGAGATTGTTTTAGAAAATCAGAACAATGTAAAAAACTTAAATGTTATATTAAACTCACCAATTACAGAAGAGGAAATTGAAAAATCTTTGAGAAAGTTAAAAAATAATAAATCCTCTGCTGATGATATGATTGTAAATAAATATTTAAAACACTCTTTTAGTGTTATGTCACAGGTGTTTGTGAAACTTTTTAATATTATATTTGACAGTGGAACTATTCCTGATAATTGGCTTTCCGTTTATATAATACCTTAACAAACACGATCCTAGCAATTTTAGACCTATAACAGTTATAAGCTGCTTTGGGAAATTATTTACTTCTATTTTGAATTCACGTTTGAATAAATTTTCTGATGATTTTTGTTTACTATGTCGGAATCAAGCTGGTTTCAGAGAAGGTTATTCTACTACAGATAATTTATTTGTTATATACATGCTTACTAGTATCATGAAAAATAAGAAAAAGAAACTATTCTGTGCATTCGTAGATTTTGCTAAAGCCTTTGACACTGTTTGGAGAAAGGGTCTTTGGCATAAATTACTTGTGGATGATATTAACGGTAAAATGTATAATGTAATTTTTAATATGTACACTGGTATTAAATCTCGTATTGTGTATAATGGTGAAATGTCAGAATACTTTTCATGCAATATCGGTGTAAGACAGGGTGAAAATATGTCTCCTTTTTTATTTTCATTGTATTTGAACGATCTTCAACAGTTTATTGAAGAAAAAAATGTATGTGGTTTAAATTGTATTACTGATGAAATAGAGAATGAGTTTGATATCTACTTAAAACTGTTTGTGTTATTGTACGCAGATGATACAGTGATATTTTCGGATAATGCATCCGATCTACAGTTGCAATTAGATATATTCTTTGAATATTGCAGTACCTGGAAACTAAAAGTTAACACAAGTAAAACTAAGATTATAATTTTTTCTGGTGGCAGATTACCCAAAAATATTAACTTTATATATGACGGAAATGCATTGGAGATAGTCAATGAATTGACATATCTTGGGTTGAATTTTTCAAGAACAGGTAGCTTTATGAGTGCTAAGAAAACTTTAGTTAGAAAAGCATATAAAGCAATGTATGAAGTATTGAAAAAGGGGAGGTTGCACAACTTGTCAGTGAAATCACAATATGATCTTTTTGATAAAATTGTGAAGCCAATTCTCCTGTATGGGTGTGAGATTTGGGGTTTCAGTAATACTGATATTATAGAAAAAGTGCACTTAAAATTTTGTAAACTATTATTAAACCTTAAGAAGTCGACACCGAATTTTATGATTTATGGTGAACTTGGTATTTATCCCATGTCTTTATATATACAGCTGCGTATGGTTAATTTTTGGTCAAAAATGGTAAATGGGGATGATAACAGGATTGCTAAAATACTATACAAATACATGTTCTTGAAAAGTTCTGACAACCAATTTAGGTCAGATTGGTTGAAATACGTTAAAGATATATTAGATAAATGTGGATACAGCAATATATGGTTGTCACAAGGAAATTTTAATCCAAAGTGGTTGGGTATTAGTTTAAAACAAAAGTTATTTGATCAGTTTCAACAGAAATGGAGAGCTGATATTGACTGTTCGTCAAAAGGTTTGGCCTACAAATTGTATAAACAAAATTTTGAATTTGAGGAATATCGGAATATTTTAAGTGATAAAGATAGAATAACATATTGTAGATTTCGAACGGGTAACCATAAGTTACCAATCAAAACTGGTAGATGGAATAAGATTGAGCGAAACCTTAGATATTGTAACTTATGTCATTGTAACGAGATTGGTGATGAATTTCATTACACTTTGCAGTGTAGTTCTTTGGCAAATTTTCGATCCCAATATTTGGATACTTTTTTCTTGCACAGATGTAACATACTAAAATTTGAAAAACCATTTCAGTTAAAAATTAAAAATAATTTGAAAAAGCTGTGCAAATTTATCAGGGTTATAACTTTTCAAGTGAGTCTTCCTGGTTAATCACCACTCTTCGCTACTATACTGTTTATTTTATTTTATTTAATATTTTCATCTCATCTTGTCATGTGTGTTTGTGTTATGTTATATAACTTTTGATGAACTTCTTTGTACCATTGTAATTTTATGGTGTTTGAGAAATAAAGAATCTATTCTCTTGTGATCTTTACAGGTCATGAACTTTACTTTACTTGGTGGCATTTAATTCATACATTTTCAGTCATTTTAGGAATAAATTTACGAGATTTGCTATACAAGATCTTATGGAAGTCGTCAACTCATTATATATGATATTGTCTTTATTTGTTTATTTGACTTGGCAATTTCTAAAAAATATTTCTTGAGCACACCAAATTTTTATTTGGAATATTTCAACACGTGACCGATTCAGGTACCCAAGTGGTAATAACAAACGAGATTCAGTGTGTTTATGGTTATTTGTCTACGTTTAAAGGGGATTAAATCGAGAACACTTGTGATTAAATTTACAGATAAGATTTATAGATTTATAAGAAAACATTGTATTATAAATGATATTGACATTATGGATTTTTTCTTCTTTGTTTTGTAAATTATTTGACGAATTTTGTGCGATTTTCAGATCTTATAATAAAAATGGAAAAATCAACTTGTCTAAAATTTTATTTCAAATATTTTGAATACCTCTATTATAGACCTGATTGTAAATATAAAGTGCAATCTTAAATGATTTTCCATAATTTATATACTGCATAGGCGGATCCAGGAAGGGCAAGGGCCCCCCTTTCGTGGGGGAAAATTTGGTTGATTATATAGCTATATATAGGGAATCACTAAAGCGTGCCTGGAGCGCCCCCTCTTTACAAAACATTCTGGATCCGCACCTACTGGTACTGTTTCGTAGTGCACATTTGTCCACTACGAAACAGCTTCTAAACGAACACCTAATGACATTGTAATATCTCTTATTGACATTGATGTATGTGCCTGTCCCAATTCCGGAGCCTGCAATTCATTGGTTGTCGTTTGTTGCTATAATATATATATTTGTTTTTTCGTTCATTATTTGTACATAGACAAGGGTGTTAGTTTTCTCGTTTGAATTGTTTCACATTTGTCATGTATTGGCCTTTTATAGCTGAATATGCGATATGGGTTTGTTCATTGATGAAGACCTATATTTGTTCATTTCTGTGCCATTTGGACTCTCGTGAAGAGTTGTCACAAGGGCAATCATATCACATCTTCTTTTTCATATGTTCTGATAGCAATATTGATATCGAAGACACAGTGGTAATCTTTTCCATAGAACAACTACAAAGAGAAATTTCACTAACATTAATTTCACAAGAAATTCCTGGGCATTTCACTCCAAACGAGCTTATACACGAAACTGACGTGAAATCACTTAATGCGAGTTGCAGATAAATTCCATGTAAACCACTTTATGCAAGTTTCAGATAAATTACATGTGAAACTCACGTAAATTTTGGGTGAAAATCATATTATTGCATATTCAATGTGCGCAATGAATGTACAACTGCAGAATTGTTTTGTTTCATTCTTTCGCAAGAAAGATATAAACAAAAAACAAACAATTGAAATTTGAAATTTGGCTGATTATTTGTCATGGCATTTATTCAACAATATTCAACAATATAAACCAACAAACAACCAACATCAACAAACTGGCCAACAAGTTAAAACTTGATGACAATTGGTCACTGAAGGGAAACCAACAGTAAATGCATAACAATTTCTAGCTTCTGGGCAGATCAAGAACAGCTTAATAACGATATTTGAATAAATCACTGCCAGTTGAATCATGTTGATGCTGACATCCAACGCACTTTTCATATGGAACAGAATGCCATGACGATAGACACTTTTTTTTTAATTATTATTCCTGCAAATTCCTTGAATATTCAGGTTTCATTGGATCTTCCGATGAATATTGAAACGTTTGACACTTTTGATGATACATGACAATCTAATAGGAACATTCAACACATTTGGACCTGTTCACCATGTAATCTGAAAAATAAACTAAAAACAGCAGCAATTTTGTTTATTAAAGGGAGGGAGGGTGGGTTGTGCAATCTTGTTGATAAATACTCGTGGAATGAAAATTTAGCGGGAGCACGTGTTTTTATATGACCAAAGTCCACGAGGCGCTTCAAAGCATAGTCTTTCGTATGTTTAAATATATGGTTGTAATTATTTAAATGGCAAAACGTAAATAATGGACTGACGTACATTTAAAACACAATAAACAACTTAATGTAATTTTAATGCAATAAATCAATTTAATTATTAGATCATTAAATTTTATTAATTTTTTTTCACGTGAAATTTTAAAATAAAGTAACTGATATTATCTCTTTATTTTCAAATTTAATTCTAAGCATGAAAAATACCTTTTTTATGGTAAATACTCGTGAAGTCCATATGAAAATTTTCATGTGAGATTCATGTGAAAATTTTCATGTGAGATTCATGTGAATATTTTCATGTGAATGTCAATTCAAGTGAAATTCCCATGACATTTTTTACATGTATGAGCTCGTTATAGGTGAATTGCATATATATATATGCAATTTTTCAATATTGTCTGTGTATGGTGTTTTTTTTCTTTTTTATGTACGTGCATGGTTCAAGAGTTATGCCCCTCAACACATTGAATAATTGCTTATTTTTTCATTTCCGTTCTCTAACTTTAGTTTTTAATCTACCAAATGTTATGAAACTTATACACAATACACATTTACCTCAAAAATCAAAACAAGTACAACTGTGGGTAGCTTTTTTTTTACCGTTCGTCAATTATGTCCCTTTAAAAATTAATTCTTTAAAAACATATTCCCCATTCATTTATTGAAAATCAAGGTATTTAAAAGCCTTTGTTCCATTATATGTAAAATTCAAAGTTGCTTTGAAGTCTGATTTTTAAAGTTGTTATTTAATTATTTACATTTTGTAATCGATTTACCAGAATTGACAACATGCACATATATGGAGCTCATTGTATCAATCTATACAAACGACAGACGTCACCCCTTTCAGTTTCCTGGCAAAACATTTTATGACTCAAAATTTTTTGAATCATAATGTCTTCAATACCAACCAAAACCAGCCGTTGGAGATTAACTACATCAAATATTTTTACTGTTCTCATTAAGTCATTTCAATACTATAGTTTTTGTATTGTGAAAGGTCTTGCTACTGTAATACAAGTAAGAGGTTTAGCTAGATATAAAATCAGGTTCAACCCTGTTGATCAACCATTTTCTAGATAAGAAATTGTCTGTACCAAGTAAGGAATATGACAGTTGTTATTCATTCGTTTGGTGTGTTTAAGCTTTTGATTTTGTCATTTGATGAGGGAGTTTTCGTTTTGAACTTGCCTCGGAGTTCGGTATTTTTGTTATTCTACTTTTCTCCAGACGATTCATAATTTTGGAATGAGGGGTATCCAATTGCAAATTAGATCCATATTTTAATTCACATCCGTAAAAATCGAATAACTCATGTTTTGTTTTATTAACTGATTAAGTAATGAATGCATGCTTGTACCATTTGATCTGTAGGTTATGAAAGTTGACTTTTTGTGAACGTTGCATTTCGAGGTTTCCGTGGATTTTATTCTTTTCCAGTACATACTCTATCTGTTTATATATTTTACAGGCATTTTCTAAATTTCGTCATTTTCTAAAATGCTTTAAAACTTTATGCATTTTCTAAACTATCTTATAGTCATGAAAAGAATCTTTTGGGAACATTCATGCACTTTACATATAAATAATGTTTTTCTGACGTAGTCGGTATATAGTTTCGGTTTGTGCCCTTTGAACTTAAGGACGCTTAACTATGGCAACAGAATACGCATGCTCGAAAATCCTTTCTGTGATTGGACAAAATGCTGTCATGAAGGATGATTTAGTTGTGTTTGAAAAAACGTCTCGTTAATTATATCGTGATGGAAAGCAAGTGAGAAACTATAAATATTTGACTAGATCTTACAAAGATTTATATTTTTATTAAAATAATTGTTTCTCAAATAGCTCTTTGCATCCGTGCCAGCTGTTTATTCGGGACATTTTATAATTTTTAATGTAAACTTTGTTGTACGAACGTACATGACTTTTAGAACGCACCTACGCATGTGAGATTTCCGCGGGGTTTTGGTGAATGTAAACAGAAAGATACGAGGACCGAGAATACTGAACACAAACAGAAAACGTTATTTAAATGGTATCTTTGTGTTTCTGAAGGTTATCGAAACGATTTTAAACATATACTCGAATTTAAATACGTCGGATATCTTTTTTAAAGATAGTTCTTGTTTTTATTCATTTTATATAAAATGCCTGAAATAATATAAAATCTAATTGTTGTGATCCCGAGTAAATGTTGACACTTACCCAAGACGCTGATTGGTATTCAGTTTCTTCTGTGGGGACGATTGTCTCTTTGGTTTTCTGTTTAGTCTTTAGCTATATGGTTACCGGAAAGAGAGAGAGAGAGGGCATAATGGGATCATGCAACTTCCGGCAGGGTCTGGCTTAATACCAATGAATACTACACTCCCCTAAGCTTTATATTTTTGTTGTACGTTTAGAATTTCTTTATGATTTTTGCCAAATTGTCCAAAATTGATATAATAAGGGTGAGTTTTCCGGATGGCCCCCTCAGATGAGAGGGGCCCAGATTAGACAAAGATACTATTTCTATGTGTTTGGGGCTACTAAGTTAAGTAAACCCTGTTTGTATGTACAGCCAGCCCCTTACCCCTTCTAGCAACGATCCCAGTCATTCATATACGACATTTTGGAAGCCCAGCGACGGGGTACTATTACATCCACATAATAGAGAGACAATAAGTGAAGATATAAAAATACTCACAGTTACAAAGCCAATTACAACTAATTTAAAAATCACGCAGTCAAGACTACAATGTTGTTTGTCGATAATATTATAAGGAAAACCAGCATTCTGAAGTGATTTATGGGACGAGTATATTTACAGCGATTATGTTCTGTATCAGCGGAGTATTTGGATGTTTATGGTGCTATTCTATAATAGGTATTTATCTCTTAAACCTTGTTTTAATGAGTATTTAAAAAAAAACTTGTACATAAATGTACATGTATGATCAACTTGGATAACAAACTTAAAAACATATGTTGTTCGTTATTGTTGACTGTTTGACAGTGGTATGCAATTTTGTTTCACAGCAATCACAAACCAACAATGTTTTCTAGCTAGGGAAGGTAATTTAAGAAACATCTTGACTATACCATTGGATGAAATCATACTTGCTTACTACCTGAATTCACTTCTTATGTGTAATGCATCTTGCAATATGATAAATATAAAGACACGTTAATATTATAGTATGTTTAAGATGGTACCTAACACTACAGGGAGATAACTCTGTAAAATCAGCTTAACGTTTTAATTACGTTGTGTTGTTAAGGGAATATCAAACTTCTCAATGATCAAAATCAGTGTTTGTCAATCTGCTATATAACCAGTGTAATTTTTCTGATAAAACGGTTGGTTCAAAATTTTTGAAATTTTTATATTTTTGTAAAAGGATAAAAGTAAATACTTTGTAAAAATTTTAAGAAAATTAAACAAGCCAAATTACTTTTAGTTAAAGTGTTGGGTACCACCTTAAGAACATAAATTTTGAATAAGAGTTATTGCTTTATCTGTCATTATTAATTAACTACACTGTTATTGGACTTAATATGATGAAAACTGCCTATGCAATTTATGGTGTAAACTCGGCCAATACAGAATAACTCGTCCAATATAGATATAGACATGGCGTTGTCGGTTTGTTTTAGATTTATGAGTTTGACTGTCCTTTTGGTATCTTTCGTCCCTCTTTTATATTAGATAGCTACAATAAATACCCGTCGTTCACCAAAGAAATTAATTGCATTGTATGAATTGTTGTTCTTGTTGGAAGAAGTATCTGCGAATCTCCTATACATTTGGCAGATCGACTTCAGTAGCCTTTAGATCACTTGTACCTTGTTCATATCCGTCATAATTTATAACTTAGGAATTTAACCATTTACTGTGTGAAAGTATACCAAGAAGACATAGGTACAAGGAGATATTTGAAATCTCCCAAACTCAAGCTACATTTCTTTGTACTAAGGACACAAAAAGGACATTATATATGAACAATTCAGTTTCTAGAGAAAAAGAGAAGAATGGAAGCTGACAACAATAAGTATGGTTGTATGTATTCTGTTAAGTAAATCGGACTGTTTTCAGATTTTGTTCGCGGTTTGGGTTTTTAGATAGTGTAGTTAAATTGTCCTTTTGTTCGTTATTTGCCTTGCATGACTTAATTTTAATCAACTGTGAATTTTGACATAGGGTATGTCATTTTCGTAGTAAATTGTTGAAGATGAAAATAAAGAAATAAGCAAAATGACAAAACTAAAAAAAAAAAATAAAAAAAAAACACGAAAAAACGCAACAAAAAAAAAACGAAAAAAAGGAAAAACTTTGGTAAAATAATGCACGAGCTTTTCTAATGACATACATGTACACTAACTAACATCATTGCAAAGCACGTGGCATCATGTAACAAAACGTTACAACGCTTGACACAACGTAACAAAACGTTACAGCACTTGACATCACGTAACAAAACGTTGCAACACTATCCAACACGACATTTCTTTTCAGTTATTTATGTTGAATTGATCAAACTCATATGTTTTCCCGCATTTATTTCAGCATGGATATAAATCAAGATCAACAGATAGCGGAAAACAACGGTAATATATACATAAATGAGACATTTAGCCAGCAACATAACAATAACAATAAAGTGTTGGTCAAGGTGGTTTTCGATGAACCTGAAACTTGCTACGTATGCTATGATCTTTCTTATTTGAATGCCAAAATAATAATTTTGATCCCAATTTGACGATCGACTGAACATAAAAAAATGATAGTGCGAGTGAGGTATTCTTGTACTATGGAAACATTCTTGTTACCATATAGATTCTAATGTTTTCCCATATTTATACCTTCATGCTTTAACATCTGTGGCTTTGAGTATTTTCGGTAAAGTGAAAAAAATAAACGCTTTGAATGCAACAATAAAGTGTTATTATCATTGTAACGAATATTTCAACCAAATGTCACAGCTCTGAAATTTAATGTATGAACTCCAAGTATGCTTGATAGACTTGAACTGTGCGTTGTAATCTTTCATAAAACCTTTGAGTTTGAAAAAGCAGGACCTAACACATATGTGAAATCAAAGAACTATAATTTTAACGGTCTAACATATTTGCAATAAATCATTAATCAATATATGCATTTAAACAACTTGTACTAAGTATTTTGATTTCATCTTTCCCAAATAGGGACAAAGTAAAATGCTTAAACACTCTATATCGTGATTCTCTCTTTGGTCAATGGGTATACTGTGTTTGCTTTACGTGGGAGATATCGGGTGTTCGATCCCTGTGTTGTTCTAAACCTACGACTTTATAATTGTTATTTGCTGTTTAACCTTCGGAGTAAGAATAACGGCAAGTAGACTTGAAATTGGTAGATTTAAGATTTTAAAAAATTTGTCCATTGAGTATTCCTGATGGGGCTTCAATTGTAAATTAAACTGCTCGTCTAATGAAGTTTCGTGTAATTTCTAAATGTTTACTTTTTTCGCTTGTTCGGACAGTCTCTAGTAATACATATTTGCCGCTACTTCATGATAATTTTCATCTTAGGCGTTGTTAATGACAACCATATACCGGAAATACACATTGTACCTCCTGCTGAAAACAACACCAACGTACTACATGATGCGTTAAATGTGAACGTACTACAGGATGCGTTAGATGTAAACGTGCTACAAGGTGCGTTCGGTGTAAATGTGCTACAGGGTGCGTTTGTTGAGAGTTGTGAAGGATATTCATCAATAGATCAACGGAAAAGAATGTCTAGGGGTCAGAAGGTCACATATATGGCAAACAGAAGTACATGTACAAAGGTGTTTTCTACAGAACTGTGACACACATATAATACAAGTACACACGTTATATCTACAGAACCACGCCACATTTCATATTGTGTATGTATGTGGCTATTCCAAGTCGTCAGGAGCTAAAAATTCAGTGGTTGTCGTTAATTGCTCTGTTACATATTTGGTGTTCGTTCATTGTTTTGTACATAAATTAGGCCGTTATATAATGTTGTTTGACTGAATTGTTTTACATTTGCTATTTTGGGACGTTTATAGCTGACTATGAGAATTTGGCTTTGCTCATTGTTGAAGGCCGTACAATTACTTATAGTTGTTAATTTATGTGTCACTTAGTCTGTTGTAGAGAGAGGTCTCATTGGCAATCATACCACCTCTTTTTTTATAAGACACATAATATATCATAATTCAATTGACGTACAAAAGTTGTGTCGACAAAACTATTACGCTTATATTACAGCAGTAAAGCTAAAGGTTGTGAATTTTTTATGATGCATTTTGTTAATAGATTTTAAAAATAGAAATGTAGATACCTGTCTCTAATATTACTAGTCATATTTTTATTTTGCATTTTAAGGAGTCTAATGTAAAATCACTTTATATATTTCATTTGTAATGATGCTAAAAAAAATGTAACACATTAAAATATTTTAGTTTATTTATCCTTTTCTTGACAATGTATATAATGCCATGTATGATACACTTATACATAACAATAAATTGAAATCTCTATTGTACAATGTACTTCGATAAAATGATACGTGCAGCTTTAAGTCTGTTGAAAACTCGACAAGTATCAAACAAAAAAGAACAGTAACGAACTTGTTCAACAATGCAAATATATAAATAGAATAAAATCAAAAAAGAAGAGAAAAGAAATTAACTTATAAGACATTAATTAATCAAGTTGATGCAATCTTATCGTCAAACATGACTAGTTGGGAAATCATACTAGTATGTAGATGTGCATATCGACAGGAAATTATGATAAAAAATGTCTTTCAGTTCTGCCCCTTTGTACTTATTGGCCTCAATATACCACTGCAACAGTTTGTCATCGCTATACTCAACAGATTTCCATGAAACTTTGCTGATAATAAGGACGTACTATGTAGATATGCATATATATAGACAGGAGATTGTGATTGAATATGTCTGCAGGGAGTTATCATAATGTTCCTTTGAACTTATTGACCTTATTTTGTTACTCCTCTGATACTACGCAACAGAATTTACAGAACTATTGTAGATAATACGGATATACTATGTAGATGTACATATCAACAAGAAATTTTGATTTTTAATATTTTTCTATGAGTTATTCCCCTTTGACTTATAGTTTTGACCTAAATATACAACTGCAACATGCAGTGTATCACTGCAACTTTTCGGTAACCAACACAGGTTGTCATACACGTTTATAGATACTAATAACATAATATGTAGATGTGCATATCCTGAAGTCAAGAAATTACAATCGGTTAACTTGATGAGGAGTTATGATGTCAATTTGGGGGCGTTTAGTATGAGAAGATACTCATGAAGTTTCATTATTTTCCATGTCATTAAGGCTCTTGTGGGGCGTTTTCTCATTTGCAATCATATCCTTTGTTTTCATTTTTATATGTATTAATTTCTAATCTTCAAAAACAATGAGATTGCTGACCAAAGGGTCCAATTTCATTTGTAGTTCATCTACAGCATTCAGTAGCTTGTCAGTACAGATGTTGTAAGTGAAAAACCCTGAACGTGACAAGTGCGTCTCTAAATTACTAGTAATCAGTGTTTGCCTGGTGAAGGTTGTTTTTTCCATCCGGGCTCTCCATCTTCCTGTGGCAATTAATAATGGCCGCCAAGACAATAACGAGAGTGATGAAAGTTGCGTTATAGATGACAAATTTACGAATCAATCAATCAAATATATGACTTTCACGTTATACAGAATAAGGCTACTAGACGCTACCAGACACAAATTTTCATTTCCTATTGATAATTATCCATTTTTGGATTGGTGAAATTTCCTGGACTCCATCGTATGGTGTTTATATATCTCATTTTGTTGTGTCACAATGTATTTGACTTTTATATGCAGAAATAAACTGTATTTCTGAAAAATTATCAACATGCTAACTAAACCTTTAAACAGACTTATTCAGAGGATATATGGATATATAGTTCCGATACTCTTGTCAAATAACCGCTGAACTAACACATGTATACATGTACATTATTGTTTTAGCTGCCTTGGTGCTGGAATTGCACGCTGCGTCGTAGGCCTATTTGTGGCTTTCGGCTGTTCTTTGGTCTTTAGTTGGTTTGTTGTCTCTTTGACACATTTCCCCATTTCTTGATCACCGTAAGTCTAATTTTCTAAGATTATTTATATGTTTAGATACACGTAAAAGTGATATAATCAATATTGCCATTCTGTTTAGCTCGCACTATCCAATTTTTAAGTGTCCTCATTTTCAATTGGCGGTACAAATTACCCCGACTTCCATACCAAACGATCTTCATTACTATAGGCCTTCCTTTTGTATTTTATGTTGTTTCATTCTCGATTTGAAATATTTGCCACTGAAAGTTTTTCAACCTACAATCAATTAATAAACCTTTTTTGGTGAAATTCAAAAATGCAAATGTGATGACGATTTGTGTATGTTATTGTTAACATTCATAAATAAACTACAATAATGTCTTTTCGGGAAAAAAATTGAATAATAAAATTGAGAATGGAAATGGGGAATGTGTCAAAGAGACAACAACCCGACCAAATAAAAAACAACAACAGCAGAGGGTCACCAACAGGTCTTCAATGTAGCGAGAAATTCCCGCACCCGGAGGCGTCCTTCAGCTGGCCCCTAAACAAATATATACTAGTCCAGTGATAATGAACGCCATACTAATTTCCAAATTGTACACAATAAACTAAAATTAAAATAATACAAGACTAACAAAGGCCAGAGGCTCCTGACTTGGGACAGGCGCAAAAATGCGGCGGGGTTAAACATGTTTGTGTGATCTCAACCCTCCCCCTATACCTCTAACCAATGTAGTAAAGTAAAGTAAAGTAAAATGTCCATTTCTATAAAAAGTAAAAACACAAAAATACTGAACTCCGAGGAATATTCAAAACGGAAAGTCCCTTATCAAATGGCAAAATCAAATGTAAAGCACATCAAACGATTGTTTTATTCCTGACAATATACAAATACTGATGAAGTACGTGTATGATTGCCGTTGAGATAAAACACTGACAGTTATAGATGGTTGATTGAGCACTCATAGATATAAGACATTAGAAGATGTGGTATGAGTGCCAATGAGACAACTCCCCATCCAAGTTATTAGACGTAAGTAAATCCAAGTCAACTACTGTATTGGAACACAATAAAAATCGTTATCGCGTATAGTAAGTTATTAAAGTGACAACCTATTTATATTCTTAATATCCATTCGTAATCTTCAAGGAAGTATGATATCAAGCTAATATAAATCTTAAAATGGTGTGTTATGAGATTTTCCAAAACGGTAAGAATAATTGACCTTATAGTGCAGAGTAATTTTTAATCATTAATGGTCATTTCTGGTCAAACATCTTCTCAAGACGTATTCAAGTAATTATACCATTGTTTTTGTAGATTTTCAATATTTTTGTTTGATGCATTGACCGTTGAAGGTAAATTTAGAAGCGCACACGAAACAAATGTACATATACAAAGTTTATATAAATTTTCATCAAATTTATCTATTTCAAAATATCTCAAATAATAATAAAAAAAACAAACAATGTTTTTTTTTGCGCCTGTCCCAAGTCAGGAGCCTCTGGCTTTTGTTAGTCTTGTATCATTTTAACTTTCAGTTTCTTGTGTACAATTTGGAGTTTAGTATGGTGTTCATTATCACTGAACCAGTATATATTTGTTTAGGGGCCAGATGAAGGACGCCTCCGGGTGCGAGAATTTCTCGTTGCATTGAAGACCTGTTGGTGACCTTTTGCTGTTGTCTGCTCTATGGTCGGGTTGTTGTCTCTTTGGCACATTCCCCATTTCCATTCTCAATTTTATTGACTCTCGTGGAATTCATATACCATGTATACTACGCAGTGACAAATCAAACAATTATACGAAAGCGAAAGTAACTTTATGTGGAAATGAATTTTGGAAATGATTTTAAAACCACAAGTCCAGATACAAAAGACAGATGTTACATAAAAACTAACCGGACGCCAAGACTTTAATGATCTTAATAACCGACATATTCTCTATTTTTTCAAAGCGTAAATTGTTACTGACACCTTTTTCCTGTTTCTAAAGTCATGATACAAATTGCTAACATATTATCCACGGAACAGTGTGATTGCTATCTTCAATAGTAGAATTTCAGAGACAAAAAAATCCCCCTTCACCCTTAAAGCAGTCTATATTTACGCTATCTTATTGTTACATTATTTTTTATACACAAATTGGATATTAATTTATATAAACAAAACACATTCCAATAGTTATTGTAAGATTTACACAATTGAACTTTCCCCTCTGTCATGATTTAAGATTTTATTTGTATAAATGTAAATTATTTGGACAATAGCCAGGCACATTTTAAAAATATGGAAATGCTGATATATAAAATTACAACTTCATTCTATATAACAATATGACACTACTGCATAAAACAATAAAATCGCTTTATATAAAACACTTTATTTGATTAAAAGGTAAATTAGAGCATGACCAAGTGTTTAGTAAAGACTTGTAACTAGTATAAATAAAAGTATAGTCTGGTACATGTATATCTTAAAAATTCTGATCGATGGAGAATCCTTCCCCTAAGTTCTGGATCACTTAATATCAAAAAGAAGATGTGGTATGACTGCCAATGAGACAACTGTCCACAAGAGACCAAAATGACACAGACATAAACAACTATAGGTCACCTTATGGCCTTCAACAATGAGCAAAG
The DNA here is from genome assembly GCA_019925275.1 of Mytilus edulis. Classification (NCBI taxonomy): domain Eukaryota; kingdom Metazoa; phylum Mollusca; class Bivalvia; order Mytilida; family Mytilidae; genus Mytilus; species Mytilus edulis. The sequence goes on along the minus strand of CM034360.1, from coordinate 3,458,684 downwards.
CCCATACCGCATAGTCAATTATAAAAGGTCCCGATAAGACAATGTAAAACAATTCAAACGAGGAAGTGAAATCGCTGTCAGTTAAATATTGCAAGACGAAGATGGATTGCGTACACACGCAATAATAACTCACATCATTTACCATCATTCGTTCATTCATTCAAAAATATATTCTTTTTATTGTTGCATCCTCTAGTTTAAAAGCCTATGGTGTTTCACATGGCAAAATCAAACTCTCCAAAGGGAAATGCATTGATAGTTGTCGCCTTAGATTTTGGAACAACGTATTCAGGATGGGCCTATTCAGTACGTCAAGATTTTAAAGAAAATCGCTCGGACATTAAGACAAAAGGGGGTTGGAAATCTGGTGACGGATTAGTTACAGACAAAACACCTACAGTAGTTTTATTCACTCCTGAGAACAAGTTTCACAGCTTTGGGTATGATGCAGAAAGTAAATATGCAGAATTGGTTGACGACAACAAAGCAACCGACTGGAAATATTTTAAGAGATTTAAGATGACTTTGTTTTCTGATGAAACTAGCCAGGTAGGACATATTTAATCATTCAATATAAGTGAAAGTCTATACATTGTCAAAGATTCTTTAATATTTAAACTTTCAATTTCTCATAAAAACTGCTTAAGGTAGAGTAAGGATATTATCAATCTTGGAGAGAAAAAAATGTAGATAGAATTTGATATGATAAGGAATTTATTTTGCAGGAATGTAATTTATTTATTGTTGGACCTTTAATTATATCTGAATAAACATAAGCGGTTTGTGATTGTACCGACCGATTAAGCAGCAGACAATGTGGTGGTGGTATGCCAAAATATCGTTTCATTTCGGCCTGTAGTAAGTTTTCTACAACTAATCTTTAAACGCTTTCAACTGGTTCCATCACTTCGCACAAAGAACCTTTTGTAATAAAACATATGTAAGTAGTTCAACTAATTTGTTTTGGAGTGTAAAATATGTTTTGATGTTTAAGTTGTGTTTTTGATGTTTTGATGGTTGATGATTATGCTGACAGTTTTAAAATTTTAACTTAAATGTTTTGGACCGACATGAGGAATATAGATTCCACCATTGCAACAAGTGTGTAATCCTGGTATCTATGATGAATTTATTATTTCTCCCCTCGCGACAATATAATTTTAATGTGTAAAGCGCGAGACTTGCCGAGCTTTGCAAATCATTAAAATTTTACTGTTCAGAGTGGAGAAATATCGTTATGCACGACTTTTTGTTTTGAATTTTCTTCAGAGTTCAGTATTTTTTTTTGCCTAGAATAGATAGTTCACTAGTGATAAGAAATATTTTTCTCACACCGATTAAGAAATGTGAAATTAGCACATGAATTACTGAGAGTATATGTGTTTGAGCATTTTAAAACATATGAAAACATATGTTTATAAAAGCATAGAAAATATATGTTTTTCATATTGATTTTGCAGACATATGTTTTTCATATGTTTTCATGCGTTTGGCCTAAACATATGTTTTCATATGATGTTATCTTGGTCTCAAATACATATTTTTCATATGATTTTGATATCAGACTTGTCATTTTACTGAATCACAGTTATTGACCAAAACCAGTGACGACCCGTCTAAATTGCATTCACAGTAATGCTACGTTTTCGCTAAATAATCAAGAACTTCTTAATGTAATGCCGAATTATACTTAAGGAACTTACTTTAGCAACTGTCCTTTTTTATTTTAAATATTTCCGTTTTACACGGGAAACTCTAGACACAAATTTACAACAAAAGAGACGTTCCCTTTCGTTAATATTCTGGTTTTGGAAGTTGCTGGTCCTTAGAACCATCTAGAAACACGTCAAAACTTGCTTTTTTTAGTTATCATTAATTTCTATTCTGTGTGTGCGTTACAATCCAAAAGAAGGGACAACAATAACACTATTTTAAAGAAAGGTACCAAAAATGTAACGTCATAATGCCTTCGTCGCCTCCTCGTCATCATCTTATAATCAGCATTTTAAATTTCAAAATGTGAATTGCAAGAAAATTATCTGTTTAAGGCAAGACGAAAAATTTCACGAAGACGGATGATGAAAGATGTCAATGGTCATAAACTACAATCATTAGTGGTCGTATCAGAATGTATTAAGTTCTTAAGAAATGATTTCCTTAAAATTTTGCATGAAAATGTGAATTTTGTTGAGCTGAAAGACATACACTGGGTTCTAACTGTTCCAGCTATCTGGTCCGATCAGGCTAAACAGTTCATGAGGCAGGCAGCCAATCAGGTAAATGTTATACACACTCGGTCTTGAATGTACCATATATATGGTCTGACTAAGCTATACAATTCATGAGATATGCATAATACACACTCCCTATTGAATGTATATGCTATCTAGCCCATTCAGCTGATACAATTAAGGAGACATTGGTTATTTCAATTAGTATTATACACACTGGGTATGACAGTTTTAATGGACCAATCAGATTTAACAGTGGGTGAAAAAGGGGCCAACGATACCGGAAGAACATTCAAACTCAATGATCGAAAAAAATAACTGACAACACCATGACTAAAAATGAAAAAGACAAACAGACAAGAAAGTAGAACACAAAATATAACATCGAAAAAAGACACAGCGGCTCAGACCCACTAAAAACAGGAGGATCTGATGTGCACCGGAGAAGTAAGACGATCCTGCACCAAATCTGGTACCTGTTGATAAGACAGGCAATCAGTCACGTGAAAATAATAAAAGCTTACTATTAAAAACTGAACGTTACAGTAAACTAACACTGTTCCATACAGTTTAAAATGTTCATATATATGATAGACCCTTATCTTAACCGTGCTGTTACCTACTGCGACGAAGTTCGTAAGATATGCAGTCAATTGAATAAAAGATAAACATAGGCAACAGTATACTACTGTTTAAAAGTTATAAATCGATAGAGAGAAAACAAAACCTAGTTTACAAACTAAAACCGAGGGAAACGTGTCATTTATTTGAAGAAAACAACGGAACAACAGAAACACGGATGTGCAACAAAAGTGCAAAAAAACATATATGGAAACGGACGTTTTGATAACAACTGCCATATTCTTGATTTGGTACATGAAATTTTAAGAAAAATGATGGGTGGATTATTATGCTCTCAGATGCCAACAATTTAATTGTTAGGTATATAAATTTCTTTAGTTCTATGTTTGATTTCTTTTAATAATAATTCCGTCATTTTTAGGCAGGAATTGATGACGATTTATTATCCTTAGCCTATGAACCCGAAGCAGCAGCTATCTATTGTAAGGATATTACGCTACAGAAAAAGATTGTGGGAAACAATGCTTGTCTGTCCACATTTGAATCCGGACACCAGTTTCTTGTTCTAGATTGATGAGGTTAGAGTGTAAACGTTAAACATATTAAACATAAGAAAACAAAATTGAACATATGACATTTTTAACCTTATTTTTACTGTTTGATCATTTAAAGCTTAACCTATATAAATGGTTACTATATTGACTTAGTTATTGGGTAATAAATTCTTAGATATTATTTTTTTTCCGTTTTAAATTTAGATTTGCAGGTACTTCATAGTGAATATGAATTACAATCACAATAACCGTTTCGGAAAATTTTTAACGTTCTGTTAGGGTAATTCTAGGATCTAATGCATTTTGATTTCGACTTCCCATTTATTTTTTATATCGTTCGAAGACACCTAATGAACTTAAACCCTAAATACACTTTGAATAAGTGGTGAATAATTAAAAAAAAAAATATACCTATATACATGAATTTTGTTTAATAACTTTTTTGTTCTCATTTTAGGAGGCACAGTTGACATCACAGCATATGAAGTTCAGACAAAGAATCAGCTAATTGAGCTGTGTCCTCCATCGGGAGGACCCTGGGGAGGAGCAGAAGTAGATATACAATTTCTTGATACAGTAAAAGAAATTTTTGGCAAAGATGTTTGGTGCGAATTTGAAAAATCCAATATGCGTGATTGTCTTGATATACATAGGATGTTTGAAAGTCGTAAGAAAATCATTGGTTCAAATGACGAAGACACTACACGATTTTTGTTTCCTCGAGATTTATTTGATAGATATAAGGAGACTACAGGATCAGAGTTTGAATCTTCTAAAGGTATTACTAGAACAAGAGATAAGTTAATATTTCCGATGGATGAATTGGAAAATCTGTTTGGTCAAACTCTCAATGCAATCACTGCACATGTACGAGAACTGCTTAAAAAACAAGAACTTCAAAACATTAGAACGATACTCATGGTTGGTGGTTTTTCAGATTCTGACTTATTGTACCAACGAATTAAATCGGAGTTTTCGGAAATAAATGTTTTGCGTCCACATGACGCTGTATCATCCGTTTTAAAAGGCGCAGTCATTTTTGGTCATTTTCCAGAGGTGATACCTGAGAGAATTTGCGCGAGAACATATGGAATTGCCTGTAATTTTCCATTTGACTCACAAACACATCCACCAGAATTGCGACAAGTGTATGATGAAAGGGAAATGTGTACGGACATCTTTCAACCAATTGTGAAGAAAGGGGATAACATTATTTTCGGCAAAAATTGCTTTGAACGTCAGTTTCTTCCAACGTGTTCTAATGACGATACTGCTAATATTGATATTTTCGTTTCACCTGACTCTAATCCGAAATACACGTATAGCGGACGAGGGGACAATGTAAAAAAGTTGGGTTCCCTCCATTTGAATATTTCAGACACGAAAAAAGGTAAAAACCGGCCTATTAATGTCAGAATCACCTATGAAAGCACTGAAATTGTTGTCACAGCTGTCGAAGAAGGAACAAACAATGTTGTCAGTAAAAAGTTTGATTCATTGGTGTAAATCTATAGTTTGTGGAATCGATAAATTGAGTTGGGGAGTTCAGAAAAAAATTTATATTTATGTAATGTTAGCCTGCTGATCAAATTATGAGTATATTTTTTAAATCAATATTTTTAACTTGGTAACTTGATCAGTTGTTGGATCTTCGTAACTTTCTTTTTTTTTTGAGTTCGGGAGGTCGTTAGTCCGATCAGCGGCCTTGACAAAACGGTCTTTGAAAGTCAGAATAATGCCTCCGGGTGATGTAAAATATCTTTACGTGGAATACGAGCCGGATCTGCTTACTATTTATCAACACATGATACTTGCTCGTTTTGTAGCTCACCTGGCCCGAAGGGTCAAGTGAGCTTTTCTCATCACTATGCATCCGTCGCCGTCCGTCGTTAAATTTTACAAAAATCTTCTCCTCTGAAACTACTGGGCCAAATTAAACCAAACTCAACTACATTTATCATTGGGTTTATATCTAGTTTTAAAAAGCTGTCCGGTGACCCAGCCAAACAACCAAGATGACCGCCATGGCTAAAAAATAGAACATAGGGGTAAAATGTAGATTTTGGCTTATATCTCTGAAACCAAAGTTTTTACAGCAAATCTGACAAGTCTAAATTGTTTATCAGGTCAAGATCTATCTGCTCTGAAATTTTCAGATGAATCGGAGAACCCGTTGTTGGGTTGCTGCCCCTAAATTGGTTATTTTAAGGAAATTTTGCCATTTTTGGTTATTATCTTGAATATTATTATAGATAGAGGTAAATTGTGAACAGCAATAATGTTTAGTAAAGTAAGATCTACAAATCAGTCAATATGATCAAAATGGTCAATTTTACACCAGTAATGAAAACCTTCTATCATTTATGGGTAGACTTTACATAGATAAATTCAGCCGTATTTGACGTGAAACTGTACTTATGTGTCCCGTCATACTTTGAACCACACCATTATTTTATTTATTATTTTTACTGTAAGTCTGTTTTTTGTTATATCTACTTTACGTGAGTCTGCATTTATGTATGCCGTCATACGACAAAATTATTTTTATGTCTACCTGTGCGAATTTCAAACGCGCAATTTTACACCAGTAATGAAAACCTTCTTTCATTTATGGGTAGACTTTACATAGATAAATTCAGCCGTATAAGAAAAGCAAAATGAGAATGTTAAATTTGATGTATGCCTTTTTGTGCTACGTTGTTACATTTGTTGTTTATGTAGTGATATTAAGATGATAACACAATATTGACTGTTGTACCCCTATTTTTGACATTTTTACTCTTTGAGTATGTTTGTTTTGTTCATGCATCGTTGACAATGTAATGGAATTTGATGCGACTGTCATACAAGTGAGAGGTTTAGCTAGCTATAAAACCAGGTTCAATCCACCATTTTCTACATTAGAAAATGCCTGTACCAAGTCAGGAATATGACAGTTGTTATCCATTCGTTTGATGTGTTTGGACTTTTGATTTTGCCTTTTGATTTTTGATTTTCCTTTTTGAATTTTCCTCGGAGTTCAGTATTTTTGTGTTTTTACTTTTTTTTGACACCTTAAGGAGTTATTGCCCTTTATAGTAAATTTTCAACAATTTTTCGTAGCTTTTTGTAATCTTTTACAAATATCTTCTCCTCTGAAACAACTAATTCAAATTTAACCAAACTTGTCCACAATCATTATTAGGGTATGTAGTATCCGTTGACCCGGCCAGCCTACCAATATGGCCGTCATGGCTAAAAATAGCACATAGGGGTAACATATAGATTTTGGCTTATAACTCTTAAACCAAAGCATTTAGAGAAAATCTGACACGTTAAAATTGTTTATGAAATGAAGATCTATCTGCCCTGAAAATTTCGGATGAATCGGACAACCCGTTGTTGGGTTGCTACCCCTTTATTGGTAATTTTAAGGAAATTTTCTCGTTTTTGGTTATTATCTTGAATATAACATGTATAATTATAGATAGAGATAAACTGTTAACAGAAATAATGTACAGCAAAGTAGGATCTACAAATAAGTCAACATTAGCAAAATTGTCAGTTGACCCCTTATGAAGTTATAATTGCCCTTGATAGGAAATTTTTAACAATTTTTCTAAAATTTTAGTTATCTTTTAAAGAAATCTTCTCCTCTGAAACTACTGTGCCACAATCAGAAAATGGAGTATCTAGTTTAAAAAATGTGTCCGATGACCCCGCTCATGAACAAGATGGCCGACATGGCTTAAAATAGTACATAGGGTGAAGTGCAGTTTTTCTTTGTTCATATCTCTGATACCAAAGCATTTAGAGCAAATCTTCTGTGAATAAAATTAGTCATTAGGTCAAGATCTATCTGCCCTACATTTTCAGACCAATCGGACAGCAATTATGTACAGCAAAGTAAGAACTACAAATAAGTCAACATGACAAAAAAATTTTAGGGTAAATTTTTGCTAATTATTTTCAACTGTCACTTCTGGGCCAAATTTATTATAGAGATAGAGATAACTGTAAGCAACAAGAATGTCCAGTGAAGTAAGATCTACAAACACATCACCATCACCAAAACACAATTTTGTCATGTGTCCTTTGTTTAATATGCACAAAGACCAAGGTGAGCGACACAGGCTCTTTAGAGCCTCTAGTTATCGTTGTTGTTTAGTCTTCAATTGAGATAGGAAACGGAGGAAGTGCCATAAAGACAACAACCCGATCAAAGTCTCTTTGTAGAATTTTATGTCTTTTCGTCGTTTTTGTTTTGTGTTTGTACTTTTTTGTAAGGCTCTTGTGATGATTATCTAGTTCATAGTCCAGAAAGTATTGCGCACATTTTTGTATTTCTCATGTCATTCCCGATTTCTTCACAGTCTGATTTTGCATATCCATTCTTATGTACTTAGTAGACTTTTATTCTAAATAAGTTTTTTGTTAAGCTTTTAGATTGAAGAAAATTTCCAAATCCTTACAGTTTAGACTTTCCCCTTATAAAGTATGTAGTTTACATGAACAAACAGTCATGTGGTTCATTAAATACACAGAGAAGATATATTTCTGTTTGTAAATAAAGAGATACACCATCTTCCTCCACTACCATAAATTCAAGTAGTCATTTCAGAATATTCTTATTCAATTTATAAAAGTTTATTTTATGATCATGTTATACATTATAAACGAATGTCCACCACTTACTATCAATAAACTCTTGATATTTATTTATTTCTCAATTGTAACAATTGACTTAAGCTTACGACTCAAGAGTACTTAAAGTACTTAAAGATAACAACCGAAGACATAATATATACTATACCAACTAGAGTTATAATTATTGTCTCTTCCTGTCCGTAATTAGAGTTATACCGTTTAAAGAGTGGATTTGATTAATTCTTATATGTCACTTGTGGTTATACAGTAACGACTCTTTTTGTACAATTGATATTATCAGATTATAACATGGCATTTTTCATATCGCATGTATTATCAGCCCTAGGTTCAATATCAGCCCAAGAGCCGCATATCATATGCTTCAACAGTAGAGTAAAAATAACAGATTCATATATTGATCCTTTGACCGAAGTTTAAAGAGTAAAAAAGTTCACGGCCGTCGGGCCAAAAATTTGATACATTCAATATGAAATCTGTCTGTCATATGCCTCAACAGAGAGAGAGAGAAAAAAAAACCATTTTAATATGGACGAATGGACAAAAAAATAATTCAACTATATACATAATGATTATTGTTTGGAAAAGTCAACTTTTTAAAGAAACTTTCTAAATTTGATTCAGAAAAACTTAAAAAATGCATTTATTAAATTATTGTTCGTTTTGTTTTTTTTAATTTTTATTTCTTTATTATTTTAAACAATATACTTTCCAGTATTCAAATAATTGTTTTGTACACTACTTTGTAATGTTTTTCACTGAAAAAGTAGCATTGAGGTGTATTTTCCGGAATTAGCCGAGTATTACCGGAATGCCATGTGATAACGTTACGGAAAGGCATGTGATAACAATCGAAGCATGTGATAAACTTTTCATATCAGCCCGCTAAGCACCAATTCGAAAAATATGGAATTTACGTCAATTTAATGCTTTTATCATACGGTAAAATTTATATGTTATCTAGTCTAAGTATATGATAACAATAATTATTATTTAACAATCAAAATACATCCATGCGGCAATCCACACGATATTGAAGTACTCTACTAATCTACATAAACGATGCGATTTTATAGTAATAAAAATGTAGAGGTGCCTAGTAGCTATACCTACTATATATACTAGCTATACTACTTGCACCTAGTGTAGGGAGTGGTGTGTTTCTCAGCAAATACATGCATCTAAATATAGTTACGAAGGAGTTATCAATATTCATACAGATGGAATTATCACAATCAATGTACGTGATTAGGCAAAAATGAATAAGATAAAAGCATTGAAAGCCAAGTAACAAAAAATGTACATAACATAAGTAAAATAGGATTCAGTGATATTAAAAAGGCAAAATTGGTGCCCAAAGGAGTACGTAAAAACTGTTGATAAACTTTGTTGCCGACACGTTCATAAATATTATCAAGGTGACAATTAACAGCTTCAATTATCTTATCACACCTCCAGTAAGTATACCCTTTCGTAAATGTTACGGGCGCCATCACCAATTATGGAACATCCGTTTCCCAGATGATATCGGATAGGTTCCTTACGTCGTAACTACATTTGTACAATCCCGTTCCCTTTTCACGAATTTGACCTACTACATAGAATTCTACTATTTACCGGGTTTGTAATAATATGAGCCACACGACGTGTGCGACATGTGGAGCAGTATCTGCTTACTCTTCCGGAGAATCTGAGATCATCTCAAGTGTTTCTTTGTCAATTGTGTTCTCCTATTTATTTGTATTGTAGTCCTGTAATATTGTGTTGCCATTGTAATGTTAACATGGCCATAAAAGAGGGAGGTTTGGCATGCCACAAAACCTGGTTCAACCCACCATTTTGTTATTTAAAAAATGTCCTATGCCAAGTTAGGAATATGGTCATTGTTACATTATATATAGATATAGGAAGATGTGGTGTGAGTGCCAATGAGACAACTCTCCATCCAAATAACAATTTAAAAAAAGTAAACCATTATAGGTCAATGTACGGCCTTCAACACGGAGCATTGGCTCACACCGAACAACAAGCTATAAAGGGTGCCAAAATGACTAGTGTAAAACCATTCAAACGGGAAAACCAACGGTCTAATCTATATAAAAAAAAAACGAGAAACGAGAAACACGTATAAATTACATAAACAAACGACAACTACTGTACATCAGATTCCTGACTTAGGACAGGTGCAAGCATTTGCAGCAGGATTAAACGTTTTAATGGTACCAAACCTTCTTCCTTTTTCTGAAGCAAAAGCATAACATCGCAACAAAGAAAAATATACACTATAAAAACAATTGGCAGGCTTAACTCCATCAAAAAACGTAAATCAATACACTATGAACGAATAAATTTGATCTGCGATATCTGAATGTAAATGCACAGTTAATAAAATATTAGGGATAACCATTCAAGGCCAAAAAGCAAACAAACAAGTCCTAACAAAGCCATGGCAAGACACCACTGCGAAATATTTAACTCTATGAAAAAAGAGTTCGTTTCTGTGTGTGTTACATTTCAACGTTGTGTTTCTTTTGTGTCGTTTGTTTCCTCTTATATTTGAGTGTGTATTCACATTATTTTAATAAAATTGAAAATGGAAATGGAAAGACGTGTCACGGTACTTTTCTATCCCAAATTCATGTATTTAGTTTTGATGTTATATTTGTTATTCTCATCGGATTTCGTCTAATGCTTAGTTCGTTTCTGTGTGTGTTACATTTTAATGTTGTGTCGTCATTCTCTTATATTTAATGCGTTTCCCTAGCCGGCCTCTGCTTTGGTTTGTGACCCAGATTTTTTTTTCTATCGATTTATGAGTTTTGAACATCGGTATACTAATGTTGCCTTTATTTGGTGGGGTTCGTGTTGCTTAGTTTTCTAAGTTGTGTCGTTTGTACTTTTGCCTGCTTTGTCGCGTTGTCAGATTATTATCGATCTATGAGTTCGAATTTCCCTCTGGTATTTTTCGCCCCTATTTTTCTCAGTGGATAAAAATGCTTTAAATGAATTGCAGTTAATATATTTGCATTCAGTTTTACCAAACAACTATCTTATTAAATAGGAAAAACCTTTGGTAGATAAAATTGTGTGGAAGTGTAGTTTGAAGAGTTCAAACTCTCAACAGAATCGAAACGACCACCAAAAGCACGTTTATCTTTAATATCCAAAGATTGTTTTACACTTCACAAATTTTGATTAGTTGCACCATTTTCACATATTTGTTTACAAAAGTTAATGATAAGTTCTTTGAAAGTAGTTAAGGAACTAGTTAAAATCATTGAAAGATTAGTTGTTGAAGAACACTTACTAGAGACCGAGATTAAACGATATTTTACTGTTTTATTGTGTAGTTTGGGTAACCAAAACATAGAAGGAACCTTAAATGTTCCGAAGTTGTTTGTTATCAATCGCTTCCTAGATTGGTCTATATGCCGTTGTGTGCTTCTTTGTTAAATATTTGGGTTAGTTTAGTGATTAAGATTATAGCACACGGTTGACTGCTATATTTTTGTATTTTTACCTTCTATGTCTGATTGTTTTGTTTATGCTCCGTTGTCAATATAATGGAACTTGATGTGATTGTCATACAAGTGAGAGGTTTAGCTAGCTATAATCAAATAGGGTTCAATCCACCATTTTCTACGTAAAGTATTGCCTGTACCAAGTCAGGAATATGACAGTTGTTATCCATTCGTTTGATGTGTTTGGGCTTTTGATTTTGCAATTTGATTAGGGAATTTCCGTTTTGAATTTTCCTCCGAGTTCAGTATTCTTTTGTGATTTTTCTTTTTTCTTTACTGGAATTGTTACTTTAAACGTTATTAGGACTTAACAGTCCTTATACACGTAAAAGAAAATCACATAAAGACTTTATATATCTTTAACAAATGATGAATACTAGTAATATAAATCTAATGTCTTATCTTAAGACTCGACTTAAAATCCCAACATGACGATTGCACTATGGTTTTCATTTAGTCAGAATAACTTATTTGTGGAAAGTCAACGTCATACATGTGTAATGTCCTAATGTGATTGTTTTAACGATAAGTAATGACGCTTATCAACATTATTTTGTGATGCAACACCATTGTCTGGGTGTGGGCTTTTATGTTGATCCCCGCTGCATTATGTAAGTGCCTGCCCCAAGCTATAAATCAACTGTAAACTTTTGTTGCTCTTATCAATTTTTGATATGTTTTTATTGTTTTATTACAAAACAGATTGTGAGTTTTATAACAGTTGAACTGTTTCCCATTTGTCACATGATGGCTTATTATGGTTTACTAAACAGATTAGGTTTTCCTGATTTAAGAATGCCGGACGGTGATAAAGCGGCGACCATACACACCCGTTGTGCTCTGGTTGATATTTGTCCTATTGGCAAGCATACCACGTATCCTTATGTTTAAATGCTTGAATATAAATATTAAACTGGTTGTGATATATAACAATATGTATCAGAAGGATAATTAGAGTTATCTCCCCTTTACCGTAATTCGACATATGTTTAATATTTGCATACATTTGTAGCACGTTCTCAAATTGTTTCAATAAAGGCTAATTATATATAGATCTATAATTGTTTGAAAGTTAAAGAGGAATATTTCAATAATAAAAATAATCCCTCGTAGAAGAACAGACAATACAATGACCAAAAAGGAAAACAACAAATAAAAGAAGGCCAATACATTTTTTAACATAGACAACTAAACGCTTAGCCAAAGAAAGCTCACTTCAAACCGGATCTAGTCTCAGGTTATTCAACAGAAATGAAGTAGTCCTGCTCAACTTATTGCACCCACTGATTTGCTCATAAACTTACCGCTGAGATTCTGTACTGTATTTCTTTCAAAATTCTACCTTTTATAACATTTTATTGAATGATCAACATGTAAGTTGAAATAAATGCACCTATTGAAAGCATGATATTTTCAAACAACCTCACACTCCACTTCTTAGTCAACATAAAATTGGAGAAAAAGATTGATCTTTTCTTAAATTTACAAAGCACTAAAATAAAGCCTCTTTAGAGTGCTAAAAAATACGTAAAGTGTACAAAAAATAAATAACACCATCACATGCACTGAATTGACATCCTTTGATGTATTGGAGGATAGATATATATAAAACATGTTATGTCTATGAGTAAATATTTTAAAGTGCATTTCCATAAGGAAGTACTTCAAACACAAACGTATGTATCAGGATATGTCAATCACTATAACGTGTAATACATCCTAAGCACTCGAAACTATTTAGTTTTCTTTTCCTGTTTAATATCATGACAGTGTAATTTAAATAAATGTATTGAATGGCAATCTACTTCACAAGGTATTGTTAGTTTTTGATACATAATTGGTCAAATCTATGTTAGTTTTTTAACAAGGTCAAAATATTCCGAAAAGTTTGAAATGAACATCACTGTTGTACATGTTTGGTTACGTTCATCACAAAAAATATAGCATATTAATCCGAATACATATTAGGATAGGAACAATTACCATCATTCATTGATCAATTTAATTATCCTTATATTCTAGTAAAATTAAATATAACCACAAAATAATAAATACATTTATTTCATATCATAATACTGCTCAACTACACTCATAACATAATAATAATATATTCTTCATTCCTTTTGAGGTCTGTGAGTTTAGTCTGTATATTGACAGGGATTTAAATAAGAAGCAACAATACATGTAGAGATCTGAAGTTAAAACTGTCTTTTTAGTCACGTTCGTAGACCACCAGATGAAAACTATACCATTGTTTCAACTCAAAAACAATCTGCTTTATCGGTCATTTTTGGACAATCATTTCAGATCATAGAAAAGTCAGTTCATGTCTTATTTCATTTCTGAAAATACACAATTTAAGTTAAATAAATCGACCGTATCTCAAGCATAGTCATACTTCTGTCATCATACTATGCTAATTGAGGAGATAAACACAGATGTAGTACTAATTTAACTTATTATGTCTATTTAGTGTTGCTTTATATGTATTTGGCTATTCCTTTAAGTATTTGCTTTGTCATATACATGTAGCTCTGGTTCTGGTCTTATAAAATATCGGTTTTATAATATTCTGCTTGGAGTGTTATTGTCATTTAAATTATTCATCCTATAGCATTGTTCAACTCTTGTTATCAAATATATGTGTTTAATTGTATTATTTCGTTTTAGCATTTAATTTCATTATAACATGTAATTATGATTTAGTAGGATTATACGTTATTCATATTATATCGTTTCTATGCAAATGGTCAGTTGGATACCAGTTGTCAAGCTTCATGTACGGATGCCGTGCATTTACAGTGATATTCATTGCATTTTGTATAGACATTTATTGGATTTACCCTTTTGGAATATTTACATTTGAACTGCATGCATTTACTATATTTATTTTGCACTATTGAGAAAGTTAAAAATAAACCATCTTAAAGTTTAACTTAGTTTTGTTGACTATATCCAGTGAGTTTCCCCTCGATTATATTTTTGTATTGTAAATATTCTTCTACAATTTGTATGTTTTATTTATAGCCAAGTCGATCAACTTGATTGGTAGGTCTGATTATAGGACACTTTTTTGACTAGATACCCTGAAGAAAATTGTGATCAAATCTGGTTAAGTAAAGGCCAGTGGTTTAGATGTGAAGATTTTAGGGAAGATATTGATATAGAACGCTACAAATTGACATTAAAGGGCAATTACTCCAATAAAGAGCTTCTTAACTCTATAAATTAGGCAACTCATACATGCATATGCAAAGGAAAAGTACAAACAAAATAATTATAAACAATACCGTTTGAAAATGCATCCGTCAACTGGTCAATTTCTTCTGAATCAATGTCTTGGAGACTACCATTTTCCCTTGTATATTCTACTACCATCTCAGATGGGTGTTTTACTCTTACTAAAAATAAGTGTAAAAATTAATCAACGGTGATTTCCGATTTACTGGATTTGATTGAACATGTGTAATCGTTTAAATTCAAAGATATTTATCAAAGATATTTGATATCGGAGAAATGGGGAGATACTTTAGTTTCAAACAGTGTCGAACAATAGTTTAAGACTTTGAAAAAGTAGAACATTTCCTTTTTATTTATTTTTTTTTTGGTGGGGGGGGGGGGGGGGGAGTTGGTGGGGGGGGGGGGGGGTATTTAGTGTTACAAAAAAGCTTTTCGGGCATTCGTAGTGTTTTTATCAGATGGAATGAACTGTTGTGTAGATCTTTGGTTTCTCTGTAGAATACACATTTTGAATGTCCCCTTTTTAGTCACGTCTATATTATTTTAACCCCTTACATGCTTTTCCAAATTTTTAACTATCTTATTTCTATGTTTGTCATTTAGAACGTTTTTCCTAGCTTTTTAGAAAATGAGTACAATGATAATAAAATGAGAGGATTCACGTATATGATGATGTAGTATGTGTACGATATATATCTTTCGTGTATTTACTTATTAAATTAATTCATTTTTTTTTATTTATCTTAAACCTATATTATATAGATATAAGAAGATGTGGTGTGAGTGCCAATGAGACAACTCTCCATCCAAATAACAATTTTAAAAAAGTAAACCATTATAGGTCAATATACGGCCTTCAACACGGAGCCTTGGCTCACACCGAATAACAAGCTATAAAGGGCCCCTAAATTACTAGTGTAAAATCATTCAAACGGGAAAACCAACGATTTAATCTATATAGAAAAAACGAGAAAAGAGAAACACGTATAAATTACATAATGCTTGAATTGTAATAAAAAAATACTTGTTTCAGGTGTTTTTTTCAATTAAATAATACAATGGTATTACCTGGATAACGTCTTAGTTTTTTTCTTTTGTTGTATATTCGTACAGAAATCAATACGACACCAATAGCCACGACACCAATAGCCACCATACAAATAACTATTACGGAAATAACCACTACAGCCATGTTGTTACCTTCTAAAGTTACTGTATTACTGTTAGAATCTATTCGAAAGAATTGATACAAATTAACATATATATTTGGAATTCAAAATGTCACATCTTTTTTAAGTTACATTCTATTTTCAATTTACTAGTGTGTTAACTGTTACGAAGAAAATGAGATTAAACAGAATACCTCATCCTAACTTTAATAGCATTGTTGTTTATAAATATATTAACCTCAGAATAGGTAGACGAGTGTAAAAGAGCGCTGGACACAGTGCATGCATTTTTTTTCGATATCCCAATTGCACCATCAGTATCCATACATTTTCTGTTAATTTAAGGAACGACAGCCATATTTCTTTGCGTTTATGAATATATAATATCAACAAGCATTCTGAGAGTATTACAATACTTATTCCACTACCGGTTTTAGATTCAATTTATGACGTCACGTCACATGACGCAATTAATTTCATTAGCTGATAGATAAAACCAGTCAATCAAAAGACGTTTTACCCCCAAAATTAAATAATTTTAAAGATCAAATTACGCTGAGATATCTTTACTACGATGAATAGTTTTTAACTTATTTCGGAATGTTGGATTTCAATGCTTCACATTTTCTAGAGAACCTAACAGCGCCATTGTCGAGTTTAATACTAGTATAGGCAAGACGCGTATCTGACGAAACAAATTATAACCCTTATATCATTGATCAGTTCATACATGTTCTTTTATTTATATCAGTCTATGTAAACGATATCCGATCGTAATAAATGTATCTCCAGAAATATCTGTTTTGAACAACAGTTAAACACTTACCAGTACAATTATCCAGTTCCTTTGACAAGTTGGTCACAATGAAGCTGCCAATAAGACAGCGAACTGACAAAAGTGATCCACAATCAAGTTGGCTAACATGGTGCAATATATGCATTTTGTAGGTGTCAAATATGCCGTTTTGAGTAACATTGACTGATATATCAGCCATATTCGTAATGTCTGTTTCCTGTAAAATTAAATGAACAAAGAGATAATATTCTTTAGACGTAAACAAGACATTTTTTTTTCATCGATGACTCTTATGACAAAAATGAGAAATAACCGATGCATCTTTCTTTACTACTATTAATCTGTCCTTTTCTGTTCTTAAAAACACTATCACCACAAAACTGCATACATATTACTGCCGGGCACCATTCCAGAACTCATCATTGATCTTCATGCTATTGATTTTTATGCTGTGAAATTATGTTAGAATTAGAAATTTTATTGGCATACTTACATGTCCTTTTTTTAATTTTACACTGCATTTCGGTACAGGATAAATACCATCCATTTTTAACAAAACGTCTACAATATTGTCATTTGTTGTAATTAAGGGAATAGCGCTATTGTTTCTCGGAAGCTCTACAAAAAACAAAATAGATTAAACCAAACTAACGTTTAAACAATACAAGTTGTTTGAGATTTAACGTCTTACTAGTAAGTGACCAATTCCTTCACTTAAATGGTTTATTTTAATAATGCCATTCATTTATTTTTATCATTTAAAAGAAACTTTCAAATCCAGACTTAAAAGCAAACATTTATTAGTACTTTTAAAATACGTGAGTGCCAAATAGAATAAAAAGCCCCATTCCCCTCCACCCCCCCCCCCCCCTTAAAAGAAAGAAAATCAAAGCTAAATTCATTTTATGGTATACTGCCGTGTGAATAACAAAATATAGAAACTATTTCTGTTGTCGTAAAATTAAGCCCTGCATCAATCACTCGTTGTCAAATGCTAGCTTAATTCAAGATAGCAGTGTCTTTTTGCAAATCAAAACAGTTGGACTTTGTCTTTAACAAATATTTTGAACACATACATTTGGAAACGGAAGCTTGTACAACAAGTGAAGCAAACTTACTTAAAAATTCATAGTCTTTCATCATTAATCCTTTTTTCATCTCAGTTATTCCAAATGCACATGAATATGAAATATCGACATCGCTTATAGATAGGTTATGTATCAATAGTGAGTTAGTACAATTAGCAATCTTCTTGAATGTGTACTTTTCTTCGTTTCTACATTTTCCATCTTGACAAAGAAGCGTGTCCTGTTTACTACCATACCACTGCTGGAAACTCCCATGACACAAATTGTCCGCGTCGAATATTTTGCATACTAATTCTAATGTTTCTCCAAACACAATGGGTTTTGTCTTTACGTCCCATGTCACACTACCTGCAATTTAAAAATATTTTTTTCCAGTCATGGTAATCATGGTTATGTCATGAAGCGTGTTTTTAACGAAAGCTAATTTATCGTTACACGCATGTTTTCTCTCTCTCACTAAAACAAATGTGTGCATATATTTTCTTCTTTGGCATCTAAAGGCTAAATAACAAAGTTTAAGCTAATTTATTCGTTCTTATTAAATGGAATTAACACTGACAATAACTTTTCGGATTTTTTCGGAGCTGTTCCAATGTAGTTTAAAATTAGTATGTTCGAAAAACAAGAATAAATAAGCACCTCAAAAGTTATTAAAGCTTAGCATCTTTACTTGTTCAAGCACATACACACAACTAATGATACAAATATATATTCTTTTACCTAAATATAACTTAAGAAAATGCATATTAAATTTATAACATTTCATATGGCAGGGGAAAATACGAAAAGGGAACGTTACATGACTTAGGGGACGACCATTTGATATTCTGGGGGGGGGGGGGGGATTAGGCAGGAGGATTTTTTTGGATTAGTTATTTATTTTTGTAAACTAAGATTACATGTTATCTATTTTCTGCACTACTGAAGCAAGATTTTTCATTTTCATTAAAACAAGGGACTGATTATTTGTTTTCACATCTATATTTAAAATATTCGAAAACATACAATTTTTAAATTATTTCTTTATAAATTATAAATGATACATGTATAGTTAAGTCATCCTGTACCATTTAATCAGCATTAATCATCATCTTCTGCAGAAATAAATCTTCTATATTCCCAACTGCATATACATGTTTTGCTTCCATACACTATATAAACGATTGATTGTATCTAGCCTATTGTAAAAGTACTGGCAAACATGGTACGCCGAGCGGAGCAAGGATTTTTTTTAAGGGTTTTGGAGCCACTGGAGGCACAAGAAGCTTAAGAAGAAATAATGTAAAATCATTCTTTCTGGGTGTTCCTCAGACCCTTTCTTATTTTTGGTCTCAAAGCAAAATGTATACATTCAGTGTAAGCATGGTAAGACTTAAGTTTTTAGGGACAACATCAATAGACCAATATACATGATAAAGCAAAAATGTAATTTACATAGTTGAAGTCTGGGCTTCTGTTTTTCAAACTCATGATCAAGTTAATAACATTTTTTAAGGGTTTTGGAGCCACAAAAGGCACAATAAGCTTTAGAAGAAATAATACAAAATCATGCTTTCTGAGTGTTCCTCAGACCCTTTCTTATTTTTGGTCTCAATGCAAAATGTATACATTCAGTGTGAGACATAAGTTTTTAGGGACAACATCAATAGACCAATATATATGATAAAGCAAAAATTTAATTCACATAGTTGAAGTCTAGCCTTCTGTTTTTTAAACTCATGATCAAGTTAATAAAATTACTAAATTACAAAAGGAATGCAACACTAACGTTTGGTTAAGAAATTGTCTACATGAGACATTTGCCTCAATGTATACGTAGTTACGGCCCTGTAATAAAAGTGATGTAAGTGTTTCTGAGAAAACATACCTCAAGTTAAATGAAGCCAATTTACAGACATTTCAAGTATATTCAAATTATATTTATACTTTTATTATTAAACAATTTGGGCAGTGTTTGCCGAAGGCGATTTGTTGTTGTTGAAAAAAATGAATTTATGAAGTATCTGGTGCCATCTCATTCTTTCGATTAGACCTGCTGAGTTATTGATTTTCAATACATTGCAAGTCAGGTATTTTATTTTCAAACTACCACAGAACAAACCTATTATTTTTGTGATTATCAAGGCCAAGTTATTTATTTTTAAAATCCTCCTTGCACCACCCCCACACCCCCCCTCCCCCCCGAATATCAAATGGTCGTCCCCTTATTGGGCTGAAAAATTGAGTAGTAATACTGCTATGTGATGAGTTTTATAATAATTTTATATATCAAAACTTCTTATAAGTATTGGTTGTTCCACTTTTTTGTGTGAAAATTTACTATTGGTGATATATATACATTGTTAGAACTGTAATATACTTTGACAGACGGTACGATTGAAAATAAATGTTACATACATTTGAAAATCGTTCAATTTACTCAATTTATATGTTCATATGATATTAAAGTTTGATGCCAAATAAAAGCTGGTTTATCACTCATTCATTTGATACCAATTATGTGATGATATCTTCATTCGGGAATTAATTATAAGCGTTCCCGTGTTTGAAAACGATAAATAAAAAATTTGAAAATCACAGTTTAATGCGATTTAAAAAAAAAAACCTGCACCGTGGGAAAACTCTACGACAGGTCTAAAATGAAAGTAGAATGTTTACTCTATCTTCATGCGAATATTCAGCCGTGAGGTATTTCGGTCCATTAAAACTCCTTAAATAAGCGACTTTTCCCGTTTTGTCACTCCACTAAATAGTTATCAGAGGTATATAAATAAATGCCAGGCTAAAGCAACTTCTCATACCAAATAGATATGCCCTTAGTTGTAGGTCTTAAACTAAATGAAACTGTTAGTACTAGTTTTTGGTGGGGTTCGTGTTGTTTATTCTTTAGTTTTCTATGTTGTGTCGTGTGTACTATTGTTTTTCTGTTTGTCTTTTTTATTTTTAGCCATGGCGTTGTCAGTTTGTTTTAGATTTATGAGTTTGACTGTCCCTTTGGTATCTTTCGTCCCTCTTTTAGTTCTGGAATACTGAATTTTGAGCGTGATAAGAAATGAAAAGAGATGCAAAGTCGTTTCCACATGGTTTTAACTTAGGTGTTGCTCAGTGTTTTTTCGGTTTTGTGTACTGCTGTTTATCTGTTTCTTTTTTTGGCCATGGATTTGTCAGATTGTTACGACTTATTAGACGGAATTCAATTTGGTAAATATTTCGCCTCTCATTTATACGTCATATAAGTACATAGTTATAGGTAATTGTTGTAACCTTTTTCAACACCACTGCGTGCTCACATTGCATTGCTAGCCCTCACATCAATTTAAGAATATTGCTACTAGTATTTACAATACTACAAAATGAATCCGAGGTATAACGAGTTTACTTTGAGTTTATTTTTTAAAAACTACATCGATTTTCACTTACCTGAACCAACTACAGTTTCAGCTTGTACATGTTGTAAGATGCTCATAACCACACACCCCATCCATGTGTGTAAAAACAAAAGTGAATTTCTGTTCGCAGCTCTTTGTTTTTTATATTGCAAACTATAAAATTGTCGTATAATAGCATGTATAAGTATGAAAACAAATATAGTACAATACAATATACCAAATCCATAAAATATTAAGACAAAGTTGTAATGTTCTAGTACTTACAACATTTCTGTATAATTGCTTAAATCTTAAATTGATTTTAAGTTTGTGAACTGTTTTGGTGAGAGTCATATACAAAGTTATATGACTGGATATTTAGTGGTTATAAGTATGGATATATTGTTTATTAAGCGTCCATCAAAATTGTTTAAACGATTTCTATGCATGATTTGGAGGAAGATAATGTTAAAAGAAATGTATTACGCATCGATGATGAAATACCGTGTGACCAGAAGAAAGTTGATGAAGGCAGCATATTGAATTGAACCTTTACTCATGCAAGACAGGAAGTAATTTTCGTCACTTTTTGGTAGGCAAACGAGTCGACTTTCAATTTCTTGACATTGTTCCTTTCGGACACCCTCCGTAGTTTATGTAATTTATATGTATCGGGGCTCTTACATTATGTTCACAGGCACAATTTATTTCAAAATATTGATAAAAAGAGAATTAAAGTTATACACTTATTGCCGCAATAAAGTCTTGGAAATTTCATCAATGACAAACCAGGTGAAGGAAAATTAAAACTTTTCACATATCTTAGAGTTCTCATTTCCGATAACGGAATTCTTGAAGGGTATTTTCTTAATGCAACTATGGAAGTAAACAATTATTTTCTAGTTTTACTCTTTTTGTAAGTTTTTTCTCATAAATAGTATTTGTATTGTTTTGGGTTGTTCCGATTTTGGTGAGAGGATGTATGACATGTCGCAGTGGTCTCTAGAACTTAGGTCTTTATTTTCGAAATATCGACTTCTGTAGTATTCATTGCACTCTTTTCAAGGATTTTGATGACTTTGCTAATTGCAGGGGTAACTCTGCTCCTGCATTTTAATGATTAATAATTTTTTAAATAGTTTTTTGGTGCTTCAGGCGTAACTAAGTCTCTCTTCTCCATTATTTTTCCTTTTATCAATTTGTTAATGATATGTGATTTACATACATTTTTACAGATCTATATACACACCGTTTTGATATTCCTTTGCTCTTTCTGTATTTTGGTGACAATTTTGCAACGGACAAAGTCTTACACGAATCCATAGAAGATAGTATTGCATTATCTTTACCAGTATTTTCTGTGTTCAAATGTTCTCCATCAAGTAAAGATATGGCATTCCCGAGAGAGATAACTGAACTATCGGTTCTATTTTTACAAGATGCATAAGTAACCTATACGAAAGACAGATATGCATGTACCAATGAATAAATTTTTTTTTTTAAACGTATAATTGTACCTACTCAAGTGAATGAAAAATCGTATATATCCTAAAAAAAAATTGTTTTGATGAATCTTTTACCTTCTTTCATATGTTCATTTTTATTATTAAATATCATCCTAACAACTCGAATTCTCTTTATATGCAAGAGAAGTAACGTTTAGTTGTCATATATATGTTACAGCTAACACAATCAATGTGTCAATCGTAGGAAATGGTTAGACCTATGGTTGTTAATGTTTGTGTCATTTGGTCTCTTGTGAAGAGTTGTTTCATTGACAATCATACCAAATTTTCTTTCTATATTATTATATGAACGGTTCTGTCAGTCTAATATCAAAACTAGAGTTTTGCGCTAAATAACTTGCAAATGGCATCTGGTGGGTTTGACTCCAATCTTAGCAGGACAAAACAAAAAGACATGAATGACGTTAGTCGAAACTTAATGAACCACATTAAATGTAAGAATAATTGATAAGTTGTCGTTCAGCACTATTGTCTATTTCGCTATGGCTTAGTTTTATTGATGGAGGATCACCACAGATCTTAAGCAGGAAAATTGTCGATTTTTCAGTAAGTTTCGACTAACATCATGCATGTAGTGTGGGTTCGGTTTTGTTTCTGTTAAGATGCGATATTTGGAGGTTGGAAATTTTGTAAGATGCATATGAAATTGAGAAAGGAAATGGGGAATGTGTCAAAACGACAACAACCCGACCATAGAGCAGACAACAACCGAAGGCCACCAATGGGTCGTTAATGTAGCGAGAAACTCCCGTACCCGGAGGCGTCCTTCAGCTGGCCCCTTAAAAAATATGTATACTAGTTCAGTGATAATGGACGTCATTCTTACTCCGAATTATACACAAGAAACTAAAATTTAAAATCATACAAAACAAACAAAGGCGGCTCCTGACTTGGAACAGGCGCAAAATTTCGGCGGGATTAAACATGTGTACGAGATCTCAACCCTCCTCCTACACCTGTAGCCGCGTTAGAAAAGTAAGAGGCACAATCCCTCCCGTTAGGGGTTTAGTATATATCATACTATCATAAAATATGTGCGAAGAACATAACCCGTGTCATTCCAACAACTGTTTTGTTTTTAATAAATGTGTTTAGTTCCGATGCAAAGACCCTATAAGTGAATCAATATTAAAGTCAAAATATACAATCTTTTATGACCTCACAACAGTATCGTAACTATGTCCTTTCTTGATAAGTCTGTTTAAAGGTTTTGTAAGCTTTTGATGTGAATACTGACATTTTTGTGCTTTGTAAAGAATATTACCATAAAAGATTGGATGTGAAATACATGAACGTATAAGATGACTGCATGTTGAGTTATATTTACGAATTATTTCCTTATACCGATGATAAAATTTACTTAATGTTTTGACTAGTTTGTGATATCGAAAACCCTGATGTATAATTTTTCAATAATGCATAAATTTCGCTCGCTAAAATCTTATACGTTGTTACATACACGAGCTAATCGTACAAGTTTAGATATATAAACACAATAAGATGGTGACAAGGGAACGTCACCATCTAAAAATGGATAATTAACAATAGGAAATGAAAAATTATCTCTTTTATCGTAAATTTTTGTATTAAGCTTCCCGTTAATGATATAGATATCAAGATCGAGCTATATTTAAAGTAAGTTCAACACGATACATTTCTTTAGTATACATACTGAAGTCGTCATTATTGAGAGCAAATATATCATCCAAATATCTAAAAGTATTGTTAAATTTTTGTATCAAATGTTATTTTGATGGGTCTTTGCTAATTTTGGTCATAAATTGTAACTCAGAACAATACAAAAACAGGTCCGCAATTAGTGGTGCACAGTTAGTCCCCATTGGAATTCCAAAAACTTGACGATATACGGAATCTCCAAAGCGAACAAAAATGTTATCAAGTAAAGATTCAAGCGCAAATATAGTATCAAAGCATGTCCAATTAACATAGTTCTTTTGTTTATTGCTACTTAAGAAATAATTCATGAAAGCCATAGATTTGTTGGAAATTTACACATGGCCTGGGCCGTAATATTCGAATTTTTATCCTGAGCATTAGCGAGGGATAAAATTAACGAATATCACGGCCCAGGCCATGTGTAAATTTATAACAAATCTATGGTTTCCATGAATTATTTCGATTGTAATAGGACAAATAAGTTCATTCAAATACTGAAGCGAGGGTGGGTATGCCGTGTGTGTAGCTGTTCTTTTTTACTCCTTGTTAGATAAAGCTCAAATATTCTCATAAATCTTTAGCTTGTATTGATTAAATTTCGTTAATAACCGCTACAAAAAATACGTTTAATTCTCAAACCCAATATTTGCGATTTTTAATTTACATGTTTTCTCGTAAACAACTGTCAAATCCAAAATTGACTTTTCGTAACGAAAGGCGCTGCCATTTTGACTCGCGAATACGGCAATGGAATAGAAAATAAAACAAAAACTACTTCCGAATTCCATTTTAATACAATTTTATACGAACTTCGATGGTTACAAATAAATTTATATTTTGTGACAGTGACTAAATATTGTTTTTATACTGCAACTTGAATTAGTATATTGATAGCTTTTTAAAATCGAAACATAAATAACAAGCTTATTTACTTCCCTTAATGAACCCCTGATTGTAAACATGGTAAAGAAGGTGTTCCATGATGAAATTGACATTACACAAAATTAATAAAGCTGTGTTACTATCAGAGACGTATACGTCTCTGTTACTATATTAAAGAAATAAACACAACTAGTTCCAGTATATTAATTCTTTTTTATTATGCATCCGAATAAGAATAAAACTTCTTTTGTCTTTTGTTTTATTACAATATTTAAAACAATAAAATCGGCAAAGCGTTTGCAAATAGGTTCAAATACATTATTTACGTGGGAGGTATATTGTAACCTCCATTATTATGTATATCTCTGAGTCTGCGCTAAGTATAGATATATCGAGAATTTTCACACGGTGTTGTTTACAAAGCGAAAGAAGCACGTCCTATTAGAATAAAAAATGACCTAAAAGAGTTTGATAATATGTCCTCGCAATCTGACTTTTTAAATGCCCAGTTAATTAGGGGTGTGATTTTTTTCTTAACAAGAATAAGTGGCAAAGTGGTATATAGGATAGAAAAATAAAAACTTCGAACAGATTCAAAATCACCAATATATGCATGCAACTTATCAAGAACTTCCGATGAGTTTTTCACATTTTAAAAGTAACTAATTCCACTATTTTCAAAGGCCTTATTTGAACAATTTTTTTATCAGGTTTTTTATTGTACCAAGTGTACTAGTAGGTAGAATAGACAAATTAGTAGTGGAACAATGGCTTGAAGATGAAATAAATCTATATTTGTAAGGTTGTTTCTGTAGCTTCGGAAGCCAGTACATAGTTGGGACTTTCATTGTATTTGGTTCTGCTTGTAAAGAAGTTGCTAAAAGTTTGTGATTGCTACAGATGTCGTTTTCTGAAAATGAAGTCAGTTGGAATGTTGGTGAATTCGTGATTTCCTCTTGCAGAACCTCAATATAAAATGTATGTCAAACGATAATGATATTATTAGCAGCTTTATCAGCCGGGACAAAAACACATTCCGTGGCTAGTTCTTTTATATGTTTGAAACGCGAAATAGGGTTTTTATGTCATCTTGTCAGATTTCATTTGAACTTGACCTCCCGTTCACAGTTAAGTTTATATGTCAATGTTAAGTTTTCTTAATCATATTAATTTTTTGGTACTTAAGCAATAGGTCACCTATCTTTGGGTATGAAGTAATTAGTTGTTCTGTATCTTGGGATTTATCTTACTTCATTTTTAGAGATTAAGACGGCAAGAGTGAACCATTGGAACCAACATTTACATCTAGAGGTCACCGTTATGAATAAACGTTTATATGAATTTATCATGTTTATACAATTATGAGATGAAATACTGAACATACCATTATTGACAAGGAATGATCCATTTTAGTCACGTTGGGTAAAAGGCTGTGTATGTCATGGTCTTCTCTGCTACTGGATATAGACAATCTGTCCTTGTTCACATTGAAATTATCTGTAAACGGAAAGAGCAATCGATAACAAATATTGGAAACAAGACGTTAAATTATTTCTTGCGTCCAAAGCGCTTTTCTGGATTTGCCTTCATCAGGAACGCTCAAAGCCAAACATTTGAAATCCGAAGATGTATAAGTAGCTTAACCGTTGAAGAGCTATATGTCAAAAATACCTAAAATAAACAGCTAAATTCATTTAAAGCCAACTTTGCCTTAGGGAGTTGAAACCTTAGTTTCTTAATAATTTCAAAATTTATCAACGAACAATTTGAGTAAAGTTTGTTAAATCATGTCAGTACCGAAGAACTGACTACTGAACTGATGATATTCTCGGAGAATGATAGTCCACCAGCAGAGGTATCGACCCAGTGATGTAAAATATTGAAAACAACACGTTTAATAATTTCTTGCGTCCGATGCGCTTTTCTGCATACATACAGCGTATAAATTGTTCCTCTCGACGAGCTCTTCGTTTTATACAATTAGCCCAAAAAATTTCCGACTGTCTGTTCGAAAGTTACAATGGGATGATTCTTAAAAGTATAGTATTCAGCCTACTATAAACTGCAAAGATGATCAGTAATGCAAGACCTTCAATTTGAGGTCAATGTCAGGTCATGATGAAATTTCACCTTGACCTTCACAGTATACTATGATCTTGACCTTGTGATATTTGAAAGTTCAAGTGGTCCTGAGTTGAATAGTGATAGTCCCATGTTTCTACGACTTCTGGTTCTCAAGTTTGTCATTTATTTGATGATTAATCGTGACCTTGCTGAACTATGAAATTGTCCCAATTCTTTTTCGATAATGTTGTCGTTCAGCTGAAGATCATTTATCATTTAACAGATTTGAGATATCTGTTGTCGTTTTAGAGATAATTCAGTTTTAAGTTTTTCGAGGGAAGGCATGTATTTCTGAATCAATAACAGCTTACCACTTAAAATGTTTGGCATTTAGGATCTCCGTAACCCCTCATATGGTCATTGCGGCACATTTTATTTCTAACAATTTTTTTCTTCTTTCAACATGTTCAATAAGCTTTTGAATAATATTCTATATTGTAAAATAAATATTCACTAGGCAACTGATGAACAGATATTTTCATTAGTATACAATACAATATATAATTACAATATGTCTCTATTATTCTACTGACCCTACTATGTAGAAGAAGACTTAAAAGGTGTGCACTCCGTCCGCCTGTCTGTCTGTCCATACGTCAGTCCGGTAATTCGGTTTTCCTAACATTTTATGCCTATGCTTGAATATATTATTTTGATCATGACAAATTTCAGATCAAGTTCGAATGTTGTTTCGGTCTGATGATTTTGTGCAGAGCTATGGTCCTTTAACTTAGAAAATTCACTTTAATAATCAGTTTTCAACACCTTTTTCCGTCATGCTTCAAGAAATTGACTTGATATTTGTAGTATATATTTTACACCATGACAAGGTATAATAGATCAAGTTAGAATTGTGTTCCAATATAATGAATTTTGAACCGGTAAGGTACTATGTATTGTCATGCAATATTCAAAGAATGATTGTTCCAATAAAGTTCCGTCAGGGCTCATTGACTCATATACAATTATAATTCAGTTACAGTACAATATATAATATCGTAGTGGTATTAAGAATATTGTGCATATGTTTATTGGAGACATGTTCTTTTACTTTGAATATAGTTCACTCATGGGAAAGTTGTTTTTTAGATTCATTATGGAACCATCAAGCAGTTTATAAGATGGGAATACTGGAAAATATGAAAAGATATTGGTAAGGACATCGGAATAATTGTATGGAAAACGAAATCATATATTTTTTTAATTGTTCACTTTTGTTTATTTGTCTTTTTAATCTACGACCAATTGTTCAAATGATAAAATTAGTTGTTTTTTTAAGTTGGGCTTTAATTGAGTGAGTTATTAAGTTGTATGATGTTGCTGATAAGCTGTATAAATGTATATCATTTGCTATTCCTCAGACATTAAAGAGTGAAATTGTGATAAAAAAAACTTTGACCTATCATACAAATCATTTTGTCTTTTTGCACTTAAAAGTTTAACTTGACAAACAATTTTCATTTTGGGAATGAATATGAGGCACTTTCGTCATTTTCAATTTCAAAATTATTTCTTTAGCAAATAACTATAGTTTAAACTTAACGTATGCTTCTTGGTGAATGCGTATATATAGTTTTACGATTGTTTCTTCAGTGTTAATAATCGCCCATACATCTAGTTCTCAATATATTTCAGGGAGTATTAAAGAAAAGAAGTCTTATTAATAAGTCGGATGAAAAGACATGTAGCAATGACCACGCATTGCATCACCATAGCATAACACAGTCTAGCAATGACCTTAGCCTAGATAATGATGGAAGTCTGTCTATCCAAAGTCGTTTGGATATGCTTAATTGGACTGGCTCTCCACCGTGGGAGTGTACACCACCGAGGGTATCTTGCTATGATTACATACGTCAAGCAGGACAGGCGAACGATCTTCTGCCTATCCAAGTGATTACAGATATATCATCGAACTCTGACTCCAAGCAATCGGTTTTTACTTCACCGAGAGAACCTTCGTCAGATGACATTGCAGGGCAGACACGAAAAACATATAATACAAATGATGCAACATTTTAACAATTATCAC
The DNA here is from genome assembly GCA_019925275.1 of Mytilus edulis. Classification (NCBI taxonomy): domain Eukaryota; kingdom Metazoa; phylum Mollusca; class Bivalvia; order Mytilida; family Mytilidae; genus Mytilus; species Mytilus edulis. Next base: position 3,429,250 of record CM034360.1, on the reverse strand, counting down.
CTTGTTATTTAATGTCCATAAGAAAGCAGTCGGTTTTATCACTTAGTTATTTCATTTATCATTAATGAGAAAAGATTGAATGGTTATATATTATAATACAAGATTATTAACAGGTAAAAAACTAAAGATTTCTCAAAAGTTTCCCCATAAATATACCTGGGTTTTATTATACAACAGTACATGAATTACTGTCGAGGTTTTACAGTTAATTTGTTACGGTTCTTTTCCTAACATAATTTGCCAGTGGACATGCGTTTGAAAATAGATGCATTCACATCTGAGATAGATGCATTCATAGAATGGTTCCCTGTCCTTTATCTGTTTGGCTCCTACATCTGAGATAACCGTATGTTGCATGAGTTGCAAGGGAGAGGACCAGCCTAGATGCATTCACATCTGAGATAGATGTATTCATATCTGAGATGGATGCATTCACATCTCAGAAATAACCTATAGGTTCAAAAATCAAATTGAATGATTTGCAGTAAACTAAGGAAACTTAATTCATTCTTTTTACAGTAATACATTTTTTTCAATCGTATCCAAGGGAGATTCTGAGTTACATTGTACTGTGACTGGTAAACAATAAGTCCTCTAGTGTACCATCTACCTGAGTACTTCTGTACTGGCATATCTTTATTAATACATTTTATCTGTCATCAATGATGTAACTGTTTTATTTTAATAGGTTGCATTTCAATCAACCAAAGTTTGACAGTAGTTCATTTTGACTTCAATTGTTTTTGCCTTTTTGGTGTTTTTTTGTTGTTGTTGTTTTATGCTATAATTGATTGTTGGCTCTCAGAACTGTTTGTCCCAATCTATAACACTGATGATAGTAACTTTAAACAAAAATCAGTATAGTTGTCTAAGTCTTTAAAAATCATCATTCAGAACATGGGAATGTTTGAAAAAAAATGTTTAATATGATGCATAGAAGTCTCCCTTTGAATTCAAATGATATTCCCATATAATTTCTTATATCATTTGCATATCTATAAATACTTGAATTGGATTGGTCAATTAGAATTTTTCTCTTGGTTTACACTTCGATAAACCATGTTTCCGAAACTACTTTCGTAATCTATTCATGCGCGATACACATTCTTGCAAGGATACTGGGATTTTCAGCAAATTGAGATTATAAAATAATTTGAATAACAGTTGTTTCCATTCGAATGCATATATAACAAACAAAAATAAAGAAATAAATGCTCCCAAGTTTCGAAAATGTTTAAAAATAAAATTTTAATAAAATTTCGCGAAATTTCATGAAGGATTTGGCGAATTTACGTCATGGTAAAACACGACGTCACACGAACGAAAGTTTTCAAGGGAAGTATTATTTCGTTACGTGTACGCTTCAAATTCGGATAATATCTAATTAAAATGAAATTTTTGAGGTAGGTGCTGTTTCATTTTAGATTCTGATGCATTTATCGGACGTTTATGTTTTTTAGAAAGTCAAGATGGCGGCGTACTCCTTAGTGACGACATCCCATTGCGCTTTTGGTGGTAAATATAGCAGCCATTAAACAAATACTGTAAAAGAGGGACGAAAGATACCAAAGGGACAGTCAAACTCATAAATCTAAAACAAACTGACAACGCCATGGCTAAAAATAAAAAAGACAAACAGAAAAACAATAGTACACACGACACAACATAGAAAACTAAAGAATAAACAACACGAACCCCACCAAAAACTAGGGGTGATCTCAGGTGCTCCGGAAGGGTAAATTAATAATGGCGAAAGTTTGGCTGAAGAATTATAAGGATTAAACACATTTTTTCTAGAGGTTATTGATTTGTAAACCGGGTCTCTTACTCACAAACTTAACATAAAAGTCTTCGGACTTTTATTCAGTTTGTGAGTTAATCGCCGCCCTGGTTTACACTTTAATAACCTCTAGAAAAAATGTGTTTAATCCTATACAAGTTCTATGTACCAAAAAAAATATGTAAACAATATTTTGTAGCAGATTAAATTTTGGATAAAACTAACAACATATGAGAAGTGGCGGCTTCCTCATTGCGTATTACGTTTCCGCTCATTTTTCAAATGTCCCAATACTACGTTTCCGGAAATTAAATGTATACGTTTCCACAATTTGTATTTATTACTTTTCCGGAAATTTACCTGGTAAATGATAAATAGTTGAATATATATTAGATAAATTATTCATTTTATTATTTTTAAAAGGTTTATGAAATATAACCTTGTGGCGCAAATGAAAGATAGGATTTTGTAAGAATTGGCGCAAATGCGCCTGGTTGTGATCTTATATCTACAATATACTACATATAACCACTTGACTCTGGTAAGAACAACAAATGGTGCCGAGTCTTTTCATGCCAACCTGACGAACAGTTTTACGCTAACCATCCTAACATTTTTATCTTTGTCGATGTGTTATTGAAACTACAAACAACATCATGCATAAAGATGATAACTCTAACTGTAAAAGCATGACCCATTCGGAAATAGAAAAGGAGAAGATGGACTTCCTTCTTGAACAAAATACAAAACTTATAAACGTTGAATATACTACTGTGGACTGTGTACGATGTGTTGGCTACAAATATTCTGCCCGAACTGACTTATGAACCCGTATCAAGATATATGATTCTGATTAGTGCCGACTTTTGAACATACTTTTTTATACATTTTAATGATGAATTTTACATTCATGTTATGATGACCTTTAATAACTTAATAAATATTTATTTTTTATTGTGGCTTTGCTTTCGATCAACTGGTATTAATTAATTATTTGTGGAAAAGTAATAATTTATTTTTTCTGGAATAGTTATTATTTTCCCGGAAAACTAAGATATTTATTTGCGGAAACGTAGACTTTTTTTTCGGAAACGTCATCTTTTTTTCTGCAAAAGTAATGCCAATTTGCGGAAACGTAAAACGGCGCATGTTAATTGAGGCAACTGTTTACCTTTAATGATATAAAGCCTTGTTTCAAAAGAAAATATATGCATAAGTTGGAATATTTTACATAGAAACTCCTGTAATATATCTATCTAGTTAAAAATTGATTAAAATTTGGATCCTAAATTTGTTTTGATAAACAAAAAACCCAGATAGGGACATTACATTATACCAACTCTACAATGGTGTGAAAATGTATGTTTACTTTGGCCTATCTTCTGTAAATAAAGAAAAGTCTATAGCCATATCATTTGGGAGGGTATTTTAAATATCAAAGATAGGTAGTATATATATATATACAATCATACCATTTGAGGTTAAGTACTCTATTAATAAAATCAAATTGGACAAAAGAAAGTAAAACAACCTGAAAGTGTTCATACAAATCAGTATTTTATAGGAGCTATGTTTCAGATTGCTTCTCACAGTAATTGTCAAGCTATCTTGTACTTATAATTAATAGGTCTTTTGATCAAGATAATAAACAGAAAGTCAGTCAACTGAATCAAAATTAAATGTCCTATAAATTCTTTACAAATGTATAAATGTCAATATCTTATAATAATAATTGTTAAAATGTAATCAATTCAAATAAGGCAAGGTTGATCAAATTTCTTATTTAAAGGGCTTATATTTTTGTAAAATTATGCATGTATATAGAAAGAAGTTATTTGTAAATTGAAACATTATCATTAGGTTATATTTTCAGTGTATACAAGATTGTTTCTCATACATGCTATCTGGCCAATTCTGTTCACATATTTACATGTGTTAGGGATTTTCTGGTAACGAACAGAAAACCCTTGCCGTTTTTGACACAACCTTTTTGATCTTTTTGGTCCTCGATGCTGTTCAACTTTGTACGCGTTTCGGCTTTCAAACTTTTGTATCTGGGCGTCACACGTAGGTCTTGTGTGGACAAAATACACTTCTGGCGTATTAAAATTTTGAACTTGTTGCCTTTTGTTGGCTGTTGTTCGTGTGATTCTTTGTCAATTGTGTTCTCCAGTTTATTTATATTGTAGTCCTGTGTTGTCATTTTGATGTTATATTTCACATGGCCATAAAAGTGCGAGGTTTGGCATGCCACAAAACCAGGTTCAACCCACCATTTCTACCTTTAAAAATGCCCTGTACCAAGTCAGGAATATGGCCATTGTTATATTATAGTCTGTTTCTGTGTGTATTACATTATAACGTTGTGTCGTTTGTTTTCTCTTATTTTTTAGTGTAAATTCACATTGCGATAAGACGTGTCACGGTACTTGTCTATCCCAAATTCATGTATTTGGTTTTGATGTTATATATATATGTTATAATTGTTATTCTCGTGAGATTTTGTCTATGTGTGTTACATTTTAGCGTTATGTCGTTGTTCTCCTTTTATATTTAATGCGTTTGCATCGGTTTTAGTTTGTTACCCCAATTTAGTTTTTTGTCCATGGATTTATGAGTTTTGAACAGCGGTATACTACTGTTGCCTTTATTTAGCATAAAATAAAATATGATCATGGGATTTTCCCAATAGCATCTAGTAGATCACAGGATAGAATTTCATAGATCATGGGATAGCATTTCATGGATCATGGGAAAGCATCTCATAGATCTTGAGATAGCATTTCATAGATCATGGCATAACATCTTATAGACTTTGGGATAGCATTTAATAGATCATGGGATAGCATCTTATAAATAATGGGATAGCATCTAATAGATCTTAGGATATTATTTCATAGATCATAGGATAGTATCTTATAGATCATGGTATAGCATCTTATAGATCTTATGATAGCATCTTATAGATCATGGCATAGCATCTTATAGATCTTGGGATAGAATTTCATAGATCATGGGACTAAGTATCTTATAGATCATGGGTCTATATCTAATAGATCATGGCATAGCATCTTATAGATCTTAGGATAGAATTTCATAGATCATGGGACTAAGTATCTTATAGATCTTGTGTCAGTATCTAATAGATCATGGGTCAGTATATAATAGATCATGGGATAGCTTCTAATAGATCTTGTGTCAGTATCTAATAGATCATGGGTCAGTATCTAATAGATCACGGGATAGCTTCTAATAGATCTTGTGTCAGTATCTAATAGATCTTGTATCAGTATCTAATAGATCATGGGTCAGTATCTAAAAGATCATGGGATAGCTTCTAATAGATCATGGGTCAGTATCTAATAGATCATGGGATAGCATCTAATAGATCATGGGATAGCTTCTAATAGATTATGGGATAGCTTCTAATAGATCATGGGTCAGTATCTAATAGATCATGGGATAGCTTTTAATAGATCTTGGGTAAGTATCTAATAGATCGTAGGATAGCTTCTAATAGATCTTTGGTCAGTATCTAATAGATCATGGGATAGCTTTGCATAGATCTTGGATCAGTATTTAATAGATTATGGGAAAGTTTCTAATAGGTCATGGGATAGCATCTGACAGATCATAGGACATATAAAAAAGAAGATGTGGTATGATTGCAAATGAGACAACTATCACCAAAGGACCAAAATGACACAGACATTAACAACTATAGGTCGCCGTACGGCCTTCAACAATGAGCAAAGCCCATACCACATAGTCAGCTATAAAAGACCCCGATAAGACACTGTAAAACAATTCAAACGAGAAAACTAACGGTCTTATTTATATAAAAAAAATGAACGAAAAACAAATATGTAACACATAAACAAATGACAACTGGGACAGTGGTATAACAGTACAACATAAGAACGAACTATAAAAATAAGTTGAAAAAGTCTTAACTCATCAGATGAACAAAAATACAAGTGGACGTGGCCCGGTACTTATACATGTATACTTCATATTAAAGTTTCATCATTGAAACAAAACTCCAGGATGCAAAAATATTTTCTACATGTTGCATCATTTGTCATAAGATCTTTTAGATAACTATATATATCTGAACAATTTACTGTATATAATTAGTCAGGCATACTGTGAGCCATCTGATTTTGAATTGTCACCTAGTATTTTAATAAAATTGAGAATGGAAATGGGAAATGTGCCAAAGAGACAACAACCCGACCATAGAAAAAAACAACAGCAGAAGGTCACCAACAGGTCTTCAATGTAACGAGAAATTCCCGCACCCGGAGGCGTCCTACAACTGGCCCCTAAACAAATATATACTAGTTCAGTGATAATGAACGCCATACTAATTTCAAAATTGTACACAAGAAACTAAAATTAAAATAATACAAGACTAACAAAGGCCAGAGGCTCCTGACTTGGGACAGGCGCTTAAATGCGGCGGGGTTAAACATGTTTGTGAGATCTCAACCCTCCCTCTATACCTCTAGCCAGTGTAGAAAGGTAAACGCATAACAATACGCACATTAAAATTCAGTTCAAGAGAAGTCCGAGTCTGATGTCAGAAGATGTAACCAAAGAAAATAAACAAAATGACAATAATACATAAATAACAACAGACTACTAGCAGTTAACTGACATGCCAGCTCCAGACTTCAATTAAACTGACTGAAAGATTATGATTTCATCATATGAACATCAGGCACAATCCTTCCCGTTAGGGGTTTAGTATCATACCATCATAACATATATGAGAAGAACATAACCCGTGTCATGCCAACAACTGGTTTTTGAATAAATGTGTTTAGTTCCGATGCAAAGACCCTATAAGTGAATTAATATTAACGCCAAAATATGCAATCTTTAATGACCTGACAACAGTATCGTAACTATATCCCTTCTTAATAAGTCTATTCAAAGGTTTTGTTAGTTTTTGAGGTGAATACTGACACCTTTGTGCTTTATAAAGAATATTTCCATAAAAAATTGGATGTGAAATACCTGAACGTATAAGAAGTTTGCATGTTGAACTATATTTACGAATGATGTCCTTATACCGATGATAAAATTTAGTAAATGTTTTGACTAGTTTGTGATATCGAAAACCCTGGTGTAATAATTTTTCAGTAATACATAAATTTCTCTCGTTAAAATCTAAAACATTGTTACATACACGAGCGTATACTTTTTTTATACATTTTAATGATGAATTTTACATGCATGTTATGATGACCTTTAATAACTGTATAAATATTTATTTTTTATTGTGGCTTTGCTTTCGATCAACTGGTATTAATTAATTATTTGTGGAAAAGTAATAATTTATTTTTTCCGAATTAGTTACTTTTTTTCCGGATAAGTAAGATATTTTGCGGAAAAGTAGACTTTTTTTTTTTTTCCGGAAACGTCATCTTTTTTTTCTGCAAAAGTAATGCCAATTTGCGGAAACGTAAAACGCCGCATGTTAATTGAGGCAACTGTTTACCTTTAATGATATAAAGCCTTGTTTCAAAAGAAAATATATGCATAAATTGGAATATTTTACATAGAAACTCCTGTAATATATCTATCTAGTTAAAAATTGATTAAAATTTGGATCTTAAATTTGTTTTGATAAACAAAAAACCAGATAGGGACATTACATTATATCAACTCTACATTGGTGTGAAAATGTATGTTAAATTTGGCCTATCTTCTGTAAATAAACAAAAGTCTATAGCCATACCATTTGGGAGGGTATTTTAAATATCATAGATAGGTAGTATATATATATATATACAATTATACCATTTGAGGGTAAGTACTCTATTGTTAAAACCAAATTAGATAAAAGAAAGTAAAACAACCTGAAAGTGTTCATACAAGTCAGTATTTTATAGGAGCTATGTTTCAGACTGCTGCTCACAGTAATTGACAAGCTATCTTGTACTTATATTTAATAGGTCTCTTGTCCAAATAACAAACAGAAAGTCAGTCAACTGAATCAAAATTAAATGTTCTATAAATTTTTTACATATGTATAAATGTAATAATTTATTTTTCCGGAATAGTAACTTTTTTTCCGGAAAAGTAAGATATTTATTTGCGGAAACGTAGACTTTTTTTTTGCGGAAATGTCATCTTTTTTTTCTGGAAAAGTAATGCCAATTTGCGGAAACGTAAAACGCCACATGTTAATTGAGGCAACTGTTTACCTTTAATGATATAAGTCCTTGTTTCAAAAGAAAATATATGCATAAGTTGGAATATTTTACATAGAAACTCCTGTAATATATCTATCTAGTTAAAAAGTGATTAAAATTTGGATCTTAAATTTGTTTTGATAAACAAAAAACCCAGATAGGGACATTACATTATACCAACTCTACATTGGTGTGAAAATGTATGTTTACTTTGGCCTATCTTCTGTAAATAAAGAAAAGTCTATAGCCATATCATTTGGGAGGGTATTTTAAATATCAAAGATAGGTAGTATATATATATATACAATCATACCATTTGAGGTTAAGTACTCTATTAATAAAATCAAATTGGACAAAAGAAAGTAAAACAACATGAAAGTGTCCATACAAATCAGTATTTTATAGGAGCTATGTTTCAGATTGCTTCTCACAGTAATTTTCAAGCTATCTTGTACTTATATTAAATAGGTCTTTTGATCAAGATAATAAACAGAAAGTCAGTCAACTGAATCAAAATTAAATGTCCTATAAATTCTTTACAAATGTATAAATGTCAATATCTTATAATAATAATTGTTAAAATGTAATCAATTCAAATAAGGCAAGGTTGATCAAATTTCTTATTTAAAGGGCTTATATTTTTGTAAAATTATGCATGTATATAGAAAGAAGTTATTTGGTTTTGATGTTATATATATATGTTATAATTGTTATTCTCGTGAGATTTTGTCTATGTGTGTTACATTTTAGTGTTATGTCGTTGTTCTCCTTTTATATTTAATGCGTTTGCATCGGTTTTAGTTTGTTACCCCGATTTTGTTTTTTGTCCATGGATTTATGAGTTTTGAACAGCGGTATACTACTGTTGCCTTTATTTAGCATAAAATAAAATATGATCATGGGATTATTCCAATAGCATCTAGTAGATCACAGGATAGAATTTCATAGATCATGGGATAGCATTTCATGGATCATGGGAAAGCATCTCATAGATCTTGAGATAGCGTTTCATAGATCATGGCATAACATCTTATAGACTTTGGGATAGCATTTAATAGATCATGGGATAGCATCTTATAAATAATGGATAGCATCTAATAGATCTTAGGATATTATTTCATAGATCATAGGATAGTATCTTATAGATCATGGTATAGCATCTTATAGATCTTATGATAGCATCTTATAGATCATGACATAGCATCTTATAGATCTTGGGATAGAATTTCATAGATCATGGGACTAAGTATCTTATAGATCATGGGTCTATATCTAATAGATCATGGCATAGCATCTTATAGATCTTAGGATAGAATTTCATAGATCATGGGACTAAGTATCTTATAGATCATGGGTCAGTATCTAATAGATCATGGGATAGCTTCTAATAGATCATGTGTCAGTATCTAATAGATCATGGGTCAGTATCTAATAGATCATGGGATAGCTTCTAATAGATCTTGTGTCAGTATCTAATAGATCATGTGTCAGTATCTAATAGATCATGGGATAAGCTTCTAATAGATCTTGTGTCAGTATCTAATAGATCGTTAGTGATCAGAACTTCTAATAGATCTTGGTCAGTATCTAATAGATCATGGGATAGCTTCTGCAATAGATCATGGGTCAGTATCTAATAGATCATGGGAATAGATCTAATAGATCATGGGAATAGCTTCTAATTGATTATGGGATAGCTTCTATAGATCTATGGGTCAGTATCTAATAGATCAGGGATAGCTTCTAATAGATCTTGGTAAAGTATCTAATAGATCGTAAGTAGCATTCTAATAGATCTTTGGTCCAGTATCTAATAGATCACGGGATAGCATTCGCATAGATCTTGGATCAGTATTTAATGATTATGGTGAAGTTCTAATAGGTCATGGATAGATCTGACAGATCTAGGACATATAAAGAAGAAGTGTGGTATGATTGCAATGAGACAACTATCAACAAAAGACCAAAATGACCAGACATTAACAACTATAGGTCACCGTTCGGCCTTCAACAATGAGCAAAGCCCATACCACATAGTCAGCTATAAAAGACCCCGATAAGACACTGTAAAACAATTCAAACGAGAAAACTAACGGTCTTATTTATATAAAATAAAAATGAACGAAAAACAAATATGTAACACATAAACAAATGACAACCACTGAATTACAGGCTCCTGACTTGGGACACGCACATACATAAATAATGTGGATGAGTTAAACATATTAGCGGGATCCCAACCCTCCCCTAACCTGGGACAGTGGTATAACAGTACAACATAAGAATGAACTATAAAAATAAGTTGAAAAAGTCTTAACTCATCAGATGAACAAAAATACAAGTGGACGTGGCCCGGTACTTATACATGTATACTTCATATTTAAGTTTCATCATTGAAACAAAATAATTGTTAAAATGTAATCAATTCAAATAAGGCAAGGTTGATCAAATTTCTTATTTAAAGGGCTTATATTTTTGTAAAATTATGCATGTATATAGAAAGAAGTTATTTGGTTTTGATGTTATATATATATGATTATAATTGTTATTCTCGTGAGATTTTGTCTATGTGTGTTACATTTTAGTGTTATGTCGTTGTTCTCCTTTTATATTTAATGCGTTTGCATCGGTTTTAGTTTTTTACCCCGATTTTGTTTTTTGTCCATGGATTTATGAGTTTTGAACAGCGGTATACAACTGTTGCCTTTATTTAGCATAAAATAAAATATGATCATGGGATTATTCCAATAGCATCTAGTAGATCACAGGATAGAATTTCATAGATCATGGGATAGCATTTCATGGATCATGGGAAAGCATCTCATAGATCTTGAGATAACATTTCATAGATCATGGCATAACATCTTATAGACTTTGGGATAGCATTTAATAGATCATGGGGTAGCATCTTATAAATAATGGGATAGCATCTAATAGATCTTAGGATATTATTTCATAGATCATAGGATAGTATCTTATAGATCATGGTATAGCATCTTATAGATCTTATGATAGCATCTTATAGATCATGACATAGCATCTTATAGATCTTGGGATAGAATTTCATAGATCATGGGACTAAGTATCTTATAGATCATGGGTCTATATCTAATAGATCATGGCATAGCATCTTATAGATCTTAGGATAGAATTTCATAGATCATGGGACTAAGTATCTTATAGATCATGGGTCAGTATCTAATAGATCATGGGATAGCTTCTAATAGATCTTGTGTCAGTATCTAATAGATCATGGGTCAGTATCTAATAGATCATGGGATAGCTTCTAATAGATCTTGTATCAGTATCTAATAGATCATGTGTCAGTATCTAATAGATCATGGGATAGCTTCTAATAGATCTTGTGTCAGTATCTAATAGATCTTGTGTCAGTATATAATAGATCATGGGTCAGTATCTAATAGATCACGGGATAGCTTCTAATAGATCTTGGGTAAGTATCTAATAGATCGTAGGATAGCTTCTAATAGATCTTTGGTCAGTATCTAATAGATCACGGGATAGCTTCGCATAGATCTTGGATCAGTATTTAATAGATTATGGGAAAGTTTCTAATAGGTTATGGGATAGCATCTGACAGATCATAGGACAATAAAAAAGAAGATGTGGTATGATTGCAAATGAGACAACTATCTACAAAAGACCAAAATGACACAGACATTGTATATATTTGTTTAGGGGCCAGCTGAAGGACGCCTCCGGGTGCGGGAATTTCTCGCTGCATTGAAGACCTGTTGGTGACCCTCTGCTGTTGTTTTTTATTTGGTCGGGTTGTTGTCTCTTTGACACATTCCCCATTTCCATTCTCAGTTTTATTAACAACTATAGGTCACCGTACGGCCTTCAACAATGAGCAAAGCCCATACCACATAGTCAGCTATAAAAGACCCCGATAAGACACTGTAAAACAATTCAAACGAGAAAACTAACGGTCTTATTTTATATAAAATAAAAATGAACGAAAAACAAATATGTAACACATAAACAAATGACAACCACTGAATTACAGGCTCCTGACTTGGGACACGCACATACATAAATAATGTGGATGAGTTAAACATATTAGCGGGATCCCAACCCTCCCCTAACCTGGGACAGTGGTATAACAGTACAACATAAGAATGAACTATAAAAATAAGTTGAAAAAGTCTTAACTCATCAGATGAACAAAAATACAAGTGGACGTGGCCCGGTACTTATACATGTATACTTCATATTTAAGTTTCATCATTGAAACAAAATAATTGTTAAAATGTAATCAATTCAAATAAGGCAAGGTTGATCAAATTTCTTATTTAAAGGGCTTATATTTTTGTAAAATTATGCATGTATATAGAAAGAAGTTATTTGGTTTTGATGTTATATATATATGTTATAATTGTTATTCTCGTGAGGTTTTGTCTATGTGTGTTACATTTTAGTGTTATGTCGTTGTTCTCCTTTTATATTTAATGCGTTTGGATCGGTTTTAGTTTGTTACCCCGATTTTGTTTTTTGTCCATGGATTTATGAGTTTTGAACAGCGGTATACTACTGTTGCCTTTATTTAGCATAAAATAAAATATGATCATGGGATTATTCCAATAGCATCTAGTAGATCACAGGATAGAATTTCATAGATCATGGGATAGCATTTCATGGATCATGGGAAAGCATCTCATAGATCTTGAGATAGCATTTCATAGATCATGGCATAACATCTTATAGACTTTGGGATAGCATTTAATAGATCATGGGATAGCATCTTATAAATAATGGGATAGCATCTAATAGATCTTAGGATATTATTTCATAGATCATAGGATAGTATCTTATAGATCATGGTATAGCATCTTATAGATCTTATGATAGCATCTTATAGATCATGACATAGCATCTTATAGATCTTGGGATAGAATTTCATAGATCATGGGACTAAGTATCTTATAGATCATGGGTCTATATCTAATAGATCATGGCATAGCATCTTATAGATCTTAGGATAGAATTTCATAGATCATGGGACTAAGTATCTTATAGATCATGGGTCAGTATCTAATATATCATGGGATAGCTTCTAATAGATCTTGTGTCAGTATCTAATAGATCATGGGTCAGTATCTAATAGATCATGGGATAGCTTCTAATAGATCTTGTGTCAGTATGTAATAGATCTTGTGTCAGTATATAATAGATCATGGGTCAGTATCTAATAGATCATGGGATAGCTTCTAATAGATCATGGGTCAGTATCTAATAGATCATGGGATAGCATCTAATAGATCATGGGATAGCTTCTAATAGATTATGGGATAGCTTCTAATAGATCATGGGTCAGTATCTAATAGATCACGGGATAGCTTCTAATAGATCTTGGGTAAGTATCTAATAGATCGAAGGATAGCTTCTAATAGATCTTTGGTCAGTATCTAATAGATCACGGGATAGCTTCGTATAGATCTTGGATCAGTATTAATAGATTATGGGAAAGTTTCTAATAGGTCATGGGATAGCATCTGACAGATCATAGGACATATAAAAAAGAAGATGTGGTATGATTGCAAATGAGACAACTATCAACAAAAGACCAAAATGACACACACATTAACAACTATAGGTCACCGTTCGGCCTTCAACAATGAGCAAAGCCCATACCACATAGTCAGCTATAAAAGACCCCGATAAGACACTGTAAAACAATTCAAACAAGAAAACTAACGGTCTTATTTATATAAAATAAAAATGAACGAAAAACAAATATGTAACACATAAACAAATGACAACCACTGAATTACAGGCTCCTGACTTGGGACAGGCACATACATAAATAATGTGGATGAGTTAAACATATTAGCGGGATCCCAACCTCCCCTAACCTGGGACAGTGGTATAACAGTACAACATAAGAATGAACTATAGAAATAAGTTGAAAAAGTCTTATCTCATCAGATGAACAAAAATACAAGTGGACGTGGCCCGGTACTTATACATGTATACTTCATATTAAAGTTTCATCATTGAAAACAAACTCCAGGATGCAAAAAATATTTCCTACATGTTGCATCATTTGTCATAAGATCTTTTAGATAACTATATATATCTGAACAATTTACTGTATATAATTAGTCAGGCATACTGTGAGCCATCTGATTTTGAATTGTCACCTAGTATTTTAATAAAATTGAGAATGGAAATGGGAAATGTGCCAAAGAGACAACAACCCGACCATAGAAGAAAACAACAGCAGAAGGTTACCAACAGGTCTTCAATGTAACGAGAAATTCCCGCACCCGGAGGCGTCCTACAACTGGCCCCTAAACAAATATATACTAGTTCAGTGATAATGAACGCCATAATTTCAAAATTGTACACAAGAAACTAAAATTAAAATAACACAAGACTAACAAAGGCCAGAGGCTCCTGACTTGGGACAGGCGCTTAAATGCGGCGGGGTTAAACATGTTTGTGAGATCTCAACCCTCCCCCTATACCTCTAGCCAGTGTAGAAAGGTAAACGCATAACAATACGCACATTAAAATTCAGTTCAAGAGAAGTCCGAGTCTGATGTCAGAAGATGTAACCAAAGAAAATAAACAAAATGACAATAATACATAAATAACAACAGACTACTAGCAGTTAACTGACATGCCAGCTCCAGACTTCAATTAAACTGACTGAAAGATTATGATTTCATCATATGAACATCAGGCACAATCCTTCCCGTTAGGGGTTTAGTATCATACCATCATAACATATATGAGAAGAACATAACCCGTGTCATGCCAACAACTGGTTTTTGAATAAATGTGTTTAGTTCCGATGCAAAGACCCTATAAGTGAATTAATATTAACGCCAAAATATGCAATCTTTAATGACCTGACAACAGTATCGTAACTATATCCCTTCTTAATAAGTCTATTCAAAGGTTTTGTTAGTTTTTGAGGTGAATACTGACACCTTTGTGCTTTATAAAGAATATTTCCATAAAAAATTGGATGTGAAATACCTGAACGTATAAGAAGTCTGCATGTTGAGCTATATTTACGAATGATGTCCTCATACCGATGATAAAATTAAGTAAATGTTTTGACTAGTTTGTGATATCGAAAACCCTGGTGTAATAATTTTTCAGTATTACATAAATTTCTCTCGTTAAAATCTAAAACATTGTTACATACACGAGGGAATCGTACAAGTTGAGAAATATAAACACCGTAAGATGGTGACAAGGGAACGTCACCATCTAAAAATGGATAATTAACGATAGGAAATGAAAAATCGTCTCTTTTATCATAAATTTTAGTATTCAGCTTTCCGTTAGTGATATAGATATCAAGATCGAGGAAAGGGCAGTGGTCATTGTTAGTATTAGCTTTATTTAAAGTAAATTCAACAGGATAAATTTATTTAATATACATACTGAAGTCGTCATTATTGAGAGCCAAAATATCATCCAAATATCTAAAAGTATTATTAAATTTGTTTATCAGATGTTGTTTCGATGGGTCTTTGCTTATTTTTGTCATAAATTGTAACTCATAGCAATACAAAAACAGGTCCGCAATAATAGGTGCACAGTTAGTTACCATTGGAATTCCGATAATCTGACGATATACGGAATCTCCAAAGCGAACAAAAATGTTATCTAGTAAAAATTCAAGGGCATATATAGTATCAAAGCATGTCCAATTGACATAGTTTTTTGTTTATTGCTACTAAAAAATGACCTAAAAGAGTTTGAACATATATATTCACATTTGCTGACTTTTTAAATGCCAATTTAATTAGGTGTGTGAATTTTGTTCTTAATGAGAATGTGAGGCAATGTGGTATACAGGGTAGAAAAATCAAAACTTTGAACAGATTTAAAATCACCAATATAAGCATGCAATTTATCAAGTACTTCCAACAAGTTCTTGACACTCCAAAAGTAATTAATTCCACTATTTTCGAAGGCTTTATTTGAACAATTTATTATCAGGTTCTAATTGTACCAAGTGTGCTGGTAAGAAGAATAGACAATTTAGTAGTGAAAAAATGGCTTGAAGACGAAATAAATCTATATTTGTGAGGTGTTTTGTGTTAAATCTGCTCATTTAAATATCTGTACTACAAAGGTATGCTACAGGCTTTACTTGGATTTTGTCATGTAAAACATGTATACTTTGGACTTTGCACTCATGATTTTTTTTTTGCTATTTTGCGTGATTATGATTAAGATTCTGTCTGATTCTATTCTACATTGCTTTAAATGACATTCCAGTGGACTTTAAACTTGCAACATGAAAAAATTAAACTAATTTTCGTGATTAAAATAAGCACTCAATATCTTTACATTTTTGAGAATTTCTTGCACGTATGCAATATGTGTAGGGCTTTGAATACATAAGAACTGATTTCAAAATTTCATTAATCAAAGGAATTTTAGGATGTCAAATTTTTGTAAACTGCTATTGAGTGTATAACTCCTTACAGTTACATCATCTTAAATATTTTAATGAATGTCTATTAACAGTTCATTAAAAAATTGAATGCTTCTATTAATAATTTAAATGATCTTATTGGGCTGGAAAAGCTTTGACCAACACACATTTTCTTTGAAATGCAAAAGCCTTCATACCAAAATGTGCACATGATCAATGCTTTACAACACAATAAAATTAAAAAAGGATGTGCTGACATTCAATTCTTAAAATTACATTTTTATGCTACAACCAAAATTACATGTATAGTCTTGGCTGCTGTTTTTGTATATAATATAGCTTAACGATTGCTGTATGTATATATGTAGGACTCAAATCTATGGTGGGTTCCAAATCTATGGCAGATTCCTAATCTATGGTAAATGTGACGTAAAAAACGCCAAACAACTCAAATCTATGGCAGATGTTTGTTTTCTCCAAATCAATGGCAGATCTGGGGGAGTGAGTAACATATAACGTCCTAATTGAATAACGCAATATACATCTTCGCAGCCGCTAACGATTTAAACACCAGTCAAGATGAAGTTATTTTCCTGACAAAAAAATGCCAGTGGTTTAAAAGGAAGATGTGACCTACTATTCCGAAGATAGACAAGATGTGCTGTACCAGTCAATGCTCGCGATGAATAAGGGCATCGATATTTTCAGTATCGCATTTTATTGAAAAGGAGTTTTGGGAGTTGTCTACGGTCTACGGCTGGCAAAGTTAAAAAAGTGAAAGATCAAATTACCGGATACACATTTGATTTAAATCCACATCAAATAAAAAAGATGAGTTAACGATGTCGCTGAAATAAATATTATTTGAAAATTCAAACTGTTTATTTTTATTTGTTACTTCTTTTTTTTATATATATATATAAAGTGGTCTTCTTGTTTGTTAAAGGACTAATTAGTTGGTTTAATGCATAGGTTAAACAGATACCATGCACAGATTAAAAATGTTTATGTTTTATAGAGCACAGTCATCATTTCATCTTAAAGTCATTTTTAAGGTTTGTGAATTTATAATTTATGACTTTTTTTGGTTGACCGTTATGTAATTTTTATCTCACAAATGTTTATAGGCATGTTCCCGTTGTCGTATATTTCCTCTTTCTTAAGACAAGTCATTGGTCGAAAATGAACTGCATTGTTTTCCTTTTGCAAAACAACTACCATAGATATGGAAACAACAAAAATCCGCCATAGATTAAGAAACTACAAAACTTGCCATAGATTAGGATTGTAAAAAATCTACCATAGATTCGGGATGGCTTGACGTCACATTTACCATAGATTAGGAATCTGCCATAGATTTGGAACCCACCATAGATTTGAGTTATACATATATATAGAAACAGTATACTAAATCCAGACAAAACAAGTCTTAGCTCTCACTCTCAAAACGTTGTGTGCTTAGTGCATCAAGTATCAATGTTTCAAGTCTGCTTTTGAGTCAGCAATGTTTAAGAATTTTAAGTTCATTGCTAGATACATAAGCTTACTTCTCCCTTATTTTTAATTTGCAAGACAAATAATTTTTCATGAATTTACAGAACCAAATCTATCTATGCATAATGTTTGATTTTAATACAAATAAATTGCATTTTAATCATGTGAATTGTACTATAACTAAAAAAATATTGTGACTGCTTAATGTACAATGCATTCTCACCTGATGTTGATAAATTCATTGTCCTAACAGTCCAGTACTGGACAAAATAAGTCTGTCATCCAAATGTAGTGCAATATTTAAATACATCCAGTTAATATTTTAATCTCACTATAAAATCTCTTGTTAAATTTTGAAAATATCTAACCATTTTAATTCTAGCCCAAAATTCAAAATAAATCGAATTAAAAATTTTAATATTGCAATCAAAACCTATTAATCCTTATACAAACACGTTACACTGGGTCACGTTTATGTAAGTATTCAATTACACACTTTTAATGAAGTAACAGAGTCCACCTTAGACCTTTGTTTATAAATCAAATAACTGTAAACAAAATAGCCTCGTACACAAACACATCAGAAACAGTTAACAAAGTTTGAAGAAATATATCTTTTGGAGATTATCATGTGAACTGTGAGGATCTTGGTGAGAATATGTATTACTAATGATATCGTTATAAAGGTGATAAAACGTACAGGTAGACACAGGTGATATTATAGGTAGACTTGGTTGATTGATTACAATAATAAAACACTTTTCTATCAGATCTATTCGGTCGTGTTACGATCAACGATTGTAAATACAATGTTTGTAATATCTTATGTCATTTAACGAGGAAATGTCAACAATTGTTTTCCTGAACACATAAAATCAATTTAATGTGTTGTTTATGCTGGTTTATATTTAGTGGATAACATGATTTATTTGTCTATCTAATTTTAGCACAGATCACAACAATTACTAGTTTCATTTTCCAAACTGCATCTTCAGATCAGATAAATAAATCAGGGAAATAGAAAAGTATTCTTATCCTTAAAATAAATCCGCCATAGATTAGGAAACTATTAAACTTGCCATAGATTAGGATTGTAAAAAATCTACCATAGATTAGGATTGTAAAAAATCTACCATAGATTCGGGATGGCATGACGTCACATTTACCATAGATTAGGAATCTGTCATAGATTTGGAACCCACTATCGATTTGAGTTATACATATATATAGAAACAGTATACTAAATCCAGAAAAAACAAGTCTTAGCTCTCACTCCCAAAACGTTGTGTGCTTAGTGCATCAAGTATCAATTTTCAAGTCTGCTTTTAAGTCAGCAATGCTTTAGGAATTTTAAGTTCATTGCTAGATACATAAGCTTACTTCTCCATTATTTTTAATTTGCAAGACAAATAATTTATCATGAATTTACAGAACCAAATTTATCTATGCATACATTTTTGTAATGTCTTGATTCTAATACAAATAAATTGCATTTTAATCATGTGAATTGTACTTTAACTCAAAAAATATTGTGACTGCTTAATGTACAATTGCATTCTCACCTGATGTTGATAAATTCATTGTCCTAACAGTCCAGTACTGGACAAAATAAGTCTGTCATCCAAATGTAGTGCAATATTTAAATACATCCAGTTAATATTTTAATCTCACTATAAAATCTCTTGTTAAATTTTGAAAATATCTAACCATTTTAATTCTAGCCCAAAATTCAAAATAAATCGAATTAAAAATTTTAATATTGCAATCAAAACCTATTAATCCTTATACAAACACGTTACACTGGGTCACATTTATGTAAGTATTCAATTACACACTTTTAATGAAGTAACAGAGTCCACCTTAGACCTTTGTTTATAAATCAAATAACTGTAAACAAAATAGCCTCGTACACAAACACATCAGAAACAGTTAACAAAGTTTGAAGAAATATATCTTTTGGAGATTATCATGTGAACTGTGAGGATCTTGGTGAGAATATGTATTACTAATGATATCGTTATAAAGGTGATAAAACGTACAGGTAGACACAGGTGATATTATAGGTAGACTTGGTTGATTGATTACAATAATAAAACACTTTTCTATCAGATCTATTCGGTCGTGTTACGATCAACGATTGTAAATACAATGTTTGTAATATCTTATGTCATTTAACGAGGAAAAGTCAACAATTGTTTTCCTGAACACATAAAATCAATTTAATGTGTTGTTTATGCTGGTTTATATTTTAGTGGATAACATGATTTATTTGTCTATCTAATTTTAGCACAGATCACAACAATTACTAGTTTCATTTTCCAAACTGCATCTTCAGATCAGATAAATAAATCAGGGAAATAGAAAAGTATTCTTATCCTTAAAAATAAATCCGCCATAGATTAGGAAACTATTAAACTTGCCATAGATTAGGATTGTAAAAAATCTACCATAGATTAGGATTGTAAAAAATCTACCATAGATTCGGGATGGCATGACGTCACATTTACCATAGATTAGGAATCTGTCATAGATTTGGAACCCACTATCGATTTGAGTTATACATATATATAGAAACAGTATACTAAATCCAGAAAAAAACAAGTCTTAGCTCTCACTCCCAAAACGTTGTGTGCTTAGTGCATCAAGTATCAATTTTCAAGTCTGCTTTTAAGTCAGCAATGCTTTAGGAATTTTAAGTTCATTGCTAGATACATAAGCTTACTTCTCCATTATTTTTAATTTGCAAGACAAATAATTTATCATGAATTTACAGAACCAAATTTATCTATGCATACATTTTTGTAATGTCTTGATTCTAATACAAATAAATTGCATTTTAATCATGTGAATTGTACTTTAACTCAAAAAATATTGTGACTGCTTAATGTACAATGCATTCTCACCTGATGTTGATAAATTCATTGTCCTAACAGTCCAGTACTGGACAAAATAAGTCTGTCATCCAAATGTAGTGCAATATTTAAATACATCCAGTTAATATTTTAATCTCACTATAAAATCTCTTGTTAAATTTTGAAAATATCTAACCATTTTAATTCTAGCCCAAAATTCAAAATAAATCGAATTAAAAAATTTTAATATTGCAATCAAAACCTATTAATCCTTATACAAACACGTTACACTGGGTCACATTTATGTAAGTATTCAATTACACACTTTTAATGAAGTAACAGAGTCCACCTTAGACCTTTGTTTATAAATCAAATAACTGTAAACAAAATAGCCTCGTACACAAACACATCAGAAACAGTTAACAAAGTTTGAAGAAATATATCTTTTGGAGATTATCATGTGAACTGTGAGGATCTTGGTGAGAATATGTATTACTAATGATATCGTTATAAAGGTGATAAAACGTACAGGTAGACACAGGTGATATTATAGGTAGACTTGGTTGATTGATTACAATAATAAAACACTTTTCTATCAGATCTATTCGGTCGTGTTACGATCAACGATTGTAAATACAATGTTTGTAATATCTTATGTCATTTAACGAGGAAAAGTCAACAATTGTTTTCCTGAACACATAAAATCAATTTAATGTGTTGTTTATGCTGGTTTATATTTTAGTGGATAACATGATTTATTTGTCTATCTAATTTTAGCACAGATCACAACAATTACTAGTTTCATTTTCCAAACTGCATCTTCAGATCAGATAAATAAATCAGGGAAATAGAAAAGTATTCTTATCCTTAAAATAAATCCGCCATAGATTAGGAAACTATTAAACTTGCCATAGATTAGGATTGTAAAAAATCTACCATAGATTAGGATTGTAAAAAATCTACCATAGATTCGGGATGGCATGACGTCACATTTACCATAGATTAGGAATCTGTCATAGATTTGGAACCCACTATCGATTTGAGTTATACATATATATAGAAACAGTATACTAAATCCAGAAAAAACAAGTCTTAGCTCTCACTCCCAAAACGTTGTGTGCTTAGTGCATCAAGTATCAATTTTCAAGTCTGCGTTTAAGTCAGCAATGCTTTAAGAATTTTTAGTTCATTGCTAGATACATAAGCTTACTTCTCCATTATTTTTAATTTGCAAGACAAATAATTTATCATGAATTTACAGAACCAAATTTATCTATGCATACATTTTTGTAATGTCTTGATTCTAATACAAATAAATTGCATTTTAATCATGTGAATTGTACTTTAACTCAAAAAATATTGTGACTGCTTAATGTACAATGCATTCTCACCTGATGTTGATAAATCCATTGTCCTAACAGTCCAGTACTGGACAAAATAAGTCTGTCATCCAAATGTAGTGCAATATTTAAATACATCAAGTTTATATAGAAATTCAATATTTTAACCTCACTATAAAATCTCTTGTTAAATTTTGAAAATATCTCACCATTTTAATTCTAGCCCAAAATTCAAAATAAATCGAATTAAAAATTTTAATATTGCAATCAAAACATATTAATCCTTATACAAACACGTTACACTGGGTCACATTTATGTAAGTATTCAATTACACTTTTAATGAAGTAACAGAGTCCACCTTAGACCTTTGTTTATAAATCAAATAACTGTAAACAAAATAGCCTCGTACACAAACACATCAGAAACAGTTAACAAAGTTTGAAGAAATATATCTTTTGGAGATTATCATGTGAACTGTGAGGATCTTGGTGAGAATATGTATTACTAATGATATCGTTATAAAGGTGATAAAACGTACAGGTAGACACAGGTGATATTATAGGTAGACTTGGTTGATTGATTACAATAATAAAACACTTTTCTATCAGACCTATTCGGTCGTGTTACGATCAACGATTGTAAATACAATGTTTGTAATATCTTATGTCATTTAACGAGGAAATGTCAACAATTGTTTTCCTGAACACATAACATCAATTTAATGTGTTGTTTATGCTGGTTTATATTTTAGTGGATAACATGATTTATTTGTCTATCTAATTTTAGCACAGATCACAACAATTACTAGTTTCATTTTCCAAACTGCATCTTCAGATCAGATAAATAAATCAGGGAAATAGAAAAGTATTCTTATCCTTAAAATAAATCCGCCATAGATTAGGAAACTATTAAACTTGCCATAGATTAGGATTGTAAAAAATCTACCATAGATTCGGGATGGCATGACGTCACATTTACCATAGATTAGGAATCTGCCATAGATTTGGAACCCACTATCGATTTGAGTTATACATATATATAGAAACAGTATACTAAATCCAGAAAAACAAGTCTTAGCTCTCACTCCCAAAACGTTGTGTGCTTAGTGCATCAAGTATCAATTTTCAAGTCTGCTTTTAAGTCAGCAATGCTTTAAGAATTTTAAGTTCATTGCTAGATACATAAGCTTACTTCTCCATTATTTTTAATTTGCAAGACAAATAATTTATCATGAATTTACAGAACCAAATTTATCTATGCATACATTTTTGTAATGTCTTGATTCTAATACAAATAAATTGCATTTTAATCAGGTGAATTGTACTTTAACTCAAAAAATATTGTGACTGCTTAATGTACAATGCATTCTCACCTGATGTTGATAAATCCATTGTCCTAACAGTCCAGTACTGGACAAAATAAGTCTGTCATCCAAATGTAGTGCAATATTTAAATACATCCAGTTTATATAGAAATTCAATATTTTAACCTCACTATAAAATCTCTTGTTAAATTTTGAAAATATCTAACCATTTTAATTCTAGCCTAAAAATCAAAATAAATCCAATTAAAAAATTTACTATTGCATTCAAAACATATTAATCCTCATACAAACACGTTACACTGGGTCACATTTATGTAAGTATTCAATTACACACTGTTAATGAAGTAACAGAGTCCACCTTAGACCTTTGTTTATAAATCAAATAACTGTAAACAAAATAGCTTCGTAAACATTCCCCATTTCCATTCTCAATTTTATTTACATCAGAAACAGTTAACAAAGTTTGAAGAAATATGTCTTTTGGAGATTATCATGTGAACTGTGAGGATCTTGGTGAGAATATGTATTACAAATGATATCGTTATAAAGGTGATAAAACGTACAGGTAATATTAGGTAGACTTGGTTGATTGATTACAATAATAATACACTTTTCTATCAGACCTATTCGGCCGTGTTAAGATCAATGATTGTAAATACAATGTTTGTCATATCTTAATGTCATTTAACGAGGAAATGACAACAATTGTTTTCCTGAACCTATACAATTAATTTAATGTGTTGTTATTAATGCTGGTTTATATGTTAGTGGATAACATGATTTATTTGTCTATCTAATTTTAGCACATATTACAACAATTATTAGTTTCATTTTCCAAACTGCATCTTCAGATCAGGTAAATAAATCAGGGAAATAGAAAAGTATTCTTATCCTTATAATAAATCCGCCACAGATTAGGAAACTATTAAACTTGCCATAGATTAGGATTGTAAAAAATCTACCGTAGATTCGGGAATGCATGACGTCACATTTACCATAGATTAAGAATCTGCCATAGATTTGGTACCCACCATAGATTTGAGTTCTACATATTTATAGAAACAGTATACTTAATCCAGACAAACAAGTCTTAGCTCTCAATCTCAAAACGTTGTGTGCTTATTGCACCAAGTATCAATTTTCAAGTCTGCTTTTGAGTCAGCAATGCTTTAAGAATTTTAAGTTCATTGCTAGATACATAAGCTTACTTTTCCATTATTGTTAATTTGCAAGACAAACAATTAATCATGAATTTACAGAACCAAATTTATCTATGCATAATGTCTTGATTTTGATACATATAAATTGCATTTTAATCATGTGAATTGTACTTTAACTCAAAAAATAGTGTGACTGCTTAATTTACAATGCATTCTCACCTGATGTTGATAGATTCATTGTCCTAACAGTCCAGTACTGAACAAAATAAGTCTGTCTTCCAAATGTAGTGCAACAGAGTCCACCTTAGACTTTTGTTTATAAATCAAATAACTTTTAACAAAATAGCCTCGTACACAAACACATCAGAAACAGTTAACAAAGTTTGAAGAAATACATATTTTGGAGATTATCATGTGAACTGTGAGGATCTTGGTGAGAATATGTATTACTAATGATATCGTTATAAAGGTGATAAAACGTACAGGTAGACACAGGTGATATTATAGGTAGACTTGGTTGATTGATTACAATAATAAAACACTTTTCTATCAGATCTATTCGGTCGTGTTACGATCAATGATTGTAAATACAATGTTTGTCATATCTTATGTCATTTAACGAGGAAGTGTCAACAATTGTTTTCCTGAACACATAACATCAATTTAATGTGTTGTTCATGCTGGTTTATATTTTAGTGGATAACATGATTTATTTGTCTATCTAATTTTAGCACATATAAATAGAAGCAGTATACTAAATCCAGACAAACAAGTATTAGCTCTCACTCCCAAAACGTTGTGTGCTTAGTGCATCAAGTATCAATTTTCAAGTCTGCTTTTGAGTCAGCAATGCTTTAAGAATTTTAAGTTCATTGCTAGATACATAATAACATTAACGGTACCAATATGTCTGCACCAGATGCGTATTTCGACAAATAACGTCTCTTCAGTGATGCTCGTGGCCAAAATATGTAAAATCCAAAGCTTATATAAAAGATGTAGAGCTATAATCTGAAAGTTCCAAAAAAGTATAGCCAAATCCGTGAAAGGAATTAGAGCTTTGCATGAGGGAGATACATTCCTTAATTTATAAGATTTTTTAACATTTTGTAACAGTAAATTTAATAACACAAAAAAATCCGTATTTTCATGCCAGTACCGGAATACTGGCTACTGGGCTGGTGATACCCTCGGGGACTGACAGTCCACCAGCAGAGGCATCGACCCAGTGGTAGTAATAACATTAACGGTACCAATTTTTCTGCACCAGATGCGCATTTCGACAAATAATGTCTCTTCAGTGATGCTCGTGGCCAAAATATGTAAAATCCAAAGCTTATATAAAAGATGTAGAGCTATAATCTGAAAGTTCCAAAAAAGTATAGCCGAATCCGTGAAATGAATTAGAGCATTGCATGAGGGAGATACATTCCTTAATTTATAATATTTTCTAACATTTTGTAACAATACATTTAATAACACAAGAAAATCCGTATTTTCATGCCAGTACCGGAGTACTGGCTACTGGGCTGGTGATACCCTCGGGGACTAACAGTCCACCAGCAGAGGCATCGACCGAGTGGTAGTAATACCATTAACGGTACCAATTTTTCTGCACCAGATGCGCATTTTGACAAATAATGTCTCTTTAGTGATGCTCGTGGCCAAAATATGTAAAATCCAAAGCTTATATAAAAGATGTAGAGCTATAATCTGAAAGTTCCAAAAAAGTATAGCCAAATCAGTGAAAGGAATTAGAGCTTTGCATGAGGGAGATACATTCCTTAATTTATAATATTGTTTAACATTTTGTAACAGTAAATTTAATAACACAAAAAAATCCGTATTTTCATGCCAGTACCGGAGTACTGGCTACTGGGCTGGTGATACCCTCGGGGACTAACAGTCCACCAGCAGAAGCATCGACCCAGTGGTAGTAATAACATTAACGGTACCAATTTTTCTGCACCAGATGCGCATTTCGACAAATAATGTCTCTTCAGTGATGCTCGTGGCAAAAATATGTAAAATCCAAAGCTTATATAAAAGATGTAGAGCTATAATCTGAAAGTTCCAAAAAAGTATGGCCAAATCCGTGAAAGGAATTTGAGCTTTGCATGAGGGAGATACATTCCTTAATTTATAATATTTTTTAACATTTTGTAACAGTAAATTTAAAAACACAAGAAATCCGTATTTTCATGCCAGTACCGGAGTACTGGCTACTTGGCTGGTGATACTCTCGGGGACTAACAGTCCACCAGCAGAGGCATCGACTTAGTGGTAGTAATAACATTAACGGTACCAATGCTTACTTCTCCATTATTTTTAATTGGCAAGACAAATTATTTATCATGAATTTACAGAACCAAATTTATCTATGCATACATTTTTGTAATGTCTTGATTCTAATACAAATAAATTGCATTTTAATCATGTGAATTGTACTTTAACTCAAAAAATATTGTGACTGCTTAATGTACAATGCATTCTCACTGATGTTGATAAATCCATTGTCCTAACAGTCCAGTACTGGACAAAATAAGTCTGTCATCCAAATGTAGTGCAATATTTAAATACATCCAGTTTATATAGAAATTCAATATTTTAATCTCACTATAAAATCTCTTGTTAAATTTTGAAAATATCTAACCATTTTAATTCTAGCCTAAAAATCAAAATAAATCCAATTAAAAAAATTACTATTGCAATCAAAACATATTAATCATCAAACAAACACGTTACACTGGGTCACATTTATGTAAGTATTCAATTACACACTGTTAATGAAATAACAGAGTCCACCTTAAACCTTTGTTTATAAATCAAATAACTGTAAACAACATTCCCCATTTCCATTCTCAATTTTATTTACATCAGAAACAGTTAACAAAGTTTGAAGAAATATATCTTTTGGAGATTATCATGTGAACTGTGAGGATCTTGGTGAGAATATGTATTACAATGATATCGTTATAAAGGTGATAAAACGTACAGGTAATATTAGGTAGACTTGGTTGATTGATTACAATAATAATACACTTTTCTATCAGACCTATTCGGCCGTGTTAAGATCAATGATTGTAAATACAATGTTTGTCATATCTTAATGTCATTTAACGAGGAAATGACAACAATTGTTTTCCTGAACCTATACAATTAATTTAATGTGTTGTTATTAATGCTGGTTTATATGTTAGTGGATAACATGATTTATTTGTCTATCTAATTTTAGCACATATTACAACAATTATTAGTTTCATTTTCCAAACTGCATCTTCAGATCAGGTAAATAAATCAGGGAAATAGAAAAGTATTCTTATCCTTATAATAAATCCGCCACAGATTAGGAAACTATTAAACTTGCCATAGATTAGGATTGTAAAAAATCTACCGTAGATTCGGGAATGCATGACGTCACATTTACCATAGATTAAGAATCTGCCATAGATTTGGTACCCACCATAGATTTGAGTTCTACATATATATAGAAACAGTATACTAAATCCAGACAAACAAGTCTTAGCTCTCAATCTCAAAACGTTGTGTGCTTATTGCATCAAGTATCAATTTTCAAGTCTGCTTTTGAGTCAGCAATGCTTTAAAAATTTTAAGTTCATTGCTAGATACATAAGCTTACTTTTCAATTATTGTTAATTTGCAAGACAAACAATTAATCATGAATTTACAGAACCAAATTTATCTATGCATAATGTCTTGATTTTGATACAAATAAATTGCATTTTAATCATGTGAATTGTACTTTAACTCAAAAAATAGTGTGACTGCTTAATTTACAATGCATTCTCACCTGATGTTGATAGATTCATTGTCCTAACAGTCCAGTACTGAACAAAATTAGTCTGTCTTCCAAATGTAGTGCAACAGAGTCAACATTAGACTTTTGTTTATAAATCAAATAACTGTTAACAAAATAGCCTCGTACACAAACACATCAGAAACAGTTAACAAAGTTTGAAGAAATATATCTTTTGGAGATTATCATGTGAACTGTGAGGATCTTGGTGAGAATATGTATTACTAATGATATCGTTATAAAGGTGATAAAACGTACAGGTAGACACAGGTGATATTATAGGTAGACTTGGTTGATTGATTACAATAATAAAACACTTTTCTATCAGACCTATTCGGCCGTGTTACGATCAATGAGTGTAAATACAATGTTTGTCATATCTTATGTATTTAACGAGGAAATGTCAACAATTGATTTCCTGAACATATACAATTAATTTAATGTGTTGTTCATGCTGGTTTATATTTTAGTGAATAACATGATTTATTTGTCTATCTAATTTTAGCACATATTTATTTTTGCATGTTTCTATATCATGTAAATCAAGTGTATGGTTGGGTAGCGAGCTGTTTGCTAATTTTGAAAGAGCATCAATTGAGTAGAACCATGTATGTCATGTTAATAAGTTTTTAACCTGGTTAAATTTAGAAAAAGTCTTTTGAACAATTGTTGTGACCTTTTGAGTCTGTAGAAAAAATAGGCATATTTTGTTTGTACTCATACTCTAAAATCAACCAATCGAAATACTGGATTTCATGCTGAGGGCATGATTTTTATGCACTTGAGCACTAAGCAAAGTTTTATGACTTCAACCTCTTATCTTTAAAATATTTACTGCGAACCAAATAATATTTGGGAGCAGTTAATTCTCACAACCTTTGGGAGTGCAAAAGTAATGCATTGACAAATATAATTTGTCACAAAGGAATAGGGGCTATAAGGGACATTTTTGGCCCCACCCTCAAATTTCATTTAATTGTCATGTTGTAACTCTATACCATAGACCTTGTGAAAATAATTGCATTTTGGGAATAACTCGTTTATTCTGTTGCTTAGCTAATATATAGTTTCTATGTACTTTTGTTTGTAGAACGGGAGAAAATTAGCCACTTCCGGTTTGTCGGAAGTCATTTCTAATTTTAAGTGATAAGTTTATGTATCTATATGACAACATATATGGATTCTGTGTACTTTTTTAAGAAAACATTGCAAAAAAGGCTACTTCCGGTTTTCTCAAGGTCACCACCGGTAGCCATTTTTCAAAGTCATATGTCACCTTACCTTTTGTACAAGGTCAAATGGCTTTAGAATGTTAATAATTTAAGTTATAATCAAATAACCTTATATTAAGACATTTCAGTGGCACTCCTATAAGATGCAATTAGATTATATCAGACCAAATTTATCATACCTCATTACAATAATACAGACATTTTGCACTTGTTCTTTTATATGTTTCACTCAAGTATAATAAAACCATTTTTTATTGCGTCAGTATCTTGTAAAATAGAAAACAAATTGCCGTTGACATGGGCACAGATGTGTTGCTAGGGAGAAACAACAGTCGATTTTGCAAAAATGTGCATTTAATCATTTAATATTCAAATAGTGTACAAGTGTTATAAGTACACTACATGCTAAACAGGTTTAATTTCAAATATAGATAGATTTAAGCTGTATATTAATCATATTTGATGAATATAACTCCGTCATTATATGTATCTTGCAAAGTGTTGTAAAAAATGCAAAAACAAGCAAAAGTCACAATTGAGAACTTGACCTTGACCTTGGACCTTGACCTCATTTTCTAAGTTAGGACCTAGGGGCCTCAAAGTTTTTTCATGCTGATGCTGTTCTGGAACTCATTTATCATTTATTCTTCATTTGATCATCATTTTATATTGTTAACGTTTCATTGCGTACATCGTTTTATAAAGGACAGTGCATGAATCCGCGTTACTTTCCCCTCTCTTCTAATGACGTAAACTGCTCAGCGAGTCGTGTGCACAACTGCAAAGAACATTCAGCGGACACGTTGTCCAAAAGAACAATTCGTGGCTAACCACAGCGTGACTTACCTTTAAAAACCACAGCGGGAGTTACCTTTAAAACATTACAAATCATATCTTTACATTAGCGATGAACTGTTTTAACATATTTCCCTATGTTATAAAGAAACTATGAACATTTTACCGTTGAAACTGTTCGTATCTGCGATTACACGATTTAATTCAAGACAGAACCCGACGTGTGCAAGGATATTCATCTTTTTATAATAATAAAGAACTTTAACAGCTTTATATATCTACGAACTGTTTTTCCGTATTTTTAATGGACTTTAATTATCATTGAACACAGTGTAAAATTGTATTTATATTTGTATTTTCAGTTTTTCACCATTTGGATTGGAAGTGAAATAAAAGTCAGCTCGTGATTGTTCTGTTACTTAAACCCAGTCGTCTTGGTTACACTCACTGGTCAGGCCAGTACAGATGCTATAAATAATGGTTTAATTATAGTTTTGAGGGAAATAAGAGAGATAATATGCTACTTCCGGTGAAATAAATGCCACTTCCGGTCTCATATGATAGCTTCTTTTACACTGATTACTAAAATATAAAGTTACTATATACTTTTGTATGTATAATGGGAGATATTTTGCCACTTCCGGTTTGTTGGAAGTTATGTTAAGTCTTCAGTGATCAGTTTATGTATCTAAATGACAAAATATATGGATTCTGATATTTTTATATGACAAAATTGCAAAAAGGCTACTTCCGGTTTTCTCAAGGTCACTTCCGGTAGTCATTTTTCAAGGTAATGTATCACCTAACCTTTGTACAAGTTCAAATGGCTTTATAGTGAACTTAGTTGAAGTTATAATCAAATAACCTCATATCAAGACATTTCAGGGGCACTAACTCCTATAAGATGATATTAAATTGTATCAGACTTAATGTAGCATATCTCTATTACAATAAGTCAAACATTTTGCACTTGTTATTTTATATGTATCTTTCAAAGTGTCGGAGAAAATGCAAATACAAGCAAAAGTCAGAATTGAGAACTTGACTTTGACCTTCGACCTAGAACCTCATTTTCTAAGTTAGGACCTAGGAGCCTCAAATAAATATATCCCAGGCTTATACGGTTAATTGTACCGACATATTTATTGTGTAAGGGTAGATAACTCCTATAAAATGTCATCGAATTGCTTCAATCCAAATTAGCCAAAAATTCCAGAGTATGTAACGAAAGATTTCTAAAAGGAATTTTGTCGATATCTTTTTTTGTTACGAAGGAGATGCACACAGATGATAAACAGTGAATAGGAAGATAACTCTTACAAAAAAAATGGTTCGTCTTAGCAGGGTGAAATTTAAAAGCGCATAAACTATAATATACCATATGAGAAATATCTAAGCGACATATTGCGAAACAAACATTTATCGCAAGAACAAAATTTGGCGGAAGAAAAAAAAAAAATTAAAAACCTTAAAAAAATTAAGTTTAAACTGTCATTTCAATCGTTAAATGATAGCTAATTGTACGCTGATTCCAAAAATATATGGTTTCTATACTTTTTTTTAAATAAGGGAGATGATTTGTTACTTCCGGTTTGAAAAATGTTACTTCCGATAATATTTAAATATTTACTTGACACTGATTCCAAAAATATCTGGTTCTATATACTTTTATATTTATCAAGTACCAAAAAAAGCTACTTCCGGTTTACACAAGGTCACTTCCGGGTTTTTTTTTCGAGGTTAAATGGTTTGATACCTTTTGCCAAAAGTCTCGTGGCTATATCATGTATACATATGAGGTAAAACCAAAGGTCAAAATCTAGAACGTCAAATTAAGCTATGACCTTGAGATCAATTTCAAGGTCATAAACCAAGGACCTCAAATCATAAGACCATAGGTCTTAATTATATTTGGTTAATCAGTTATATCACCATACCCGTATTTTTTAAATACAAGAGGGGAGAAAACTCACATTTACGTTCAACGTTCCCTTGCAATCAAAATTTACGTGTTACGACATGTCGCAACTAACAATTGAGAAAAAATAATTTGTCGATATCTTATACGGTTTCAATAATTAGAATATGACTTTGACCTTTGACCTAGACCTAATTTTCATTTTTTTGGACCAAGGACCTCAAAAATGCATAAGGGGAATTAACTATCATATGGAGCGTTCATATTGCTTCAGTCAAAATAGGACAAATCATGCGAAGGATATTACAAGCAATTTTATAAAATAGATTTGTAGTTTTCTTTTACGGTTGCGAAGGAGAAGTGGACACAAGGAAAACAGTGTTTGGGAAGATAACTCCTACAAAGAAAAGTATTCGGTTACGCATAGATTACCTTAGCCGTATTTGGCACAACTTTTTGGAATTTTGGATCCTCAATGCTCTTCAACTTTGTACTTGTTTGGCTTTATGAATATTTTGATATGAGCGTCACTGATGAGTCTCATGTAGACGAAACGCGCGTCTGGCGTACTAAATTATAATCCTGGTACCTTTGATAACTATTTACGCAGTGTAAATTTCAAAAGCGCAAAAACTGTTCGATATAATATACCAAATATCTAAGCGACATATTGCGAAACAAATATTAATCACAAGAACAAAATTAGGCGGAAGAAAAAAAAAAATTAAAACCAATTGTTCAGAGAACAATTGAAAGTTTCTTCATACTAATTCGATAAATAATGGTTTAATTATATTTTTGAGTGATGTAAGGGAGATCAAATGCTACTTCCGGTGAAATGAATGTCACTTCCGGTCTCATATGATAGCTTCTTTTCTTTTGCTTGTCATTTTTCAAGGTCATTTGTCACCTTACCTCTTGTACAAGGTCAAATGCCTTTATAATGAACTTATAAGATGCCATTTAATTGTATCAGACTTGCTGTTCAGTGTGAGCCAAGGCTCAGTGTTGAAGACCGTACCTTGACCTATAATGATTTACTTTTATAATTATGACTTGGATGAAGAGTTGTCTCATGGCACTCATACCACATCTTCCTATATCTAGTAGGTGTTTTTGTCGTTTAATTGCTGTCTTATTGAGGTATAACACACATCTCCTACAGTTTTAATTCCGTTTGATATACGATGTAAATCGTTTAATGAATTTGCCAAAAGGAAGATTAACCGAGAAGAGATGTACATAAATTTATTGTGCATTTAGTAAACAAAACAAACAAAAAACGTTTAACTTTTCAATATTTAACCCCCCCTCCTCATATTGTTCATCTTTATTCATTCTGAAGACATGTCCCATCAAAACGAAGTCTGATTGATTTTCAACTTACTTATAAACCCATATGCCTTAGGAATTCCTGCATCCACCCCTTCACACATTAAAATGAATAATTCATAAAACAATCAATAATCAATAGATATGTACACAATTACAAATATATAATATATACACAAGCATGAAAACAGACTGTAGAACTAGCATGGCAAGAATGTCATAAAAAAGTGTGTCTACTCATTTTGTTTTATGATAAAGAGATTAGCACATTTCATCTTAAAGCTTTCTATATGTCTTAAATCCTTTATATCATGTGGCAAATTATTCCGAATGATTAGATCAGAATATTGAAAAGTCTTTTTGAAGTATTCAGACTTTGGCCTTGGTATATGAAGATATCCAGATGTTATTGACCTAAGAGAATAACTATATAGATCACTGCATGCAGAAAATTTACTTGTAAGATAATCTGGCGCTAGTCCATTCATACATTTAAACATTAAAATGGCTTGAAAATATTATATCCGAGTAAAAATTGTCATCCAATTAAGTTCTTTCAACATTGATATTGATGGATAATCAAAAGGCGTATTCAAAATTAATCTTGTTGTGCGCTTTTGTAGTTTATGAATCCGCTCAATGTTGCAATTTGCGGTAAAACCCTATATGGTGTGTTGCGATCCCGAGTATAACTAAAGACCGATATATACCTTAGATGGTCGTTCCTGCAGTCAGGAACGGCCGATTGCTCTTCTTGCCAGAATAGTCGTCTGTATTGGCCATTGTATTCAACCGGAAGAGAATGGTTTCTGGGTAGTGCTTCGGACATCTTTCTGATGACCTAAAACTAACCCTCCGGATACTACACTTGCAACAATAATCAATTATTGGTAATATATAACTATTATAAAAAAGGATAAGACCTTTGCGAGGTACTTAGTATCGTTTTAATCTTTTTAGCAGGTATAATCTGCTTGAAAATATTTCACATACTTTATCTATGTGAATTTATCATGATAGATTTGTATCAATATGGATACCAAGAAGTTTTCCCACTTCTACATTGTCAATGCAGTTTGATTTTGCGATAATATACACAAGACATATATACAATTCTCAAGTTTTTTTTCCGATCCCATAAGCATACATTTAGACTTCATGTTATTTATTTTCATATTGTTTTAGCACACCATCCAATTACGTTTTCAAAGTCTTTTTTTAAATAAGAGTTAAAGTTTGAAATAGATTTGGACGATATATGCAAATTTGTGTCATCTGTATATAATCCAGACTCTGTGTGTTCTAATTTAAACGGGAGATCATTTATATAGATTAAGAATAATAAAGGTCCCAATATGGAACCTTCTGGGACACCAAATGTTACCTTATAGTATCCTGATTCAGTTGTTCCAATTTTAACCTTTTGCAATATATTTGAGAGATAGGATGAAAATCACTTGACAAAGTGATCATCACATTTATATAAATTAAGTTTCGATAATAAGATGTTATGATTAACAGTGTCAAATGCTTTTTTTAAAATCTAGAAATAAAACAGCAGTGAAATTGCCTTTGTCAAATTCTTCTAACCATTTGTCAATTATTTTGATAAGTGCTGTGTGGCATGAATGTTTTTCTTTAAATCCAGATTGTTGTTGTACTAATAGTTTGTATTTATTTAAAAATGAATACAACTGTTTAAACACAGTCCTCTCAAAAATCTTGGACACTGTAGGTAAAATCGAAATAGGACGATAATTGTTAGGATCATCCTTAAAAGTAACATAATAGACGTAACAGGATAGACAATTTCTTCAATTTTTAACGCAGTTGTGAAATACCTTGCATGTTACAGGTCAAAAGTACAGAAGTTAAAAATAAACACGATATTTAAATGGAAAACACCGTAAAAATATTTCATTCTAAATAAAGATAGTAACATCTTACATTGAATAAAATTGAGAATGGAAATGGGGAATGTGTCAAAGAGACAACAACCCGACCAAAATAAAAAAAACAACAGCAGAGGGTCACCAACAGGTCTTCAATGTAGCGACAAATTCCCGCACCCGGAGGCGTCCCTCAGCTGGCCCCTAAACAAATATATACTAGTCCAGTGATAATGAACGCCATACTAATTTCCAAATTGTACACAAGAAACTAAAATTAAAATTATACAAGACTAACAAAGGCCAGAGGCTCCTGACTTGGGACAGGCGCAAAAATGCGGCGGGGTTAAACATGTTTGTGAGATCTCAACCCACCCCCTATACCTCTAACCAATGTAGAAAAGTAAACGCATAACAATACGTACATTAAAATTCAGTTCAAGAGAAGTCCAATGTCAGAAGATGTAACGAAAGAAAATAAACAAAATGACAATAATACATAAATAACAACAGACTACTAGCAGTTAACTGACATACCAGCTCCAGACTTCAATTTAACTGACTGAAAGATTATGATTTCATCATATGAACATCAGGCACAATCCTTCCCGTTAGGGGTTTAGTATCATACCATCAAAACATATATGAGAAGAACATAACCCGTGTCATGCCAACAACTGTTTTTAGAATTCCGATGCAAAGACCTTATCAGTGACTCAATATTAACGCCAAAATATGCAATCTTTAATGACTTGACAACAGTATCGTAATTATATCCCTTCTTAATAAGTTTATTCAAAGGTTTTGTAAGTTTCTGAGGTGAATACTGACACCTTTGTGCTTTATAATGAATATTTCCATAAAAAATTGGATGTGAAATACCTGAACGTATTAGAAGTCTGCATGTTGAGCTATATTTATGAATGATGTCTTTATACCGATGATAAAATTTAGTAAATGTTAATGACTAGTTTGTGATATCGAAAACCCTGGTGTAATAATTTTTCAGTAATACATAAATTTCTCTCGTTAAAATCTAAAACATTGTTACATACACGAGCGAATCGTACAAGTTGAGATATATAAACACCGTAAGATGGTGACAAGGGAATTTCACCATCTAAAAACGGATAATTAACGATAGGAAATGAAAAATCATCCCTTTTATCATAAATTTTAGTATTCAGCTTTCCATTAGTGATATAGATATCAAGATTGAGAAAAGGGCAGTGGTCATTGTTAGTATTAGCTTTATTTAAAGTAAGTTCAACAGGATAAATTTCATTAATATACATACTGAAGTCGTCATTATTGAGAGCCAAAATATCATCCAAATATCTAAAAGTATTATTAAATTTGTTTATCAGATGTTGTTTCGATGGGTCTTTGCTTATTTTTGTCATAAATTGTAACTCATAACAATACAAAAACAGGTCCGCAATAAGTGGTGCACAGTTAGTCCCCATTGGAATTCCGATAATCTGACGATATACGGAATCCCCAAAGCGAACAAAAATGTTATCTAGTAAAAATTCTAGGGCATATATATCAAAGCATGTCCAATTAACATAGTTTTTTTTGTTTATTGCTACTAAAAAATGACCTAAAAGAGTTTGAACATATATATTCACAATCTGATTTTTTGAATGCCCATTTAATTAGGTGTGTGAATTTTTTCTTAATGAGAATGTGAGGCAATGGGGTATACAGGGTAGACAAATCAAAACTTTGAACAGATTCAAAATCACCAATATAAGCATGCAATTTATCAAGTACTTCCAACGAGTTCTTGACACTCCAAAAATAATTTATTCCACTATTTTCGAAGGCCTTATTTGAACAATTTATTATCAGGATTTTAATTGTACCAAGTGTGCTGGTAAGAAGAATAGACAATTTAGTAGTTGAACAATGTCTTGAAGATGAAATAAATCTATATTTGTAAGGGGTTTTGTGTAGCGTCGGAAGCCAATACATAGTTTGGACTTTCATTGTATTTGGCTCTGCTTGTAAAGCGGTGGCTAAAAGTTTATGTTTGTTACAGATTTCGTTTTCTGAAAATGGAGTCAGTTGGAATGTTGGTGAATTGGTGATTTCCTTTTTCAGAACCTCAATGTAAAATTTACGTCAAACAATAATAATATTGTTAACAGCTTTATCGGCCGGGACAAAAACAAATTCCTTGGCTAGTTCTTTTAGTTTATGTTTAAAACACATTTCTCATGGATTTGCAAGTGGGAGTGTTTAAATGAAAGTTTGTATTATTTTGAGTCAGGACATTAATAACAAACACGATATACATTAGATCTATTGTATTAAGATTAGAATATATTCAAATCTGCTTTTTCGTAATTTATGTGCATAGTGTCAGAGTAACACATTTCAAATTATTTTGTTCCCTATTTTCTGATCGCCTTGATATCTGCAAAAGGGATTTTTTAGAATTTTAATAATAACTCTAAAGAAAAATCGTAGCTTCTTTATTATTATATGTACGTCCCCTCTCGAAAATCAAATGGTTGCTGCCTAAATGGAAAAACTATTAGTTCAAAATATTCCTCCAGATATATATCAACTAATTAAGGGACTATACGCAGATTTAGAATCTAATTTACATCTATAAGACATATATTCTCCCAAGGCTTCTACATGGTTTAGAAATACCAAGGATTTGTATAGTAATACAAATCCTTGGAAATACTACCACTTTCAAAAGGACAAATTGAAATACTCGAAACATTTCATAAAAATACCTTGAGACATAATCAACCTCTACCCAAAGAACAGCTCCATCAGTAATATATCTACTCTTCGGAGCAATACCAGTTGAAGGAGAACTTCACAAGCGGCATATATCTATGATCTACTCTTTATTATCGGATAAAATCCAACTTCAAAGCAGTCTGCTTACTAAACAGTGGGAAAGCCAGTGACATTGAAGAGCTACTTCCGGTAGTCCCGCGGGAAAGGGGACATAATCTAAAAATTTTGAGGTGGCGCTGTAACCAGCGTGTAAACAAAAACGTAGCCTGTACTTCAGACAATAAATTTATTAAAACAACTTATCATCCATCAGTATTTGAGGTTAAATTTTCATTAGAATAGATTTTGTTAAATGACTGTAAAAAAAATCATTAAAATAATTGTTTCGTTATTGAAATATGACAAAAAAGGTTTCGACCTCCTTTCACTTCCAAAAAACCGCGGGTAATTCCCCCGTCTAGAAATATCTGACACAATTGCATCCTAAAGCTTTTCATTGGTTGAGATATAAATACATGTGACCTAGATAGAAAAAGGCACATGACAATACCAATAACTTCCCGTCACTATTTGTCTTGTTTACATAATTAACGCTTGAAAAGGGGGGTAAAAAACGACATTTTCCAGGCATTTTTGGAATTATTTCATCGCAAAATGGAGCACTAGAACTACCAATTACCCGTTTCAAACAACACAAATGATAAGAACAATGCAATAGGATAATGTTTTCTCGAATTCAAACATATTTTAGTAGAAAATGGTGAACTATTGAATGAATTGTTCGGTCTTTTGTTGATTTGCCCTTGTTGCTCAGACTTGCAAAATCAATTATTTGTTTTTGATATGAAATCATTATGCAGTATGTAACATATTTTAGTTCCTACACTGAGATTAGTTTTGTGTTTCACAGTTAGTTCAGTTGACTGCTGCTCCCCTCCCCCTTTTTCCTTCTTTCAAGGAAACAAAACCATTAAACACATGCCAGATGAAAAGTTAATCTCTACATCTCTACACAACAGACTCAAACAAGATATCTATATGCAAGCCAGGAAAATCTTTAGGGTAGTTGTGTTGTATACATAAATATTAAATAAAAGAATTTATCCAGCCTTACAAGGGTCCCAAATATTAAATGGGTCTTATTGTTCTTATTTCACAACTTGGACATTTTTAGCCATATGTTCACAACTCGGACATTTTTAGCCATATGTTCACAACTCCTGAGTTGTTAGTATTAATTCATTCCTTTTATGGGTGTATATATAAGCCATGTACATGTATAACTATTGATCAATCAGCAGAACACTATCCCATAAGTCTCCGTTCATATATTGAGATCACCCCTAGTTTTTGGTGGGGTTCGTGTTGTTTATTCTTTAGTTTTCTATGTTGTGTCATGTGTACTTTTGTTTTTCTGTTCGTCTTTTTCATTTTTAGCCATGGAGTTGTCAGTTTGTTTTAGATTTACGAGTTTGACTGTCCCTTTGGTATCTTTCGTCCCTCTTTCATGTTAATACATGTATTGTATTCAGATATCGCAGATCAAATTTATTCGTTCTTTGTGTAATCATACGTTTTTTGATTGAGTTAAGTCTGCTAATTGATATTTTATCGTATGTTTTTATATGTTGTGATGTTATGCTATTGTTTCAGAAAAAGGGAGAAGGTTTGGGCCCATTAAAACGTTTAATCCCGCTGCAAATGTTTGCACCTGTCCTAAGTCAGGAATCTGATGTACAGTAGTTGTCGTTTGTTTATGTAATATATACGCGTTTCTCGTTTCTCGTTTTGTTTATATAGATTAGACCGTTGGTTTTCCCGTTTGAATGGTTTTACACTAGTAATTTTGGGGCCCTTTATAGCTTGTTGTTCGGTGTGAGCCAAGGCTCCGTGTTGAAGGCCGTACTTTAACCTATAATGGTTTAATTTTTAAATTGTTATTTGGATGGAGAGTTGTCTCATTGGCACTCACACCACATCTTCCTATATCTATATGACTTAAAGTGGAATAAAACAAAGGCCAAGTTGCTTGTAAGATCAAACTTGAAGATGCCTTGTATATGTCTCACTGATTTTGCTGGTTCTGTTTTATATTATTAAAATTAGTGTTAAACCCCACACACCTCTTATTTCATACCGGTACTATTCTTTCAACATGAGTCTCTCACAGTGGACATTTTAGGTACTGTAAATTCAAAGTTATTGTGAAGTTTTTATTAATGCAACAATGTGACTGGATGAATATCTCATTAAAAAGAACTTATATTCTGATAGCTTATATCAATCTGATTAAAATACAGTGAATTTTGCATTTTAGATCATTCTTCAAAGATAGCAATAAAAATGCACACAATACTCTTTGAATTTACAGTATTAAAAAACCAATGTTTTACACAAATCATGTGATCCCATGTGGGAAAAGAACACTTGGGCATATAATTCTTAATTCTACATGTTGAGCAGGATCAACTTTCTCATTCAGAGCACCTAAGATCACCTTTATTTTTGTGCAGTTAATTTTGATTAAGAGTCGTGTGATCCATGTCGTAAAGTAGACACATGATTGTCTTGTGAATGTCTTCGATGTTTTTTTGTGTGATGGTTTTATCCAAGTTTTCAACTTACAGTTAATTGTCCTTTAATAACATCCACCTATATATCAGTAATACATTGAAACTTGACCATGCAAATCCCCAACTTGTGATTAAACATGAAATAACTTTTTATGTTGATAGATTGTCATTGTAAAACAAATTGGAAAACCAATCGGGCTACATCCCACTGCAAATGTTTGCACCTGTCCTAAGTCAGAAAGTTGATGTACAGTAGTTGTCGTTTGATTATGTAATTTATACATGTTTCCTGTGGTTTATTTTGTATATAGATAAGAAGGCTCCATGTTGAAGGCCGTACCTGGACCTATAATGGTTTACTTTTATAAATTGTTATTTGAATTGAGAGTTGTCTCATTGGCACTAATACCAAATCTTCCTATATCTATAAACATTGGACATAGTTGTTTTGCACCGATTATTTAC
Organism: Mytilus edulis; assembly: GCA_019925275.1. Taxonomy (NCBI): domain Eukaryota; kingdom Metazoa; phylum Mollusca; class Bivalvia; order Mytilida; family Mytilidae; genus Mytilus; species Mytilus edulis. The sequence continues at coordinate 3,387,887 of CM034360.1, read as the reverse complement.
CATTTATACAATGGTTTGGTGGATGGGTTGGTTTTGGATATAGGTGATAGAAATTACTTGCTAACACTTAGTTTATCCAAATAGAACACTAAAGCATACATAAGATTCAATTTTTATTAAACTAAAAACCAAGAGTTTGTTTTTTTTAAAATGAAAGAAAAAAAAAATACACCAGCTACATTATCAAGTTTAATACATTTAATATTTAATAAAAGAATGTAATAAAAGTCCTTTTCAATTTTCCATATAAAAATGGAATTTGATATGATTGGCAATGGGACAATGTCCTTTTGTATCAGTCCTATGGATCATAATCCAATAACTTGCAGATAATTTAGTCACTGTACTTGACAAATGAATGTCAAGATAAAAACTACAAACTGAATAACTAGCATTAATACACAGAATGAATAGCATTCACAATTATAGGGTACTTAGGGTGCAATACCGTCTTTCCCCAAAACATAGACAGAATGACCAGCATTCACAATTATAGGTACTTAGGGTGCAATACCGTCTTTCCCCAAAACATAGACAGAATGACCAGCATTCACAATTATAGGTACTTAGGGTGCAATACCGTCTTTCCCTAAACAAAATATAATGACTAGCATTCAGTTACAGAAACAGTAGTCTTTCCTTGCAGGAAGAAAATCCCAAATAGTGACTCATATTATATTTTACATTTTAGGTTGACTTTTTGTCAAAATTTGTTTCAACTACAGTAATTGTCAACATAGAAAATTTATTCAAGAATTTATATCCTTGAAGTTAGTACCTTTTGATCTTGTTTTATCAAATAGGCTCTGCTGAAAATGATAAATGTAGCTGTGTGTATATTTATAAACAAAAATAAGTTAAAGGATGAAAAATATAAAAATAATGTAAAAATGACGCATATGTAAATAAAAATTTAAATAAGTAAAATGAAACATGTAAATACAAATCTAAATGAGTAAAATTAATCATATGTAAATAAAAATTTAATAAGTAAAAAAATAAATAAACTTTTAGAAATTAAACAAAAAAACTTAAGACTTTGAATCTAAATAAAAAATAAAAACGCCAATAACGATATATCTTAAAAATGTAAGATGCATTAATGTTAAAAAGTCTGTGTGAAACATCATCTACGTGTGAAACACCATCTACGTGTGAAACATCAGCTACATGTGAAACATCAGCTTCGTGTGAAACATCCTCTAATGTCAAATAGTCCTCTGTTTCATAAATCCTCAAAACTGAAATGTTCTTCATTCCTAGTGTTATCTGTAAATATAAAAGATACATAAATAAGAATTATTTTCAACTTCTAATTAAAGCAAGTATTAGTTAACTGTTATAAAATTATAGTCATATTCTAATTGTCTACTGATTCTTTATAATGCAGTCCAACAATAATGATTAGTTTCACATTTCAAAATGAATGTTTCTAATTTCACTCAGACTTTTTAAAATATATTTGTAATCCTCATTTTAATCAAACTAAAATAAATTTTATTGTAATAGTAAATAAACAAGAGTAAATAAGCTTTAATAGAATATATATAAACAAATTAGACTAAGGATGTAAATAAATCACCCATGTTTATGCCTTTATATGATATGTCTAAAGAGAACATAACCATCACGGTCCATGATACAACTAAATATTACATATATACTCAAAGACATTATTCTATGAATTTATAAATATACTTGATCTTTAATTGACCACTTTAACACATCAAATTTTTTTTATTATAAAAATCATGTCATATATATATTTATAAATAACAAAGTTAAACTTCATTTTGTAACATTATATTATCAATTCTGTTTACTAAAATGCAACATGTAAGAATGTTACAATAATAATTAATTAAAACAATAACTCCAACGAACAATAATGCAGCCACTTAAAATTAATTTGCAGTTGTTAAGATTTACTCCTTACTTTACTTGTGGAGATGCCAAAGCAGTAATGTGTCTACATGAAGGTTGCAAATTTAAACCCTCCTCGTGTGGGTTGGCTCAACTGCACTATCTTAATAGACTAGGGCGACTCCTAATGACGGATTATTTATGAGCATTCTTAATTCTAGTACCAATAAAAACTGGCTAGCACAACATATAAAAAGTGGTGTTAAACATCAACAAGCAATTCATTAGATATATATTATATCTATCTATAATTTGTGGTTTTTTTTTAGTCCTACTTATTGAACCTTTCAATTTTCATCCCTAAGATTGATTTTAGCTCTATTGGTAAATGCTATTTCAAAATAGTTCTGAGCCAAGTATCAATGCAAATAAATTTTAAGTAGACTAATATTTTAAATATAAGAACAAAGCACAATTTGCAATCAAAAAAATTCAAATCAACAATAACATGAATAATTCTCTTGCGCAGACAGATTTTTAAAGAAATCTGTTATAAAGCAAACTGTTAATCATATGAATATATGTACATGCACAATGAATTCCATATTAGGACCATGTGGGCTCTCATTATTATGTGGTAACTTTAGCCATTATTTGTTTCACATTATAACACTGGGCTAGTACATGTATACAATTCGAAACTTTAATTTCCTTCCCAGATCAGTCATAAATAATATAGCTAAATTGCAATCAAACAGGACTTTTGGATTCTAAATAGATTCATATTAATGGTTTTGTATAATCAATATTATTTCCATTTTTCAGTAGATGTCTGTTAGGGACTAAATATGATATAGAATGTCTTCTCTGTTTAAGCTTTACACACATCAATTAGAAAACAACTTTTAAAATATAAGTTCTCCTTTAGTAATGTGTGTGTAAATTTCAGTCCCTGTTTCATAAGCATTATATACAACAAAAAAACATTTCATAAAACATAATATTCTATTTATGTAAGCAATATTTACATATAGATATAATAACATAAAATAACACTAAGATATTTACATAGATTGAGTGCAACTGACCTGAAAAGACTTTCACATAAAGTAAATATACCACCATTATATGGAAATATTCTAAAGTCATAATAATACTAACAATTGTATCATAATGTATTCAATAATACATTAGAGACAATTAAAAACTATATTAAATATAACAAGAAACCTAAGCAGATACTAATCAACTATGTTTTGTTCATATAAAAAGTAATACTGGGATTTGTCAAATATAAAAAATTCATTGAATATATAGAGTATCCTGGTTGTAACATCATGAGCAGTCACATATCCACCCCTGTGGACAACGTATCATGATGACATAAAGGAATTCAAATTCATTTGATAACAAAAACAAAGTTAAAATGGTGTGACATTAAAATAAAGATGTCAGATCAGTAAATTATGTTGGTCACAATTTTATGTAAATTTAACTTGTATAAATATTTACATAGTAGAATAGTCACCAAAGAGACTATACATGTATCTTTAAGATAATTTAAATCAACTGTGCATGTGACAGCCATAAATTTGTATTTGGACTATTAAAATCAATAGATCATTATTTAATGGAAATATGAATAACATATCCCGGTTCTAACATCATGAAAAACCATATATCCACAATGATGGACAACTTATCATGATGACATTTAGGAAAACAATTTTGAAAAAAATATAATAACATCTATAGATCTTTAATGCCTAGGCTATATAACATTTGTTGCAAATAGTCCATTTGCCAATTACCAATTTGATTCTGTTATTACACACTTTTTAAGCAAATTACTTCCCTTTGTCAATCATAGACTGGTTCCATACCGGAAAAAATATTGGCTTTAGCCTGAATGCAAAGCATGATGAATTGAAAGAGATGTATCGGTGGTTAAACAATTTTTTCACGCAAATTAATTTCTGATGTCAATAGTATTTTGTTAAACAACAAATTAATGTTATTAAAAGATTTGAAACCCTTATAAATTACTCACATTACGCACAGATCATATATTTGCTTTTTCTGCTAGCTCTGCATTGTAAATAAAAATTAATGTCCCTCACAAGGGAGACAACTTTTTTAAGGGATCTCTAATTACAGGGTCATTTACGGAAATTGGCAAATAGCCTATTGAATGCCAATAAAATTCCATATAAGTTCATATAATTATATGCCGTCAGTTTGAACCTAATTAAAAACTACTATCTATTGATGCCAATAAATATAACATGGTACAGAATTGACTTTTAAATTGTGACCAATACTTGGGTCATTAAGATTGATAAATATATGACCTAAAAGCTGAAAATATAAAAAGTTGTACAGAAACTGCAGTCTGGTGAAAAATTAAATATCTCAAATTAGGGAAAACAATAAATGTAATGGAAATTTTGTGCCTCTACCAAGTCGAGGGTTCATTTCATTCTTAGATGGATCATATGTTCACAATCTATGTTGTCTGTTATGGTGTCCAATATTTTTTTGTAGTAGATATAATTCATTGGATGTATAGTTTAACTATATAATATAAACAAAATGAAGAACAGCAATTAAAGCATTATTTCCTTTTTTCACTGGGCAAGGCTCCATGTTGAAGGCCATACATTGACCTATAATGGTTTACTTATTTTTAAATTGTTATTTGGATGGAGAGTTGTCTCATTGGCACTCACACCACATCTTCCTATATCTATATACTGATTTTACGTGATGTATGGATGTCCATATCCTTTCTCTATAAAATATATTCTATAAAACAAATATGTAACATAATTACAAGTCTTCTGATGCAAGATAAAACATATCAAGGTCTGAAAATAGATGTGCTTCGGCAGGGTCATCAACATCATCATTATCATCATCATCATCATCATGATCATCATCTATCTCAACATCACTAATTTCATCTGATAACATATCAGAGAGAGAAATATCTAAGGTGTCCGACTTATCTGACAGATTTACACAATTAATGCATTTACATCCAGGACCACAAAAACCATCCTTAGAATCAGACTTAGATTTTCTGCATTTGCAGCGATTAGTGGAACAACCTGTCTTACAAGAACATCCCTTTGTGTACCACTGAACTGTCTGCTCTACTTTCTGAAAATTTCCTTCAGTGTCCCATATACATTCAAGTAAATTATTACTTACCTTCCATCCAAAATCTGAAAGAGGGGAGAGCTGAAGGAAATTTTCAGAAGCTTGTACCCAAAACTGAAATACCCAGCTTGATCTTAGCCAATGAAATTTCAATGCCTCAGAATTAGGCATGATTTCCTGTTCTGAAAGGACTCTTTCCCACATTTTTTCCCTAATTTGAGATATTAACAGTCAGGGGACTTACTTAAACAAGTGATTTTCTAAATCACTGATTCAAGTAACATTATTTCCATAAAGGTTGGAAGTTAGAGTTGTCTTTCTTTAATAATCACCTATTTAAGTAGTACAAATTAATCACTAGAAGAAGTGATTTAATATTAGTGTAGCTTTAAATATAGAATACTAATGATCCAGGGACTAATTATGTTTCTAAACTTATCAGAACCAACATCTGTGTTGTCTAGGATGACCAGGTCATTTCAGGTGATGACCTTGTACTGAATCTAGGATAATGACATAAAAATCACTTGTTTAAGTATCAGACCTCAATTTCCTTCCCAAAAATCACTTCTTTAAGTATCATTCTTTTAATAACCCCCACTAATTTCAACACCCCCGAACAGTGAAATTTTTATCGCGAACAGTAGAATTTTATTACATAATCTGAAAGATGAAACCTTGAACTTCACAGGAAAAATACTCCCACTGCTGTGAAAAATCTTTGAAGAAAGTATCAGTTCATTATGTAAAGCCATTATTATAGCATTTTTTCAACTAAAATAGAATTTTAAGGTAAATGATAGCATCAAAGGCATAAACCTTGCTACTTAAAAGAAGCAAAAAGTTCATATTTTTTTAATTTTACTAATTAAAAGATGTTATTTAAACCTATGTGTTTAAAATTTTGAAAAAACTACAAAATTCCAATTTGTGACAAAACCTCAAATTTGCTACTCAAATAAGTGATTTAAAAATCACTTATTTCAGTAAGTCCCCTGACTGATTAATAATACATGTTTATCATGAATATTTTGACCATGAAGACTGTCATATAAGGATTTCACAGAAGTCAGTGGCAAAAATGCAGTGGAATATTTAGAAAAATACACTGCTGATATCAATCTATAAAATGCAAACAGTGCACCTTCTGAATCAAAATCTAACAAACATGCAGTTTCTGTACCAGTGATAAATGTAGCATTCTTCCTAAATACATCAAAAAAGGTTTTCTTTCCAAAACCTTTAAAATATGAGACGTAGTCACAACCACTGTATATATACAGCAATTGTATACATGACTCAATATCTTGAATACCCTGAAAACAAATATCATTCTGTAAGGCTACAGAAAATTCATTCATATTAATAAAAAGTTTTTCATATGGGGAATCTTTTAACTGTACATACAGTGACTTATCACTGTTTTTTACAAGAGAGAGACCTATGAAATAAACATCAGTGTCTGGACTATAAATGATAACTGTTTGAGCAGTGGAATTAACTGCATGAAGCCACACTCTAGTGTCAGCCTCTTCATGGTCACCTGATGCTATCATGTATTCTATTGATGTATTAGAAATAGCAAGTCTAGCCTGATCTTTATACTGGTTATCAAATCCACCACCAGTTATGAATGAGCATTCAGAATTTAAAAATTTCTGATTTGCAAATGTAAGGAAGTGCTCTGAAATAAAATTTACTAGAAGCCTTTTCTGTTTACGGACTGACAGAAAGGATCTCCAGTTAGAGGGTAAATCAGTAGCAGGAGATAATTGATCAAATTCAACAGTTTGATCAGATATATCTCTTCTGGATCTTTCAATGTCTTTAGGACTGGTACCCTGTCTGTTTGGGTGATCAAATACCAAATGAACCTCAGTTGCCTTAAACTGAAAGTGGGGTCGTACAACCCACTTATCAAACAGAAACCGTGCATAATCTAAAAATGTTTTATGCACAGACAGGGGGATGGTGTTTATAATAAACATTCCATCTATTACATAGGCTATATCAGTATTAAGTGGGGGTGGGGGTAAACTTGAAATAAAGGATACTGGATACATCTTCTTAAATACAGAAGTAGCCCAAGATTTTTGACCTTTTTCTGGTATTCCATCTGCATCACATATTGCCCTGGGTAATTGCAGAAACTGGTCTAAATCTGAAACAGCTTTGTTCGAAAATTTGGAAAAAGCTATTTTTTTTCTCAGGCAGGAAATAACTGTCTTGTGATCTTTTATTTCCTTCTTCTGTTTAGTAACAGTGACCTTGGGAGCAGAAAATGTAATAAGGTTTCTTCTTCTTCTTGGGGGGGCTTTTTTAGAAGAAGAAGCTACCAAAAAACACTGGACATAATTTATAAGGTCCTCATGTCCATACCGTCTGTAATTCAATAGGCTGTCTGACTGTTCGTCTGTTGCATTAATGTCCAAAAAAATGTGGTGTAGAGTTTTTTTATCATCTGAAATAAATAATGTGGACTGCTCCAACTGAGAAAAGTATTCATTTATATTTCTCTCTTGTAATTGTACATATGGGACAGTCATTTCAGTATGATGGGGAGAATTCTCTGTTAAACCCTAATTGGGTTTTTAAATTATCAAGTGTTTCTGCTCTGTATGGCAGATAATAGGTTAATGTTGCCAGTGAAGACTGGCTGAATGAATTTAAAGCATTCTTTGTTTTCAAATTAATTTGCATCTCATGAGCTTCATCAAGAGCTACAGAGAAATAATTTTCCCCAGAAATGGAAACTGAGAAACACCCTTTTTGAAAAAAGTCCAAAACATCAGGCGGGAAGTTTTGTAAATCTGCAAGGTGATAAGGTATCATCCTTAAATAGTTATGCTTGTCAAAGGCATGAAACAAGCAAGCCAATTGTTTCAAGCATGCATTTCTCAGTTCCCAGTTTCTGGTTCTAATAGCCATATAAAAACCAAGATAATTCAAAAAATCAGTATGAATAAAAGAATCCCAAAAAGAGAACGTGTCACTTTTGGAACTCTGGTCATATCTCCAATTTGTAAATTCTGATAGGAGATCATTTGAAAATGCAGAAAAAATCTCTATTTTCTGAGAACATATTTGGATCCACAAAGAATCAATATCACAATTATTTGTCTCATCAACAGAATTTATATTCATAGAAGAAAAAATATCCTCTATTATGTGTTCAAAAGAGGTTTTACATTCTATGATTTTATCTGAAACTGAAAGAAAAGAACTAACCTGGTACCTCAACATAGCTTCCCATACTTGTAATAAAAATCTATGGGTTACAGCAAATTTAGTACAATCAGTTAAAATTCTGTATGTAGAGCCATGATGTAATTTGGATGCAAGTTGTTTCAGACCAGCATCCAAATACACTTTCATAAATATTGGCAATAGATTTTTGAGTATGTGCCAATCCCCTGGGTATGGAAGCACCCAGGACAAGTTTGCACCATACTCACTCTTTAACTTAATCAAATGGTCATAACTTTTGCCATCCCCTACTACAACAATATATTTGCACGATTTACCAATTTCAAATTTATCGTGCAAAATGTTAAGAACCTTTAAAACTGTTTCCTTTTTGTCGGCAGCATCATCTAGAACAGCAACAGATGTAAAATCAGACTTCTCAGTTTTTTCTGACGGAATGGAAAGAAAAGTTTTAATTCCAGGTATCTGTATCTGTTTGTCATGTAACAAACATTTGGTAAACCCATACCTATGTACCAAGTCAGTGAATTCAGTAAAAGAGGCAGCTTCTCTAGGTGTAACATCCAAAAATGAAGCAGTCAAGTTTTCAAATTGATTCCCCTGGCCCGATCGGGAGGGTCCAATTTTATCATCTGGATTTACAATAGACTGAATAAAGTCGCATGTTAGGGAACGATCTCTAGATAACGCTGTGGAAGTTGAAACTTTATCAACAATAGCAACAGCACTTGAAATTAAGTCTACCTCACATGAACTGCTTTTAATGTCTGAAGTAATAATATTAGCTTCAGATGAAATACCATTAACAAGCAAAGGAACAGCACTATCATCTAAATCAGTACCACAAGACTCAGAACTGCTGATACTAGTAAGTAAAGAAGGACAAGGAGTTACTGCCTGTATGGTTGTTCCATGAAAACCACTCTTATCTTTACCTACACCAACAACAGAATAAGACTGATTTTTATCTAAGTTATCAAAACTAGCTACAACAAAACTGTTTGAAGTAAGAAACCTTTGCTGCTGTTCTAACTGCCTACATCTGTTAGTAATGTACCTTCTTAAGGAATCTTTTGACACTCCAAGACCTAGTCTAGCATTTATTGATAGAAATGTAGACGAGGCATTAGAGAACTTGTCACAAATATCAGTCACGAGAAGATGTAAAGGTTGTACACACTGAGCATTTTGACAATTAAATATACAGCTACACATATACAATCTTGGAAATGCTCTATTTACATTAAATGGAGTCTCAATATAATGATGATCCCATGATGCAACAGTTTTTACAAATTCTTTGTCCTCTTTGTCAGTTGCACTCAACCTATATAAAAAGTTCCACAGAACTGGGGGAATCTGATTTATTTCATGCTTAGCATCAAAAGCATGTATATCAGGCAAACATGAGTTTGCGGTCTTACCTGTGGTATATGATTTAACAAAAGACCTCAATATTTGTAGTGCTTCACTCAAAATTTCATGTTTCGGTGTAATTTTATTTTTCATAGCTATAATGGTAGAATTTTTTTCTATCAACTGTTCACTGATATCATTTTTCTCAGATGTAAGCTGGTTATTTTTAACAGTAAGACTATGTAAACAGTTTATAAAATTTATCCCGTTTCTATATATTAAACGTCCATCCTGTTTTCTTTTAGGCACAAAAACCTGCAAACACTTACTAAATCTAATTTTCAACATTTTAAAAATCCATTTATTGCTGTGCTGTAATTTTTTTAGATCAGTTTCAGATATAACATATTCAAATTTTGCTATATTAATATATAAATACTGTTTGAACTTTTCATATATATTTGGAAGCAACAAAGATTCTTCCTTCAAAAAGGATTCTAAAACAATATCTTTAATTTGCTCAAAAGTATAAAGATCAATATTTTCTTGGCTAACAGACTCGTCAAACTTAAATTTTTGAACTTGTTCACACATATATTGGGAAGTTTGATATTTCAAATCTTCCCCAGCATCAGACCTACAAAATGCATTGAAATTTTTGTAACATAGTGAACAGCAAAATATTTTTTCTTTAGTATCTACATCAGTGACATGTTGTAATTCTAATGTTAAATATTTTGTGAAAACATCAACATTCTCTTTATAGAAATAAACCTCTTACTGGAGGACTTTTCACATATGACACACTCAACATGCTGAGATATTTCTCTTTTAAAATTACTTAAAGCATTATAATGAATATGACATAAAATACCATTTACATTACATTTGTCTGAAAATTTATCTAAAAAGTTTATATCAAATTTTCTTTCTAGTAAATTTGGATCAATAGATGTTAAGTGATCACCTTTTTCTGAGCATAAATTAAAATTATGGAGAAAACATGTACTTTTACTTTCATTTGCTCCATCTACATTTGAACAAGGTTTTTTTGATGATGAAACTCCAATTTCATTTTCCTCAGTAACTTTTGCAAATGCACGTTTAAATTTCATTTCGCATGTTCTGCAAATACAAGCACTTTCAGAATAATTATACATTTGAACAATAAACTGAAAAAAATCATAATTATCAGTTTTTTTCTGGATAAGATGAATATACCTATCATTGTGACGTTCACAGTGAATGCAAGGTCCAGGCTCTCTTTCAGGATGTACCTTAAAACAGTTGGTCTTTTTAGACATATCTTTTAATTTGTCAAAATAATCTCAGTATTTAAAGGTTTAAGTTTGAGCGTTCCTGATGAAGGACTTGAGCATACCTGATGAAGGACCTACATAATTGTAAGCTTTTCTGACGAAAGACCCAAGCGTACCTAATGAAGGACCTACATAATTGTAAGCTTTTCTGACGAAAGACCCGAGCGTACCTAATGAAGGACCTACATAATTGTAAGCTTTTCTGATAAAGGACCTGAGCGTATCTAAAGAAGGACCTACAGTTGTAAGCGTTCCTGATGAAGGACCTAAATATAAACAAAAGTTTTGCGTTTGCTACATGTGTATTCACATTTTATTTTATATTGGTATTAGATATTTTTAAAATTATACCAAGCCATATAAAAACCACAAATAAGCTATGTGACATATATGGTGAAAATGAATACACAACATTTTATATAAACGATGAAATAAGTCTTTTAAATACTGAAAAGGGTACTTAATTCTAAAATGTAATGCTAGAACATGATGTACCTAAAGAACTTTCTCATGTCATGTAGCCCTAAATTCATGTATATATGCAAGTATGGTTACTAAAATGCAAAAATTGCAAACATATTAACAAACAACACAAATAAAAAACAAAACAAAGAATACAATAAGGATGTCAATAATCTGGAAAACCTGAAATATGTTTAACTTATTTTATCAGAATGGACCAATATTTAACAAAATTGCAATGCTGTTGACAAACAATGGGCAGTTGTTTGGGTTCGGTTTCACATAACTATTTCAGTTTTTAAAAGAAAAAATCCTGTTTTAGCAAAGGTTGAACTTTTTTCTATGCAAGAAAACTAAACACTATCATCACACGACCTCAATGAATGTAGATGAAATTATGACGAAGCAAAAGTTTGTGTTGACAAAATTAAAATTCCATGCAGTGAATTACCATGTGGTCTATAAAAAGCTTGGGTTTTAGCTTCGAAAAGGGTCAATATCTCACTGTATACCGATCGGATCTATGGAAATGGTGTAAGGAATATTGTGCAAACCTTTCTACATTTGAATCAATAATTATGATGAAAAAATAATGGGATTTTGTGAGCTTAGAAACCTGTTTTTTATGAATGTCTGTTGAAAATGGCGCTGAATGATGCGCTTCCTTTTCAAAGCCTCAGTTGCAGTTCGACAAGGAGTGATGGGTAATTATGCAAATAATTGGGGACATCCATCATCATTGATGCTATTTTTGGTCATTTTATATTTAAATATAGATTAGGATGCAAATGTGTCAGTTATTTTCAGAAGGGGAAAACACCCGCCATATTTTTATCTTCCAAAACAACGTAGTCACTTGTCATTTTCAGAAGCTCGTTTCTTGTAAAATAAAATCTCCTAAGAAGAAAAAATAGCATGGTCACCTGTAAAACTTACCTATATAACTAATTGATGATGAAATGACACAAGTTTAATTGTCTTTAATGATAAATTTCTCGAAAAATCACACGTACACGATGTAAACAAATTGCCGCGATGGCGCGATACTGTCGCCCTCTATGAAAAATCGCGATTGTCGCCCTTTATATTTTGGACTTTACGTCATATGGAAGGAGGCGCAGAATCGATCCGTGGCTTTCCCACTGTAAATATAAGTGGAAAACATAAGTGAATTTTAAAATGTCAAACTACTGGAATTATGTTCTTCAAATTGATACAGTCCAAAAGTCATCACTTAATACTTAGCTATAAACCACATTAAAACTGGAAAGCCGCATATCTCCTACACCACATTGCAACCTACAATTCTTGATGTTCTAAAATGTATAATCAAAAGTAGGATGATGACACGAACATATACACTACGAGCTGATCGGCATAAATTCAGCAGATATAAAATTCCTCCAACTTGTCAATTGTGCAAGCAATAATCAGAAGACCGTACTCATATGCTTACTACCTGCTCAGCATTAAGAAAGACAAGAAAAGAAACTTTCAACCCAATAAAATTTATATAACCACTTCCAGTTTTTTTTCCATGGCCATGTGTCTTGCAACGTAATGCAAAAAGTCCCATGGCTTTATTATGTATGTATATGAAGTAACAGTAATTTAAAGGTCAACATCTAGAACGTCAAATTAACTTATGACCTTGAGTTCAATTTCAAAGTCATAAACCAAAGGCTTTAAATCAAACGACCACAGGTCTTACTTATATATGGTTAATGAGTTATATTTTTATATGCCTAATTTTTAATATAAGAAGGGAGAAAACTCGAATTTAATGTTAGCGTACCATTTCAACCATAATTCATGTGTTACGACATGTCGCAACTTACAATTTAGTAAAAATATGTTGTTGATATCTTATACAGTTTTTGAAAATAATTGAAAATACGCCATAATGATAATTTTAAATATGATCATGATCTCTAACCTTGACCTAATTTACTTATTATTTGGATCAAGGACCTCAAATCAAAAGATCCTAGGTCTCTATCATTTATGGTTTAAAAGATAGAAATGCATATCCCTTATATCAAATGCATAAGGGGAAATAACTCTCAAATGGAGTGTTGATATCGCTTCGGTAAAAATAGGACAAATCATGCGAAGGATATAACGAGCAATTTTATCAAATAAATGTGACGCTTTCTGTTACAGTTACGGAGGAGATGTAGTCACAAGGAAAACAGTGTTCGGGAAGATAACTCCTACAAAGAAAGGTATTTGGTTATGCAGGTCAAATTTCAAAGGCACACATATTGTGAAACAAATATTTATCGCAAGAACAAAATTAGGCGGTAGAAGAAAACAAATAATTTGAACAAATACAATAGGGTTTCCACAGAAAAATTGAAAGACCTCATGAGAAAATTAATAGGTGTTTCCACAGAAAAGTGGAAATACATAATAACTAACTAATAGTATTATCCAATTCCCTTTTACAAAATTCGTCAATAATGAAAGGAACATTTTTATACTACAGCAAACACATTTTGGTATCATATATTGCTACAAGTATCATGTCTTACGTCAGGGTCGTCGTCCGAAGCAATTTGCATTCCAGACAATACCTGGCCGTTCCTTGACCTATAATGGTTTCAGTTTTATAAATTGTTCCTCAGATGTAGAGTGGTCTCATTGACTCTCATACCACATCTTCATAATTTCTTTATATGTTAATTTATTTTTTTTTGGGGGGGGGGGGGGAGGGGTTGTAAATATGTTTTCCTAAATATTTAAGTAAAACATTGTTGTCACAATTTATTTTGTTTATTCTTTGTACATGTTGTATATAGACTATATGCTGCAAACCGATTCATTAAATATTGCACAACACCACATTGTATTGAACAAAAGCAAAGAATCTCAAATGAATAGTAAATTCAAATCATATATTAATTGATTTCAAGTTGTTTTAGTATATTTTTGCTGTGTCAGAAACCTATAATGTCTCAAGTGTTAAACTAAAATCCAATATAAGACCTGTATTAAGCTTGAATAATGTGTCCAGATACAAAACATACAAATATAGGTCAACACTATCTTCACTCTAATGTCGAAAGTTATCTGCGTGTACTGATACCTTCGCTATTATGAACTAATCTGGGACTCGAAAAAAAACGTTAAAAGATAGTATAATTAACTTCTTTCTTGTCTTTTTTTTCTCGATTGGTATATATATATTTGCAAACAGCCGATTCCTAACATCGTTACTCAGATATAATAACACTTAAAAAAACGCCTTGACAATGCTTGAAATCTATTATCTTTCTTGATAATAATTACGAATTCACATTTTTGTATTACTTCTTTTTGTAAGTTTATTGGAGTGTAAAAGCTTTGACCGAAGTAGGTTTTGTATAAATTGCGAAAGCGTTTAACTCTAAAAATGTGCACACGGTCAACGCTTTTACCAACTATAAAATTATTAAACAAAGCATTCAATACTTTTCTATTTAATTTTTTTTTATTTACCTGTGCACTTTATTGCGGAAGGTCGTGTCATCATGAATGTTACATTCATGGTGAAATGAAGGTTAATTTCAGAATGACACAAGGTTACCGATAGCTAATCAAAATATCGTATTGTAATGAAACATACATTTAATGTAATTATTGATTGATGTATTTGTGCGTGCAACACATTGTATTGTGTTTAAATAGCAACGAATCTAATGGGTAGGAGATAGTTATGCATTTTAATCTATTGTAATAAAAATGCATAATATCTAATAAAATTTGTAGATTTAGCTAACAAAGTCCTTATATTTGTATAAAGTAACATTTGATTATAGTGGAAAATTGTTTTAACGTTAAATAAGCTACAATAAAAAATTACTTGCTAGTCCCTCTCTGTGACTACCATTAGATAACTCTGGTTCATTTCCCAATCTTTTTTTGTATCTTTATTATAATCGCACTTCTATATACATATTACAGATTACAATTACACATATATAAAAAATCCATATCAATTATTGTCATTTTTCCTGAAAAGAAAAAAAAAACACAAAACAAATCGTTCATTTACTCTAAATCATCAAAATGTCATATACTAAACTGATTATATCAATGTAACTTTTATAGATTTTCATTTTTATGGTTCATTTCCCAATCAATCTATCATTAATAATTCAATTTCCACTGATAGTCTTCTTCAAAAATGATGAGCGGTTCTTTATATTGGTTTGTAATCATTTTAAACGTTTCAAATTTATGAAATTATATTCGTACATCAATGTTTTTAATACACCAATAACAAAAACTGAAATATATTGAATTGATACATTTTGTAATTATTCAAAATTATATCAGAAACCTAAACTTAATTATAAAATAATGAACTTGTTAAAGGGAGACAATACTCGCATAACTTTTTCGAATTGGCACATAATACAACGGAATGTCACTATTGCATACAAATGGCACATCAAAATAATTAATTAACTGTGCAATCGTGCTCCACCTTCAATGATGATTCTAAATTATAAATATAAACAAAAGTTGTTAATCTATGGAAATTGAAGACTAATGAAAGCTAACCCACTGTTAAAATATTTCTTTGCAATTTTTTAAAACTTCCTCAGAAAAATGCTCGAGCCACTTGACTTGCATAGCTCATAATTAACGTTTTTACACAATATTTAAATAAAGTAGCTAAAGATTAATCGCTTCTCGAAGTGTAAGATGCAATAAAAATCGTATGCTTGCACCATCTTACCCAAGTACAGATTTAATTAAGTTCTAAACATATCGACATTTCTTCGTTTATTTTGTTCAAAACCGGTTTTAAACAAATCACAAGTACGTGTTTAGATCCGACTAAATACCTATATCGTCAGGTAAATTTGCTAGATAATAAATCGATCATCGACGCTAACTTAGTAATGTTATAAAGTCAATCATGAAATGATTTTTTACAAAGGAACATACATGTTGACATATCCGTCGATAGCCTTGCTTGTTCGGATTTGTGTTCATTGGTTTAAGATCGTTTAATAATGCCTTTAGATTTGTATGTCATTGCACTTGACCTTATTGAAGTTGAAAAAATGATTGTGTAGCTTAAAGTTAGTGTTCTAAGTCATGTACAATCGATGATGTCAGAACTAGTAGAGTTTATTCAAGTCATATGACCATTATATGTTTCCGTACGCTAAAATTTGTTTCCTTATTATGATAGCACATATACACATGTTTTGTTATCAGTATGTACACAATTACAATGTTAACCTTTTTTAAGGTAACAATCTTTGTACAAGGTAAGAAAATGTACATGTACCATGTAATCTCAGAAATTTAATTTTGATATAACACATCACCTTTCGCGTTGTACATACCCATTTTATGTATGTAATACAGTTCAATGCAATGTGTATTAATTTGGCCACGATTGGGTACGTTAAGCAACCAACGATCAATAAACATGTATGGACGTTACGCACGGTATTGGTGTCACTTAGCGTTACACGACGTTCCTAATAAAACGACGATTTTGACGTTGTTCCACGGAAAGTTACAAAACGTTGACCTTATACTACTCATCTGAAAATGCCGCTTAAAGTACAGAGATTTTATGCAACAATAACACAAAATAACAATTTGATGTCTTGTTAAATGATTTAAATATATAAAAAGAAGATGTGGTATGATTGCCAATGAGACAACTCTCCACAATAGACCAAATTGACACAGACATTAACAACTATAGGTCACTGTACGGCCTTCAACAATGAGCAAAGCCCATACCGCATAGTCTGCTATAAAAGGCTCCGAAATGAAAATGTAAAACAATTCAGAGGAAAACTAACTGCCTAATTTATGATTAAAAATAAAAATGAACGAAAAAGTCTGTTTTGTATATTTTTTGGCGTTTTTTTTTTTTTTTATCTTCGAAATGTTTTAAAACTTTAAAACTTAGTTTGATACTAAAGTATGATTGAAACAAATGCAGGACAAATCTGAGGCTAACCTCTTTACATTTAGGACGAGCGTGCCTACAACATATTATATTGGCTGTCTTTGCTTATAACCTTCGATGTCTTATTTTCTTCTCCTTTTTTTAACTATTTGTGTATAATTAGTTTTTTCTATTTCTTAAAATTAAGCAATGTTCTCTGTCAGAAGACGTTTCCTATCTTTGCTAACAAATTTGAAAATATTTCGTTTCTTGTTGCTGTCTTTTTTCCGCAATTACACGTTTATATGTGTTTGTTGTAATTTTGTAATTTCGCTCCCTCAATCAAGTTACATTAATGTTCAAATGCTTCTTGATTTGTCTTTGATTATGTGGTACAAAATGTATACAGGATTGTTTTACCAGGCAAATAAATAAGAAAATTCATTTTATGTAGGAATTTACACATTTTTTACGTAAATCAGGCCGTTAGTTTTCCCGTTTGAATTGTTTTACATTTGTCATTTCTTGGCCTTTTATACAATGTAGCTGACTATAAGGTAAGGGTTTTGTTCATTGTTGATTGCATATAGTTATCTCTTTATTATAGGCCTTGTCTTTATGAAGAGTATCCGAGTTAAATATTTCGACATCTTATATCCTTGAAACAATGCAGATCTATATTTTAATGCATATTAAACGGGAACTTTATTTCATATAGATCAGACCATTTCATGAAATTATTTTATGCCAAATATGCAAGAAAAGTCGTATACAGTTTAACAATATTATAACGCGAACGTCAAATTATGGTTACGGGGACATGTCATTGGACATCTTAGATCGTTTCGGATTTTCTACCTGCAACTCAAACAAATGTACATATCTCGTAAAAATCCGGTGATCGCAATACGCATGGATGTCCTTAAAATAGACTATTATCTGAATTTACATGTTAAACACGTGCTCAATTTCCATCCCTTTTTTGTTGATTATTTGTCGATTGATGACAAACAGGTGACAATCGTTAAACTTCGGCTTCAAAACACGAACTTTAATTACCTGCCATATTTTGACAACAACACTGACCGATTGGGAAAAAAATCACAATTATACGAAATTTACACGAAAAAAATGATAAATTCGTGCACAGAAGACTAAGTTTATGATGTTTGTATGCATTGGTTCAAGAATTGGAAGAAATCTAAAACACCGGTTACTCGTTTCTTATGACTTTAACGTTATTGTATACAATATAGTTGTAAAATTTTAAACCATTCTACTAACTAATGAATCCGCACTGGGATTTCAAAGACGCACATAAAACAAAATTGTAACAGCGGGACACCCTTGAAATGACGTTATAGGCATCGAAATGAGCAAAGTTTTTCATTAAAAAATAGACAAAGCAAAAAATCATCTATGTTTTTATTGATTTCTATGGTTTATTTCCTTTCGAATGATTTGCATAACATGGATATTTATTGTTCAGGATAAGAGCTTGAATTTTAATGACCCGCCTTCTAACCTATATTTCCAAAGTGACACCAATATCGTGTGCAGTAGTAGTGTCGTAATATCGAGGAGCATTTATTGACCACGGTCATAGCTACATTTTTTGTAGTTTAGCATGAGTGTTAAATTGTATTTAATGACAAACAATGCCACAATTTACACTATTCTGATTTTGTGGCTAAAGAAATTTCTGAACATGAATTCAAGCTGTGTTTATAGCTAACATGTTATTAAATTCTAATTATATCATATAATCAATATCATGATACAGAATAAAGCTTGCCTTGTTCACCGTCTGGTACATCACATATTTTGGTATAATGGTATACGATATTGCCATCGATTTAAAAATAGCTTCTTTTGCACATAATGAAATATTACTGACAATTCCGTGTCGTGGTTTGGTTCAACAGTGCCATGGTCCTGTTAATGTTTTACATGGTTGAGTTCTGTGATTTTCATCGTTTATAAAAGGAAAGTTCAAGATGAAAGTAAACATATCCCGCTGCAAATGTTTGCACCTGTCCTAAGTCAGGAATCTGATGTACAGTAGTTGTCGTTTGTTTATGTAATATATACGTGTTTCTCGTTTCTCGTTTTGTTTATATAGATTAGACCGTTGGTTTTCCCGTTTGAATGGTTTTACACTAGTAATTTTGGGGCCCTTTATAGCTTGTTGTTCGGTGTGAGCCAAGGCTCCGTGTTGAAGGCCGTACTTTAACCTATAATGGTTTACTTTTTAAATTGTTATTTGTATGGAGAGTTGTCTCATTGGCACTCACACCACATCTTCCTATATCTATATATTATAGAGCTATCTGAATACAGAAAGAAAACAAAGAAGTTCGCAGAAGCTTTTGTTCGCGTTTAAAAAATTCTACCTTATTTTGAGGCATTATATTTTTGCCATTTTCTGATGTTATTGTAATGTTTTCATGCATACGAATAAATGTAAGTTTCACAAATTTCCGTTTATGTTCTGCGTTGCGAAAAAAAATCGCTCTAGAATGTGAGTCGTTCGTAATACATTTACGATATTAGCATTATAGCATATATATATTATTAAATTAAGGTACCTCATTTTGTGTGTTGCTTCTCTTCCCTCCACAATAAATTAATCCTCATGCCTCTGTCTTCTATAGGTACCCAGCATAGTCACATTTGTCATCCTTGCTTATGATTATTTCGTATGGGTTATTTTGAGAGGAAAACAAAAAAAAGGCGTCCGTATATTGTTTTCGTCATTGCACGAAATTTTAAGTCAGACTAGACTTTCGGTTTCCGTTTTTCTGTAAACTTTGAACAATCATATACTATGAATAAAGTGTATTTGCTATCTATCTGCTATCATTTTCAAGTTTGAAATAGAGAGGGTCAATATATAATATATCAATGACCGCCGTGGATTGATTATTAAACTTATAATTGATAGTAATAAACAAATACACTTTATTTAAAGTAATGAATTTTAATAGTATACAGATAAACGCTTACATTATTGAAATAAATAGAAAACAAAAAAATGAGAATTTTGAAGAAAAAAAGGAAGAGCCGGGCTTGGAAACAATTGTCCTGTCCAAAATTACCTATGACATTTGATACCTTTCGGAAATTATCCAGTCATAAAATCTTTTACAAAAATTCATCGGGTCACTAAGTATATTAAATAAAGACGGACTATAAAAAAGAGGGACAAAAGATACTAGAGGGACAGTCAAACTCATAAATCGAAAATAAACTGACAACGCCATTGCTTAAAATAAAAAAAAGACAAACAGACAAACAATAGTGCACATGCCACAACATAGAAAACTAAAGAATAAGCAACACGCAATATGGCCCCTGTGAATTTTTTAAATATGAAAGTTTTTGTACAATAAAATTGATTTTAGGATAATTGAAGAATAAGATAGCCTTCTTAGTGGGTTTATATGAACATTTATATTGTTTTTAACATGTTTTATAGGCCATTTATATGATTGACAGTCCGTAATTTCCTATTCGTACCGTCCATAGGTCCATAAGTTATTGTAGTGTTTCAACAAAGATTTTGCGCTCGATCTTTTCAATTCAATTTTATGGAAAAACGAGCAGAAATGCCTATGAGTTTGTTTTTTTTGGACCACTTGATAGATATAAACCTATGGATTCAGGAAAGGTATCACTGTAATTAATTGAAATTTTCCTGTAGACCAAATTTTGGAGACTTTTGTGACATGTTCACCCCCTTTTTTTGCTATATTTTGTATCTAAGAAATGCAGATTGTTGCCATGGTTACACCAAAAAGGGTTATATTTCACCCTTATGACCATTAGAAATCAAATCTATGGAAGATTCTCTTTCTATAAGTATTTACATGCATAACACACATATAAAGCCTTCTTTGTTAGACAGGAGGTGAAAGAGGGTGTTTAAAAATTATGAGTGTCAATTTTAAGTTTTTTCCTAACTGTGTATTGCTACTTAACACTATGTACGTAAGCAATTGTCTTTTTTTGTAATTTCCGTGTCCCATTAGACCTCATTTCCCGTTTTCACTGCACAATAATTTGACTTTCACGAGTCGCGCTTACAAAATAAAAATCGGCAACCGGCGTCACCTATACCTAAATAAGACCCACAGTAAACTGAGAATTGATAGAAAAAAGCAAACACTCTATATTTATAGAAATGAATGTTCATAATATATTAAATGTATGTGCATATTGAAATCGATAAAAAAAAAAGAATGGGAATTTTGGAAAAAAAGGAAGAGCGATAAAAAAAAAAACAATTGTCCTATCCCCAAGTATCTATGACTTTTGATACCTTTCCTGAAATTCAACAGTCATTGAGTCTTTTACAGAAATTCATCCCAACACTTTACACAATTTCAACCACGTTCTGAATGCCCGTGATTTTGCGGGTGTGTTCTAATAAATGTAAAAAGATACAAGAGGATGATTTCTTATTGCATTTCGATGTTGTTTTTCATTAAATATTTTTTTCGTTTTGAAGAAAAAAGGACATGAGCACATAAAAAGTAGAAGCGATATGATTTCCAATCAGACGCATCCAAGACCAAATAACGTTGTTGTCAGGAACTTTTGGTCGCGGATCGGCCTTTACTGAACAAAAACATCCTGAACTCATAGCAAGCTTTGTAACCCTCAAAAAATGAAATGTAAAAACATCAATATTTTTGTCGGCACATCAGGTCAAAACTGTAGATTTAATTTGCATCCGCAAGCTGATTTGTCTGTCTCGAATATTTAGAGCTAGGTATCCAATATTCCTGAACAGACATTAAATATCATTCATGTATTCATGTTCTGTAAATTTACCGTGAAGAAAATGTTTGTCTGCTCTAATGCACAACCTTATAAAGCACATGTTATTGGTTTTCAGTGCTCTCCATATTCCAATTGTTCAGATTAAGGTACCGACGAGTCACAAAAGTTCTTAAATTTTGTTAAAGATATTTACGACATACGGATTTAAAGGGGTTTGTGCTTTTTCGTTTTTTTATTTCTCCATAATTGTTTTGATTGTCTGAGTTTAATTAAAAACCTGGCGTTCTACACCATCATTGTCATGAAAACTGTTTGAACGAACATTGTGCATATGTGTTTGAGATTGAATGTAAGTTACGTAAGCGCGTCATCCTGTAGGGTCTGTCGTTGATGGAATATGTTCGTTGTTGTTCTGTGGTTGACATGTTGTGTCGACAGTTATACTGTTTATTGTCTTTTCTCTGTTATAGATCTTCTATCGTGTGTTTGTGTTATAATTCTGCCACGTAGTTTTTTAGCGATATATTTTACATTGTCATACCACGGGAGGTTTGGCATGCCTGTACGACAGGTTCATGCCACCATTATTTCTTAAAGTGTATTGTAACCAGTCAGGATCATGACAAATTTTTAGACGAATTAAACAGCCCGTTGTTGGGATAGACCACTTTCGAGTTCATCCGTCACCGGAAAAAACTCGTCAATTAGGCGACTTAGTGACGTCATTTGCCAGATAGAGGGGGTCGCCTGTATCCCTGCACTATTAACGTTGATCAAGCGTCTTAGTGTTAGTCATTGTGCAGGATAAACTAGAAATATTTTTTGTTTTGTAAGTACTTAATCACAATTCCCTAATGACATCAGTGCTTGATTGTCAATAGTGAGAATTTAGTTTGCCGAATAAATCGTGCAATATAGTATTTTAATTTGCCAACCACTCACTCAACATTGGAACGGAAGTATCGATGCCACTAAACGCAGGAATGATGTTCACTTAAACCAGAGTTTCTGACGGAAATGCATCGAACTCGAAAGTAGTCTATTCTGCCACTTAATGGTAATTGTAAGGAAATTTTGTAATTTTTGGTTATTATCTTGAGTACTATAACAGATAAAGATAAACTGTAAACAGCAAAATTGTTCAGCAAAGTAAGAACTACAAATAAGTCAACTTGACTAAAATTGACAATTGACACAATAAGGCGTTAATTTCATTTAAGGGCAATTTTTCACTATTTGTTTATGTTTAAAAAAATTCTTACATGAATCTAGTATAAAGGACAAGGATGTTTTTGGTTCCCCTATTTTCTCATTTTCAAATTCTGCTCTGGAGAGCTACTTTTTTTTTATGTTAACACATTCACTGATGTTTGAAGTTTGTTTAGATGAACTTTAAAATCACCAAGTTTTGCATCTTGGTGAGGTGAGGGGGTAATTTTCTGTTATAATTCAAATATTGTAAATTTTATTCATTTTGAAGGAGATTTTACCACATTTTTTTATTTTGTTTGCGCCAACGTGACCCACTAATTGGTTTTTATTCCAATGTCTTGAGAACTGTATTTGCTGTCTAAATCACCACTTTTTTTTCTGGGTCACGTAGGCGCACGCTATCAAATTTTAAGAAACAATGGCCAAAAATCGTTATTTTTCCTTCTTTTGACGTTTTTAATACCCTGCCTATGGAATAACTTACCAATATCCCTGAAAAAATCAACCTCAAGTACAAGCTCATAAAAAAGATTTAAAAAATTACTTGTTAGAACATTAAGAAGCTGTGCGTTTTTTATATGCATAATAATTTTCACAAACTTACTCAAGCTTATGATATTGTTGGTGCCAATACTATACATGTCATATGAATTTGTAACTTTTACCTGTTTTGAAAATTGTATATTTCATAACAATTTTTTATTTCATTATTCATGTATGTGTGTCTGTTTGATATTTTGTAATTGTTTGTTATATTTCATTGTATTTCATGAGGGCCTCAGGGAAGATTAGCTTTATAGCTAACTGTGTAACCCTCTTTAAATAAAGAATTATTATTATTATGGTATCATTATTAAGCCCCTAACCTTACTTATTTTCTGAAATGATTGGTTTTAAAGTCCATTCAAACAAACTTCAAACCTAAGGGAATATTTTAACGTGATAAGTAGCTTTTCAAAGCAAAATTTATAAAATGAGAAAATAGGGGGGGGGGGGGCAAAAAACGGGCCTTATCGTACCTTCTTATTTATTTCCTTCTACATCAAGAACCACAGTCACTATGGCTAAAATGGAACATATGCCATTGGGTAAAATGCAAATTTTTGCTTTTGATGTCTATATGACAGATAAAAAGATCATTTAAATGGAGTTTTAAACCACTCTTTAAAAAATATTGAAAAGCAAAAATAATCATTGATGAAAGATGGAAGCAAAAAATAACAGGTGATCGATTCGGGCTCTCGAGAGCCTCTTGTTATTATTTGTTTAATGAGTATTTTTATTTCAATTTTCTAAGAACTACACGATATGCATAGGTTACAAACGATGTTTCAGTAACATCGTTTACATATCCCGTTTAAGTATTTGAAGATTCAAAAGAGGGACGAAAGATACAAAGGGACAGTCAAACTCATAAATCTAAACAAACTGACAACGCCATGGCTAAAAATGAAAAAGACAAACAGAAAAACAATAGTACACATGACACAACATAGAAAACCCTCATTGTCAATTTCTAGATGTAAGTCAAGATATGAAGCCGACTTAACTGTATAAATATGAACTTAACAAACTTAACAAACATGTACTCTTTAAATTTACGAAAGTTTATCTTAATTTTGACAATAGAACTATGACATTACATTATGGTTTATTGAATTATTCAATTTATTGTGTATTACAAATTTTAATCATTTGTTGTTACCACTTTGTAAATTTGTGGTATAATCAGGTACCTCTATGATCGACATTTATGTAAAAGAAGGAGATTCAGTAGAGCTCACTTGTCCGATGAAAATTTCAAGAGATGATCTCATTTGGCGTGGACCACCAGATTTAATGATATATGCATCTGGTAGTACTGAAAGTGATATAAAGAACTTTCAAATAATTCACGACAAAAGCACACAGGAAAACATATTAAAGATACTAAAGTTTGAAGTAGACAGTGTAGGGATTTATCAGTGTATATCCCTTCGTGGAGGAGATGACTCATTCAACATAACTAGGTTACGTAAGTATCATACAAATGTAAACGTCTTTACTACGCTACAAACCTTTTTATGAGCCCACCGCATCGGAGGGCATTAGGTTTTACCTTTGTCCGTATGTACGTACGTCCGTTTGTCTGTCCCTAGATCCCAAAATTAGTTTCTATTCTCTTATTTTAGTCTTCTTTAAACAGATGGATTAAACTTGCACACAATGCTTATTGCTACCAAACACAGATCAAGTTTAAATCTGGGTGGTATCGTTTTCACCGTTCTCGATTAATGTCCTTTTATAAATGGGAAAATGTTCAAATTTGCAGTTTTCACAAACTTACTTTATTTTGCTCAACCAAATTTGATGAAACTTATACACTATAATAAGTACCACCAAACTCACATCAAGTTTGAAATAGAGTGACATTATTTTCACTATTCTCGACTTATGCCCTTATATAATTCATCAACATTATTTAGGAAAGATATTATACAATATTGCAAAACAGGTTTCAAAACTGTTTTTAAATTTAGATTATTCTGGTAACCGTAAAACAATCATAAAGAAAACTGAATGCATGTTCCAAAAATTGAATAACATTTTCTCTACCTGTATATACAATTCTTCGCAAGAGTTTTTATAAAATTTATCTTGAAGGA
The DNA here is from genome assembly GCA_019925275.1 of Mytilus edulis. Lineage (NCBI taxonomy): Eukaryota > Metazoa > Mollusca > Bivalvia > Mytilida > Mytilidae > Mytilus > Mytilus edulis. The sequence goes on along the minus strand of CM034360.1, from coordinate 3,361,971 downwards.
GTATTATGATAATTTTTTTATTTATTTTGAGAAAGTTACTCATTTGAAGTTCGCTCTGAATACCATCATAAATATTATATAATTCTCACTTCGAAAATTGATCAACCTCTTGTAGAAGAGGTATGTCTCTTGGAAAAACAACTTCTATAAAAATTTGCATTGTATTTGCTGTCACAGGTACGATTTTTGACAGGCATTTTATAAAATTTGCTATTGCCCTTGAACAGATGAAATATGTGAACGAGGTGGGACATTGGAACTCTGTTCTTTTATTCTCATTAAAATCAATGTGAACAACAGCTTGAATAACTACGAAGCCCCTTAAGTGTAATGTAAATACACATATTTTTCGTTTGACGGAAATTTAATTTGGTGCGCACCAGTGAGAAAAATCGTGTGCACGACTTTAAAACTGTTGCACACGACATCGAAAAACGTGCGCACTACTTTAAAACTTGGGCTTACGACTTTAAAACTCAAGCGCAAGACTTATATACTCTTTCGCAGGAAATATTTGAAACTGCGCACACGACTTTTAAAACTGGTGTCCACGACTTTTTAAAAATTGGTGCGGACACATTTAAAACTTGTGCATATATATTTTAAAACAAAGTTTTGTGCTTACTCTATACCGACTTGCGCTCGAGTTTGAACATCGTGCATACGATTTTGAAACCGTGGGCACCATTTATGAAAGTGGAAATGAATAACCCGAAAACACTGAACAATAGTAATATCCAATCCCTTTTTTTTTACTATTCGTCAGTGTTGATGTGGCCGGTTTTTTTTTATACGTAAGGATGTACTTAGATGAGGTAAGGTGAACATTAATAAATCAAGAATTTAAAATTGATACTATAAGCTGGTAGAGCATTCTTTAAGGATAAAAATAAGCTAAAATATTGATAGGTCATCGACCTCTTTTTCGAGATATTTGAGATTTAAAATATGGCGGGGAAAACATGACTCGGACTTTTACCTCATGTTTGCATTGGTATTATTTAACCCCAAAAAGAAAAGAAAGAAAATTAAGAATCTTCTAAAATTTTCGGTAAATGACCTTTCATGAGCTATTAAGTCTTATATTAAAAAATAAACGGGTGTTAGGGGGAAAATATTTTACCTTCTTTTATATAAAAAAACACAGACATTTGACATGAATTCCAAAACCTCACCTAAGCACATCCTTAAACAGTTTTTTTTTTAATGTAATCGAAAAAAAATCATTTAACTTAAAATAAATATTTGTTGTAAAGTTTTAAAAATTCTGAACATACCGGTATCTGTACAGCCCTTGGATGGTGTAAACTTTCAAAAAAAACGTGTATGGTGTAATGGTGTATGACCTATGGTGCAATGGTGTAAGGTGTATGGTGCTATGGTGTATGGTGTATGGGGAATGGTGTAATGGTGTAAACGCGAGCAAACGAAAAATAAGCAATTTCTTACATCCAGTAAAAAAAAATCAAGTATATTTATAAATGGTGTTGTCCTGTCACCTCAACAAGATTGGACATGGTAAACTTTATTAGCGTACACATTATTTTGCTATCCCCCAATAACTTACTTGTATTATTTGTAGTCGAACTCGTACTCGGACATCGAGTCTGACAGTTGTAAATTTCTATTAACCCATTTCATACAAGTGAGAGGTTTAGCTAGCTATAAAACCAGGTTTATTCCACCATTTTATACGTAAGAAAATGCCTGTACCAAGTCAGGAAAATGACGGTTGTCATCATCGTGTAACAATTTTAAAAGGAACAATTTAACAGAACACAAACACATCTATCTACACACACATTCAATGATTCGCGTGTCTGACGTCAGAAAATCAGTGTATTATGATTATCTTAACGCAGTCACGTGGTGAAACCTATGGATCCGTACTGGGTCCGGTTATTTCATATGACTATCATGACGTCACAGCTACTATTGATAGTGACGTTATTTATTAAAGGTATTGAATTTCTTTGTTTATTTCAATACAAAACTTGGGCGGAAAATTGTTGTATGCGATAAACTTGCGATATTGTTAAATATATTAAGTTTATGATTGAATCTATTTTATAGGAATACCAAATGTGTCAATAGTAGACGAGTTCAACACAAAAGATGAAACTATCAGCCTCGCATGCATAGCATCAGGTGGTGTCCCAGACAATTATACTTACGAATGGGAACACAGGACAGATGCCGATGATCATGTTCGTTTCCTTTCGCCAACACCTTTGATCACAATTAGAAATGATTCAATTCAAAGCAATGGTGCATATGTTTGCAGAGTGTTCAGTTCATATGGTTTTGGAACAAGTAAAAAGACTGACTCGCAGTGTGCTGTATATAATTTAACTATATCAGGTAACAAATTTGTATTCTGATTTATATTTGACTAGTTTATCTTAGGACACCTGTATTTCATATGTTCAATGACAGATACTACATTGTATTCCGAATAAAGAATTATATAGAACAAATTACAGAATATACTTTTAATCTCTGCAATCACGTTTTACGAGGTCATTCATCAGTTTATTGCAACAATTTGATATTTCAATTTTTTTAGTCAGTGTAGGTATCGTTTATGTGTAGACAACGTTTCAAAAAAGTCTAATATATAAAAGAACAAGGTACGCTAACCTGTTGCAGCTGGTCCCCTATTTTCATGCTGATTTATATTATGAAGGAAAATTAAATAAGGATTGTGCAAAAATTATGAAAAATGAAATATATAAGATCATACAGTACAAATTATTGCTGTCATCCAAATTATGTAAAAGTTTAACAAGGAGATTTTTAAAATTCACAAAATGAAAATAATGATAATACCAATTAAACACAAACATATATCATAGCCATCATTATTCGTTTCTATTCTCTGGAACACGTAAATAATAGCAAAAAAGTGTTGTTCGATATCTTAAATTTCAATTTCTGTAATGCGTTTTCTCATATTTCTTTTTATATACATATATATGGCGAAAACATAAACATAATTCATGTATACGTTCTTTTCGTACACATATCACAGCTGTTCCACATTTTGTATTCAACAACACTCGAGAACTCTTCGTCTACCTAAACCGATCGACTGAAATAACGGTACATTTTGTAGCCAACCCAGCCGCCAATACCATCTTACTTATGGGCAATAAACTAGCTCTTGAACTTAACAGTATGAATATAATGAAATCAGTTCAGAAAGCGACGGTAGTGGACTATTATCATGACAAGGCTGTTATTGTGAATGGGTATGGAATTAAGCTCCAGATGTTAATACGAGATAGATTAGATTTTAACAATATAACATTTGTGTTGCAAAATGACAGAGGATCGACTAATTACACTATACAATTAAAGACGGCAAGTAAGTGTAGTTAATAGTGATTGAACCCTTTTACCTTTATCAAACTCGCTTTTATGAATTTCCCTTTGGTATCTTTTGCCTCTGTTTTATCTTTTACGACCCATACATAATAAAATGCTTCAACTGTCTTAATTAGCCTCTTCATATGGAATGACTAGTGTAAAACCATTAAAAAGGGAAAATCAACGGTTTAATCTTTAAAAAAATGAAAAACGAGAAACATTTATGAACGACATCAACAAATGACAACCACTGATCATCGGGTTCCTAACTTAGGACAGGTGCAAACAATGCATTGGGTTTAAACGTTTTTTAAATAGGTACAAATCTTCGCCCTTACCTAATATTGCAACATCCTAGCATAGACAGACACACTATTTAAAAGAAACTAGTTATTATACACTGGACGAATAAATTTAATCTATAATGACACAATAATAATATAAAATCAATAGAATAAGGGTTAATAACATAAACAATTTCAGAAAGTCAACCATACTGTATCCTTGAACAAAATGCAGTGCCATGAACATGATGAAACGAAATAAACCTTGAACAAAATAAATAATTTTATTGTTCATAGTACGAGCACATGAATGCAAAATTATAGTAATACACAGCAGTTATCAAAGCTGGTATAAATAAATAACAAATAGAGCGACAAGATATATCTCTTTATCAGACATTTTTATTAATATCATTTGTTTTTGTCTTGTAATCCTGTCATTTCTATTCGTCGGTATTTATATGACATTTTTGTCTGTTTTTCGTTTATTGAAAATGTCTTTGCTTATGTGTCCTCTTGGTGTGTTAAATTTTTAATGTAATGAACATTGTGCTTTTTATCACTTTCATATATCAGCCGAAATTCATTTCAGTATGACAATCATGTTTTACCTTTACTCTAAACAACCAGATACGCATTGGCAATTGTTAATCATAACACATCATCCTAATCATTTAATCTTTTTTAGGTCCAACAAGAGCACCACGAAACATAAGGGCTGTTGCGTTGGATGATATAATATTAGTCAAATGGACAGCTGACTTTTCCATCAGATTACACCAGACCTTCTTCGTAGAATATCGTAAACATTCTGAATCTTCATGGAGTCGAGTGTCTGTAGAAGAAAAATCTACAGTTGTACTAAACGGGCTAGATCACGACACAATTTACCTTTTGCGAATGTATTCAGAGACAGTGAACGGTAAAAGCAACAAAACAGATGACATAATAATAAAAACAGGTAATACATGTTCTGACCAATTCTATATGTAATAGGTAACCGTGTAATAAAAGTTTAGTAATGAGCCTCTTAATGTTATAGTAGCATTTGATTCTTACAGAGGAGTACAAAACAGATATGTTTTTAATTCATTTTCTAAATTGCAAAATAGTTCTCTATTTGCTAAATTCAATCAAAGATCTTGGTCGACGCCTTTGTAAAATGGAACGACTGATTTTCGTTTGACCTGCAAAATGAATATTTAGTCCATTCATTTAATGGATTGTATTGTTTAGACATTTGTTTGTGCTTCTTAATATAAATGGTTTTAACAGAATTATGAAGGACCACTGAAATTAAATCTACATAGTTTTACTGTCACTATGACGAATTTGTTGATTGTGGCTGTGTATAAACTCACTAGCGACATGTTTTCGCAGTATAATATATTACGACATCAGCATAGTCGTCGCATCGGAAACTTTACAAAATGTGTTCTTTTCCAGATTTTTTATATCTTGATTGAGTGGTTGTTTATATGGCAAGCATAACATGGGACGCCTACCCTTCTTTTGTCTTCTTAATCGATTTTTTGAGATTTTGAAATACTAATACTGGCTAACTTTAATATATACTTGGGAAAAAACTGCGCGAAGGCGGCTTGAAGACTACTACCTGAAAAGTTTATTGTGTTACACAGCTTGGGTTCATGTATCCCTAACTGTTTTTATGTCACTGATGAATTATATTTTGTTAGTTTGTCGGATCTTCTTCCAAAGGAACTTGCATTTCCAATTAGTAGCTTATGTTTCGGTGCTCTTAGAACGAAGGAAATAACTCAGAGGAGAAGAAGACAATCTAGAACTCTCTGTTGTTTTAAAACATTTCTTTACTGAAGCGAATTTGTAATATATTTTTGTTCGAGTGGTGAGAGTTATTTCTCTTTGTGACACGATTGCTCCGAGAAAGGAGATATTTAATAAATAAAAAGAAGACAACAATCTAAACACATTGCTTTTTTTTTTAATGGTGGGAGTTTGATAGAGTGTTACAATGTGTAATGATTGGTGAGAGTGTTGGAGTAGGCCATGGGCCGAGTTTGTCGGGCTGTACGTCGACTGAGCTTGCGTGAAAGCGTATTTGACATGGATCGATATTGGTCTCAAAATAAAGATATTTCCTCAAATAGTTGTTTTTTTGTGAAAAAATAATTGTTTCAAAGACAAACTTAATAATAATAAAACCCTAAATATTATACGTCATATCACAACTATTTCCGACTTATGGTTTCAGAGGAGTTGCGCCTCAATAAAGTCGGTCTCTTCTTTTAGTGGTTTAGATTGTAGCAGGTGTTGTTTTGACAAGTGTATTCATTCATTGTTTGTTAACTTTTTATTTTAGCCATAGATAAGAAAAAAAAGTTAAATTACGAAAATAAGAGGCGAACGATACAAAAGGGATATTCAAACTTATGAGTCGACAAAAATCTGACAACGACAGTAAAAAAAAACCGAAAAGATAAAACAACAATCTGTTAAAGACAATGTATAATTAGTTATCAAAGGTACCAGGATTATAATTTAGTACGCCAGACGCGCGTTTCGTCTACATAAGACTCATCAGTGATTCTCATATCAAAATATTTATAAATCAAAACAAGTACAAAGTTGAAGAGCATTGAGGATCCAAAATTCCAAAAAGTTGTGCCAAATACGGCATAGGTAATCTATGCCTTGGATAAGAGAATCCTTAGTTTTTCGAAAAATTCAAAGATGTGTTACAGGAAATTTATTAAAATGACCATTAAAACCAACGAATGAGCAATGCAAGCCACTAAAATACCACAGGTCTCACATTCTCATTAAGAGCAAGCACATTCTGATAATCATTATCACCCATCATTATGATCATGTATAAGTGCATGTTTGGTGATCAGTCTCAATTGTCTATGTCACTTTCGAGGACAATGCATATAGTTCTAAATTCGCATATGATTTGTCTATGATCGTATCTTCCTATACGATAAAGATTATGCAATTGGAAAACTATTGAATACGGACTTCATTTTATTCTTTTTGATTGAGTTAAGCTATTCCAATTGATATTTAAAGTGTGTCTTTTTATGTTGTGAAGTTACAGTATTGTTTCAGATAAGGGAGACAGTTTGGTACCATTTAAATGTTGAATCCCTCTGCAATTGTTTGCACTTGTCCTCAGTCAGAAATCCGATGTTCAATATAGTTGTCGTTTGTTGATGCGATTCATAAGTGTTTCTCATTTTTCGTTTTGTATACAGATTATACCGTTGGTTCACCTCTTTGAATTGTTTTACACTAGTAATGTTTGAAGCCCGTGATAGCTTTCTGTTCTGTGTGAGCCAGAGTTGGGGACCGTACCTCGACCTATAATGGTTTACTTTTATAAATTGTGACTTGGATGGAGAGTTGTCTCATTGGCACTCATACCATATCTTCCTATATCTGTTAATTCTATATGCAGAACAACCTTCAGTATAAAACATAAAAAATGGATTCAGCTTCCAAATAATGAAGCATTTTGGAGACTGAAATCATCTCTTTGTTTTTTTTACGGACCCTATCACGATTTTGTTCATTGTTATGGAATATCTGTGATAAAGAATGTATCGGATATGTTTCTTAAGTCGTAACTACAATTCCGTTCCCTTTTCACAAATGTGACCTACGGAATAAGACTTTTTACCTTTATTTGTGACATTTTATATCTATTGTGTCTGTTTGTTTTGTTAACGCATCATTATCAATTTTATTTAAATTTGATGCGACTGTCATACAAGTGAGAGTTTGAGCGCTATAAAACCAGGTTCAATCCTCATTTGCTACATTTGAGAATGGCTGTACCAAGTCAGGAATACGACCATTCGTTTTTGATGTGTTTTTTCAATTGATTTTGCCATGTGATTAGGGACTTCCCTCCTCGGAGTTCAGTATTTTTGTGATTTTACTTTTCAGTAAAAACCTCTTCTCTCTTTAATTACAGTAACACAAATTTCTAAGATTCACATGTTAACAACGAAATTCGCATTGATATCTGGAGCAGTGCTGTTTATGACGTTTTTGTGTTGGTGTGGTTTTAAAGGTAATTGTTAGCTTATCTAGCCTGTAGGGTATACTACTTTTGCCTTTATTTATCATCACCTTTTTGTCCGTCATTTGTCTTCTTCTATCGACCTATCGTCGTCTTTTGATTTTACAAAAATTGTCTCTGAAATTACATGAACAAATTACACAAAACTAGGCCAGAACTATTAGTGAGGTATTTGGTTTTAAAAATGTGTCGGATGGCCCCGCCTACGAACGAAGATGACCGATATCGATAAAAAAAACATAGGGGTAGAACATAAATGCACAAATGAGTCAACATAATCAAAATCGTCAGACAACTACTTATTATAGTAATTAACCTTTAATGACGATTTTTTTTTAATTATTTGTGTTATTACCTGATATCTAAAAATTTAAAAATAAAAAATGGTAAGCAAGACAGAAATTACAAATAAATCCACATTTTCAACATGTTTTCTCCTTATTGAAGTTATTGCCCTTTAATGACGATTTTTTGACATTTGTTGCTAATGTCTTGAAAATTATATTAGATAGATCTGGGACTATTATACTAGACTTAATATTATATCATTTTGACGTGTCTACGGATTTATTGGTTTAAAGAACACGTTAGCATAATAGTCCCAGGATAGATAGAAACTTTAAACAGCATAATTGATAAGCAAGATGAGTTTAATAGTTGACTCTTTTTTGGAGTTATTCCTCTTTAAAGATATTTTTAATATTTCTTTTATTTGCATTTTTGCATTTTGAAAATTATAATTATGATATACAGATAAATAAAAAGTTTAAAAAGGAAAAATCATCAGCAGAATAAGATCTACTTATATTTCAGCATTAATGATGTTCAGTTCTCAATATACTAATTATTCCCCTTTAATGATGATTTTACTGAACGAATACTAACAAAAAGACATGAAGACATTTATATTAAATTTGTTAGTAGATGTACACCTTTAAATATTATTAAATTATAATTATGACACATTTTCCATGTCTATAAAATAAGAAGATGTGGCTTAAGTTTTCAACATGTAATAGTGATTCTATAACTTTATTACCAGGATAATATAAATCTGTTTGAATACAAATATTCGTAATAAAAAAATTGAAAAATTCTTATAATTTTCTTTTAGATACAATCATACATATCTGATATCAATAGGTGTGCCAAACTTTGTCCCTGTCTATTATTTGATTTTTTTTCTATCTTTAGTGTTACGAATAAAATGTAATATTTTACGCAAAAAGTAATACAACTAAGTTTATCGACTAAAATTCCTGAGTACACAGCTTCATGTTATTAGAATAGTAATTTCGCAAATAATGGTATCACTCACCACTGATTGTTTTATTAATTGCTGCGAAATTGGTTAAATCTGTAGGTTTCATAAATCAATTGTTAAAATATGTTATATATTTGTCTCTCACTTAAATAATGTTTTGTCCGCATCACTTCAAGCAAACATCGATTAATTTATAAGTTATAGTTTTATCTGTTGATATCATCACAGGACAATCGTAACTTCAACATAGGTCAATAGTTCACAAGGGCATTAATTTTGTAAAAATGAAATTCATATGATACTGATCATTTATGCAATATTTTGCGAAAACAATTTAAATTGACCACTTTTTTCAGCCTTGCGGAACAGACAATATTTCTGCAGAAACAAAGATAGGTAAAGTATTAGACAATCGTTTGATTTTGTTTATTGTTTATAAATAAAAAGAAAAACATATATTATATTTATTAATGTCAATGATGAGAGTTTTATTTTTATTTTTTTCAACAATGACCGTATCAGATTTTGAAATAAAAACACAACAATAATAATACTTTATTCCGAAAGCAATACAATTAAAATTTTCACTCGAACAATAACGAAAAAGAAAAAGAGACATGTAAGAAAAATATCGGCCATAATTCGTTGAAAGGAAAAAAATAGTTTACAAATACAAATTGTTTGGACATCACGTATTTCTTATATTTTCATTGTATTTCTCTTAAGAAAGAATTGATGAATTATAATTCTAATTAAGTTTATAAACTACGTTATTCAATAGTCTTACCTTTATTAAGTATAAGTTTATATACACTGACATCTTACTAAGTAAACGTAATATGTCTCGATTCGTAATTTCTACCAGTCTAATACTACTTAATCGTTACAATTAATTTTTAAATAACATAACATTCAAAATATGTATTTAGTGTAATCTTAAGTGTAAGTATGCAATTTTCAGGTTTTTTTCATGATATTGTGATTATTATTATTTGAGGTCTCATTTTGGTCATAATAAATGAGTTTGACTGACTCAATGAAATTGGATTTGTGATTTGTCCAGTAAAATCGCTATACAAAAATGTTTATTGATTTCATATTTATATATGATTTCGGTTTCCTCTTTAGTCTTTGAATATACATTTCTATATAAGCAGGGGGAGTTCGTCACACAGAAACGAGGAAACATCTACAAGACAAGCTCATTATGATGAAATTAATAGTATGTATTATAACCCAATAAACGATACCATTTCTCATCAAGTCACCAGAAACAACCACCAATTAGAGATTCGTCAACCATTAGATGCAAATTTGGAAAATAATGAAGCAAATAGCAGTTCCAGTCAAATAATACCACTTTGTACCTTAAATCAGTTCCAACTCAACAAAAAGAGTAACTCGTCCAGATCTTCATCCGACGAATCATATCTCGTTCCCTGTAGGAATTATATTGATTTTGATATTGAGATGGAGAACGGAATCGAACAACATCAAGATTTAGACTCCGAGGAACCGGAAATAAACGTGCACGAATCGTCTATTTCAAGTAACAGCGAAACGAATATCAAAAATATTCGAATATACGAAACATTAAACGTGTCTGATATAAATGAGCATTGCTACCAGAAATACAATGAAATTGATGTATAACTCAATATACCGATGCATGTGTTCGTTTGCAGAAATATTTCGTTCAACCCATGTGAATGATTACTTTATTTCAAAAAGCGTGCCGTCAGTAGTAAATATCTAAATGATGATTTTAAACTACCGCCAATTGTTTTTATGTAGATCTAATTATGATTTTTTTATTTATGATCGTCAGATCCCCGTCATATTACATTTTGAGACGAAAAAATGAATCACCATGAAAGAAAATTCACTCTTTCATAAGTCATATTTAAAAGTAAAGACAACAGAAAGTTTTGCTAACCGTACAACTAAAACAAATGATTGGTTTTAATAAGGTGAATTGTATTATTACTAACCAGACTTAAGCTAGCAGCCACTATGTAAACATGTGCCTCATCGAAATATAATGATAACTATGGGATAACGAAATCGTCCAATTGTGTTGCTCATCGCAAGGGTTAGAAATAGTACTTATTGCCGAATGGAATTTCAACAGACTCAAAAAGACGAGGGTTAAGTGAAGGGAAGGCATTTAAGACTCTTTAGACTTAAATTTGATTCTGTGGTAAAGACAAACAATAGGTCGTTTGGTCCATTGGACTTTAAACCATTCACTATAATTTGCACCTGGTGTTTAACATAAGAATTGTCATAGGAAATTTTGAAAGATTTTGAAAAATAGGTGGGAAAGGAGCTAAGACTCTCATGACCTAAGTTTGGACTAATGATGAAGACCCCTAGGACATTAAATCTTTACCTATCATTTGAACTCAATGTATGATGAGATTTTGTCGTATGTAATTTGACATACTTTAAAAGATGGGTTACGAATTTAAAACTCTAGTTTTTAAAAGAGGGACGAAAGATACCAAAGGGACAGTCAAACTCATAAATCTAAAACAAACTGACAACGCCATGGCTAAAAATAAAAAAGACAAACAGAAAAACAATAGTACACACGACACAACATAGAAAACTAAAGAATAAACAACACGAAACCCACTTAACCTAACCTAGGACCTACGGTGAAGACAAATAATGAGTTGTCCAATCTTGGCATTTTGAACCATTGGCAAATCGGATCTTAGACCTCTAGCTTTTATTCGAACTTAGTCTTTAAAAAAGTCTTGCCGTAAGGAAATTTTGACAGACGTTGGAAAATAAAGGATATGCATGTATGGCTCTGTAGTCCTAACTTTGGGACCTATGCTGAAGACAAACCATTAAACATTATTTGTGCATAACATGTTTTTTTACTTTCATTGCATTAATCTTTAGAAAGAATTAATGCATTCAAATGCTGATAAAGTTTATAAACTTTGTTATTTCGTGGTACTACTTTTATAAAGTATGATTTTATATACGCTGACATTTTACTTTGTAAACCATTATGTCTTAATATGTAATTTCTACCAGCATAATAGTACTTAATTGTTACATTTTTTTTAAATAACACAACATTCACAATATCTATTTGATATTATCTTTAGTGTAAGTTTACAATTCTTTTCTGCAGTTTTTTTTTATTTGAAAGTTATTAATGTTATTGTGATTGTTATTATTTGTAGTCTCATTTTTGTCATAATAAATTAGTTTGAATAATTAATTATAACTACATGAAAGTAGATCTGTGGATTGTCCAGGAAACACATCAGTTGTCCCACTCGGTTCTTTTTGCCTCTTGGACCTTAGACCTCGAACTGTCATGAGCACCAATTGTGTAAAAAGTATTGCTGTATGTTTTGATTTACCTATTTTAAAAATAGGGTGTATGCATCTAAGACTCTTTCGATATAAATTTGGACCAATGGTGCAGACTAACCATAGGTTGCCCAACATTGACCTCAGTGCAATTGAACCATATATGTTTATCTAAGTTTGGACTCTGGTAAGTAGAAAAAATATTGCCGTTAGAAAGATGGGATTGACCATTTAAACTTTACTGTGTACCTAATGTGAAGACAAATCATTAGGTATACCACCTAGGCCTTTTGATCAAAAGAACCCTAGAGACCTTTGACCTTAAACTATCATTTGTACCCAGGGTGTATAAAAGAAATGTCGTTGGGATTTTTTTACATACTTTGAAAAATTGGGGAGTAGGCTCTAAGAGACTTTAGATGAAAGTTGTTCCATATGAGCCTTTTGACCCATTAGAGCTTATACCTTTACTTATTATTTGAACCTCGTGTGTAAATTATATTACCTTACTTTGAAACAAAGTTGAAGATAAACCAAGAGTTTTCACACCAAGAGACCTTAAAACTTTAACTATTGTTAGCACTTTGTTGTGTAAAAAAAGTATTACCGTAGAGATTTATATACAAACATTATTAAAAACTAATTAGGGTGGTAGGTATTTAACATTTTTTTAAAAACCTTAGTCTTTACCTATAACGAAGACCATCAATGAGTTCTTCAACCTAGACCTTTCGGCTCATTGGTTATCAGACTTTTACCTATCATTTGAACATATTGTTTAAAAAAATATTGCAGTCGGGAATTTTTGACAAGCTTTGAAAGATGATGGATATGTATCTAAGACTCTTTAGACTTAATTTTGGACCTATAATTAAGATAATTAAGATTTGTCCCACGTTGGCATTTTGGCTCAAGGACCTTTTACCTTTAACTATCTCGGTCTATTTCTGAAATTTATTCTTACATACTTTTGATTTTTTAACCCTGTGTATATGCTGACATTGCCTATGTGAAATTTTAAAATTGTTTGTATTTACATTGAACGACAAATGTATGTGACGCATAAAACTTTCTGACGTCAGACACGCAAATCAACGAATGAGTTTGTAGATAGATATTCAAATAAAATTGTTAAACGATGATGACTGCTGTACCCATATTTTAACTATTTTATTCATTGTGTCTGTTTAGTTAACGCATCATTGTAAATAGGGGGTGGCATCTAAGACTCTTCATACCTAAGTTATGACCTATAGTGAAGATGCACCATAAGTTGTCCCACTTCGGCCTTTTTGCCTTTACCTAATAGTTATGAAAGGATTATAATTTAGTACGCCAGGCGCGCGTTTCGTCATCATAAGACTCATCAGTGAAGCTCATATCAAACAATTTATAAAGCCGAACAAGTACAAAGTTAAAGAGCATTGAGCATCCAAAATTCCAAAACAAATTGTGCCAAATACGGCTAAGGTAATCTTTGCTTGGTATAAGAAAATCCTTAGTTTTCGAAAAATTGAAAGTATTGTATTGATATTTGAACAGACTTTGAAAGATGGGGATATGCTTTTTAGACTTTATTTTTTAAATATAACTTTTAAACTATGACCAAGACAAGCAATACATTGTATTAGTAATGGGATTTTTTACAATGAGGAGCCGCATCACGAAAGGATACTCGGGGTTTGCTAATTTACGGAAAAAGTAATCTCACTTCGTACCTCGAACATTTAACCACATATGTCAAAATGTGTCAGCTTCGAAACGAGCCATCACACATATCCAAGTTAACGATATGGACTGAGCAACAAAAGAAAACGTTACCATTACCGCCTATGGAGAAACTAATACGTATCTTGGCCCAACTCCTTGTTGGGTTGCTGTCACTAAATTTTATGGAAATTTTGCAGTTTTTTTGTTAATATCTTGAGTATTATCATAGATAGATATACACTGTAAACTGCAATAATGGTCAGCAAAGCAAGATATATACAAAAAAAGGTAAGAACCAAAATTGTCAATCGTCTCCTTAAGGCGTTATTGCCCTTTGTAGACAATTTGACACATTTTGTTCATCAGTTTTACTATATGTAGGATTTCCAAGTGTGTTATTTATACCCAGTTCCTTAATGAGGCAGTCAATGAAGTGTTTCTTGCAAACAAAAACAATATTGTTTGAGGCTTTTTCAGCTGGAACGACAACATATTAGACAACTATGAAGTTGACTTTAATGAAACGTTTAAGTGTAATGGTATATACAAGCTAAATGCGATGGTATGAAGTAAGAACTTTATTGAATGAGGTGTGGTGTTAGGGTTAGTGTACTAGCTTCGCATATTGGAGATCGGGTTTGATTTGTAGTCAGATCTAACAAAAAAAAACATACAATTCTAATTTGCGAATTATCCGCTTAGCAAGGAGAAGTATGGCGTCAGAACAAATGGGCTGGATGGCTTTAATTTAGTATACTCAATTCGAGTTGGAGGAAATGTCAAGTGTCAAAAAAGCTTCAGCGTGTCGGTCTATATAGTGCTTCGTAGGGTCCATCTCATTTTATGTAATATAACTTGTTTTTGTCATATCATAGTTGCGAAATTGCTCATAACACACTCATTAATCCACTTATATAACTGTTTTTTCTTGTAAATTTTTGAAATACTTAGGCTTTTCTACCTGAAAAAAATGTGTTCGATGACCTGGCCCGTCAACCAACATGGCCGTCATGGCAAAAAATAGAACTAGGGGTAAAATGCAGTTTTTGGCTTATATCTCTGTAACTAAAGCATTTAGAGCCAATATGACATGACATGTCAATATTTATCAGGTCAAAATCCATCTGCCCTTTAATTTTCAGACAAATCGGACAACCCATAGTTGGGTTGCAGTCCCTGAATCGGCAATTTTTGGAATATTTTGCAGTTTTGGGTTATTCTTTTGCATAGTATTATAGATAAAGATTAACTGTTTACAGAAATAATGTTCAGCAAAGTAAGATCTACAAATAAGTAAACATGATCGAAATGTTCAATTGACCGTTAGAGGAGTTATTGTCCCTTATAGTCAGTTTTTAACAATATGCTTTGTTGTTATCTTTTACAAAAATCTTCTCTTAAACTACTGAGATAAATTTTACCAAACCTGGTCACTATTATCATTTGGGTATGTTGCTTAACAAATTAGTTTAATGGCCTGGCCGTCCCCCCCTTTTGATGGGAACAATTTGGTGGATTATATAGCGAATCATTGAAGCGTGACTGGAGCGTCCCTCCCCCTTTTGGTCAGTCAGCGCCCCTCCCGTCCCTTTCAAACAGTTATGGATCCGCCATTGCAATGGAAGTTTCCCACCCAGAATATTGAGATAATGACAGTGTTTGATTTAACTTTGGACCTTGAATTGTCCAGAGAGAATATGAGTTTCATTTATTTAACAGTTCATTATGAAAATAACAGCTTTTGTAAAATTTAGTATTTCTATCTTCAATAGAAGTTTAAGAAAATTATTTTCCAATTGAATTTGTCCCTTTTGTCCCTCTGATCATATCAAGTAGTGATTATTAACAGATTCATCGTTTATTGAGCAGTAGCTCACCGTTTCACTTGGTTTTTTTTCTAGTTTGTCCATGCTTAGTAACTGGACTTTGAATGCCATACACAATGGGGGCATTAAGTGTTACCCTTGACTATCTCTCCTTTCGTCTTTTCCATTGTCTCATTTTTGTTTCCACACTTGGTCTCACTAACTAGCGACAAGAGAATTAATCAAGCGACAAGAACATCTAATCTAGCGACAAAAAGAATAATTTAACAACAAGAAGATATGATCTAGCGACAAGAAGCGAAAAGAAGACTATTTAGCGACTAAAATCAAGTTAGGCGACAAGAAAGTTGATATTCCATCAACAAATATAAACTTTTACAAAAAGTCAATATTGATAGTATAAAAGCATTACGAGTTTAACAAACCTCACTTTATGCAAAATCACCGGCACTTGTCTTAGAAAAAAGCTTCTATACATTAACATAACAGAGCCCTCAATGTATCCTACTGAAATGGTGGTCTGGGCAACTTTAAAAGCTGATTGGCGACTTAACATTCATAACTGGTCGCCATTTGGACTATTAGAAAATTAAAGACCTGTCAAACGTAAATTTGCCGAAATTTTGCCCTGATCCGCGTCAGGTTTAAAAAAAAAATCGTCTGAGCGCTTGACAGTTGCACATATTTAAATTGTTTTTCAAGCGCCTTTTAGATTGAAGTTTGATCTTGCAAGCGCTTTATTACATCAGGTAATTATAGATCATTTGTAAGCAAATGGCCCTGGCCTATCTGGCTTCGTATTTTAGCACTCAGTCACAACTTTGACTATTAAGTGACGTTAGAAAGAAAACAATTGTCATTTATAGCTTGTGTTTATTGAGAGCACATGGTTCGAATCTCATTCTCGATTTTGTCAATACACAGATGAAACAAGGTCGGTGTAACCCAAACATACCGAGACTGACGAACTTGAATGGGGATACTGGACCCATTAACAGTGCACAATTTGACCCTGACAAGGGTGATACTGACACCCTCAACAACAGTTACTCAAATATCTTGGGGGATACTGACCTCCACTCAAATTCAAACAACAGTATAAATAGAAATGCCAAACAAACTTCTGAAAGTTATACTGAAACAGTTAATCTCTCACATAAAAATAAAAAGAAACAATCTGAATTGAATCAAAATGAACTATATGCATTGAACAAACTTGAACTATCAGAATTGAACCAACTTGAACTATCTGCATTGAACCAACCGGAACCATGTGAATTAAACCAACCTGAACCATCTGAGTTAAGCCTACTGAAACTATCTGAATTTAACCAACTTGAGCTATCTGAATTGAATAAAAACTAACAATATTTATGCTACAGAAACTTCTCATACCTCTCATATATAAACAAATTTTCTGTCAAATCAATCAAGCAACAGATATGCAAAGTAAAATTCTTATTGTAACACCCAAACAGATTTGTTGCAAAACCAGAATAAACAATATAAAAATAATTAAGAAGTATAACAAATATCAATTCTTTTAAGGGAGTTCGCTTCTCAGTTTCAAAGTAATTAACTTTTCAAAACACTAGTTTATATTGATAAGGATTTAATAAAGGAGTCCAAAGAGCAAAAAAAAATATATAGGTCACCGTGCTTGTTTTCGAGATATGAGCTATTGAAATTTTGGCGGGAAAATATTCTCTCTTGACTTTTCATAGCTTTATCATTGACAAGTTAAAGTTCTCAAAAACTGTTAAAAAGTAATTAAAATTTTTTAAGACTTTTACAGATGGCTTATCATTATACATGTTAAGAATTTCAAAAAGAAAAATGGGGGTCACCGGGCAAATTTTTTCAAAGCATTCAAATGGATAAAACCAGAGGATTCCGAAAATCTGACAAAAAATCCAAAACATGACAAGCCAGCTTCCTTAATGCATATTTTGTTTAATTTGGAACATTTGACCAGTATGCCACACAAATTGACTGCCAAAGCAGGGGCATCCAATGTACGTATAATTGCGTAGTTTTCTTATCACTGATTACTTTAAATTTTGATCCAAGCACACTGAATCTGGATTCCATTTTCAATAAGGGAAATGAAATTTACAGGAAGCATGTTCAAGAATTAACAACCCAGGGGTTGGTTCAAAGTATGCATTTACACTTTGATGAAATTCCCGTCAAAATAGAAATTCCTGAATGAATTTGTACAATTAACAAGCAAAATGTTCTGTTTGTTATAGCTTTATAGTACAAAGAGTTATCAGGATTTGTCACACTACAAGAAGCAATTCAAAATTGTATATAGCAGTTGAACAAATCTTATTATGATTGGAGCCATATGTTCAGCAGTTTGTTATCATAATCATGTATACTATTTTTTCGACACCCATTCTCACTCTAAATTTACACTGAATAACCCATTATATTCCTCGGGTCAAAATATATTGGTTGGATTTGCTGACTTGCATGACCTTGTCAGTTAATTCTATGCTTTTTTACACAAGTTTACATATTCATTTTTAGACTAACAATATGAAATTCTACCTTTATGCATCAATAGTAAAGATACAGGGATAATCCAAATCAAGCAGATAAAAAATATTTTGAAGATCAGAAACTAAAGAACACGGAACAAAAAAAGATGACTGTCTAGCATATCAAATCTTGTGGCTAGCAACTGTCTGTTAGCAATGAAAAAAATGATCAACCTGTCCATTTGAAAAATCAAGTTATTGCCTTTGTTCCAAGTTTGTATGTATGAAAAACTACATGCAAAATAGAAGAAAAAATAAAACATCAAGGGAAAAAAATTAAATGCTAAAAAATATTCAAGAAAAGATGAAAATTAGAGGAAAGTTGAGAAACAAAGAGAACTTGCTAGAAAGAATAAAAATTATAAAAAGTCGAAGCAGAAGGTAAGAAGTCTCAAAGAGATAATTATGATTTTAGAGTAATATAAAGACAAAGAGAACTTTCTTCTAAAAGAGAAATGAGACAGAAAAACAATGAATATTAGCTGAAGCAGAAAGTAAGAAGTATCAAAGAAATGATTATGAGTTTATACTAATAGAGAGACAAAGAGATCTTGCTGCTAAAGAGAAGTAAGAAAGGATAACAATTATAGAAAATTTGAAGCACAAAGTAAGACGTCTCAAAAAGATGATTCTGATTGTAGACTAAAAGAGACAACAACATCTTGCTGCTAAAAGAGAAATGAAAAAGGATAATAATTATGGATTAGATGAAGCAGAATGTAAGAAATCTCAAAGAGATAATTCTGATTTTAGACTGAAAAATAGACAAGAGAACTTTTTTCTGAAATAGAGGCTAGAAAGAATGAAGAGTTCATAAACAGAGAACTTGCAGCTCAAAGAGAAGCTCGAAAAAATGATGTTTTCAGAAGAAATGAAGCAGAAAAGAAAAAAGTAGCAAAACAAGATGAATAGTGCAGAAGAGTATAGGTCAAATCAAGAAAATTTAGAGTATGAGCGTTTGACCAATCAGAGTTCTAGACAGATTAACCTTGACAAAGACAGAATTTATAATCAGTCAGTCAAAAATACTAAAAGAAAATAATTTTACAGATAATGAAAAAGAACTAAAAAAGAAAAGAATTCAAGGTATAACTCTTGACGCTTGCATACAAAATTTTAAAACAAAAATTAATGAAGGTCCCACATATATGTAGGACTCGGAACCGCGATGGTACTCCGAACCACGATGGTCACGCTGAAGTGCGATGTTCTACGCTGAAGTGCGATGGTAACATTGTGACGTTAACTTGTTGATATTTACGCTGAAGTGCGATGGTGGTTACGTTGAAGTGCGATGGTGGTTACGCTGTAGTGCGATGGCCAACTTAAGACTTTGAGTAAAAGTAAAATGCACATGGGCATGTTGTAATAAAATAACACCATTAAAATTTGGCTGCTAGCCTCTTATTTGGAAGATGTTTTAACTTCTGTTTAGATCAAACCAAAGACTTTATTTTTTGTTTTAATCTAATTTTCCAAGTCTCCAATTATTGTTTTAGCACGCAAGAGTATAGAATAAGGTGTCCAAAGGAGAAATAAAAAAAAAAGATTCAGCGTGTAGGTCTTTATAATAGTACTAAGAAGTGTCCATCCCAATTACATAAATATTATGATAAAACTTAGTAATTGCTCACATTCTTCTTCAATTTATATAAACATGTTGTACCTTGAATGTCGGAACAGTATCCACGAAGTTTAAATACCGACAAGTAAATTTATGCTTTACTAATAGCGAAGCTTGTCAATTATTTCACGAAAAACAAAGACGAGGACGATAAATTAGGAAGTACACGTAGGGTTTAGTCAGGTTAATTTCTGTCTGACATGTTTTAGACTGAAACCATAAAAAAAAAACAAGAGCGACGGTGTTCTTTCAAAACAAAACAAAAATATTTCGGGAATAAAACAACATTATATGAACTTGATATAGCAAAATCATTGAAACATTGCTAATACTTTCATATTTTTTAAAAATTTTTAAATTGCCCACATAAAATCATGTGACGCTTACCGTAATATAAATTAAGATTAATAAGATACAAAAAGTCTGCGGCATAATCCAAATTTTGGTTAGCCCATTTGATGACGAAGTTCATCTTTCAGCGGCTTTGCTACCTAACATGTTTTAACATATTTTTTTAACCTCAACATGCAATGCTTAAAACTGTTCAGGACTTTAATTATTTGTTTCTTTCTTATTTCCTTACTTTTCTTTGTTAGCATGAAACCTTCATCTACAAAACCCTATTCTCCTGACTGCGAATCCATGTTGTATTTTGAAAACGTCATATTATTCAAACGTCATACTCAAAACCATCGCACTTCAGCGAAAGGACCATCGTACTTCGGCGTGGACCATCGCACTTCAGCGTGACCATCGCACTTCAGCGTCCCCATCGCACCTCCGAGTCCTACATATATATGTCCTTTATGTCATCAAACTTGGTTTTGTTATTCTGTAGTAAATGCTAAAACTGTAAAAAAAAAAAAAGGAATACTCCTGTTAACATGTCTCATTACTTTACTAATTTTAAATCTGTACAGCACATAGAATAGATAAGCCACACTTGTTTAAATGCAATTAAAAAACAAAAAAATCCTCAATGTTCAACAGTCAATAAAATGGGATTTCCTCAAAGACCATAAGAACTAAATTTGTATCCTTTAGAAGAAAGACTTTTATCCTTAATAATTTTATGCAGATTCGACAGTTGTCCAGAGGTGGACAGTTATCAGTTAAAGGCAATGTTACTAAATGTACCTGTTAAAGTTCAACCTACAATAAATTCGCTTCTACATACATTAGAGAAATCGAGTACAATAGCAGTAAAACTGAAAAAAACTCGCATTCATAAAGTGTGATTTTAGTGAAAATGTCTGACTATTTGCTGTTATCTGAGCATTACACTATTTAATGAGAACAAGTGACTTGTACAAGTCTTCTGGATTAAAAATTTAATTCTGGATTAGATTACAGAAATAGCAAAAATAAATGAAAAAGAAACACAAAATGGAAAACAAATAGAACAGAAAAAGAGGACAACCAAGATAAAAATGATTCAGCTGATGACTGATCATTTCAGTGAAGTATATGAAAATGAAACACATGTTGGAAATACAGATACACTGTTACATTACATTCCACGATAATCCACCTTGTGATGTAGGTTTAACGTTTGCTCCTGGTGAAGGTCAACGACCAGTAAGCCTCTATAGTCATCCTGATGCAAAATACTTTCAACTATATTTTGTGGTCGAAGAAGGCCAGATAACAAAAAAGTTGTGTTTCTGTTCACTATACTGATATTGTCAAATTGGAACTCAGGCTATCGTTTCACAAAACATCGTAAATCGTACGATTTACGACTGGTCGTAGAATATGACCTTTTGTGAAACGGTGGCCAGGTCCATGGATAGGCGAGTAGCACAGTCGGTACCAAACATATTTTTCAAAGTAAAGAAAATTCAGTTAAAAACATAAATGATAAAGTCAATCTTAATCTAAGAAGGTGACAATCAAATGGAACGTTCCTTCGATCACTTCATACAGGGAGGTCTAGATTTATTTGTACCTCGCCAAAAACCAATCAGATTGCAGGATTATTGCGATAAAGAACTATTATCTTCATAGATTTAAGAAGATGGGGTATGAGTGTCAAGGAGACAACTCTCCATCCAAGTCAGAATTTGTAAATGTAAACCATTAGAGGTAATGCACTTTGACTTACACCGAACAGCAAACTATAAAGGGCCCTAAAAATAACTAGTGTAAAACCATTCAAACGGGAAAACCATTTGTCTAATCTTTACAGCAAACGAGAAACACTGATGAAAAATATCAACTACTGAACATCATATTCCTGACTTAGGACCGTTGAAAACAAATGCAGCGGGTTTAAACGTTTCAAAAGGTATCAACCTTCACCCTTATCTGAAATAATAGTGTAATATAAATACACACTATAAAATATCAATTGAAATGGCTTAACCTAATCAAAATACATATTAACACAAGTGAAAATACACTGAATGACTAAACTTGATCTATGAAATTTGATCATTAAAATTAAAACTATGATAGTCCACCTTTAGATATTTTTCAATTATCCATCCTTTTCATATTGATCATATTGGTACATTGCCATTTAAGGATGTTATTAATTTGTTAATACCGAAACTGAAAAACATGGACAATAATTGATTGTTGTCAATAAGGACACAGTTCAAAACTAGATCAAGTGACAGGATGTATCTATATATATTATAATTGATTTTTCCTCATTACTAAGTATGAATGGTTACATTTTCCTGTTTTTTATGTTTTATTTTTATTAGTGTTTCAAATGTCATACCAGACGGTTATTTGTTTGCTTTTACTTTCAATATTGTATAACCTAAATACAATGCATTAAGTGGTCATGATATCTACTATATATCACAATAATATAATAAAGGAAATACAGACGCATTTTAATGTAATATTTTGAAGATAAATATGAATGGTGTAGCATCGGTAAAGCTATGACATGGTAAATGTTAGTAAAAACTTTAATTTGTTTAGTAATCGTATTTTGCAATGAGCAGTTGCAATCAAATAGTTCGTTTTATGTACGTTTACTTTTTTTTGTTTGGTTGCACTTCAGTGTTCCTGTTGTGCCTTAATTTTCCTCTCATACATGTTATAGTTAATGTGTTTGCCTCGGTTTGAGTAAGAATCCTGGATTTGTTCTCATTCGATATATGATTTGTGAACACTTGATGATCACCAGTATACTACTGTCTTTATCTAAATATGACAATAACGGTATTGCTGTGTTATGATTGCCAACGAGACAAATCGTCAAAAGAGACCAAATTACACAGAACTATAGGTCACCTTAGGCTATTTTATAATTATTTGCAATACAAATGATAACACATAACACATTAGCGAACAAAAAAAATATACTACATGAATCTTGGAGGTATAAAATAGCCAGACACGTCGTAAAACAATTATTATTCACACTCAGTAAATACAGTCCTATTCGGGTATTGGTCACGTTCGGACATATATAATAACCACAATCGAAGACTTGGTAAGTTGTCAATAGTTAGTTAAGACACAGACACATTGTATAAATCAGGAAAATTATGTCTAAACTGCCTAATGAAAAGTTGACAAAATAAGTGCGAACCTTTGACACAAATCCCTCAACTTAACGTGATTACATCTATACACAAATCACTATGACATCTTGCAAGATGTTTCTACGAATGCAGAAAGTAACATTTATACAGACAAATACTAAAACAAAATATCGATGGTACAGATAAGTCATTCTTGTTTTCTTGTCTGTAGTTGTGTTTTTTGCCTTATTACAAGGTCAAAAAATAAAACAAAACACATTACCTATAGTTAATAATCACTGATATAATGTCATACTTTGCACATTCAAATGTATCATTCATGTACCATCAGGCCATGAATTGGCTTACATTCTGCTACAAAAACAGTTCTAATTCATATAAACTGCAATGCAAGATCAGAATCATCCGGCTCTTTTCTGTCTGAATAAAAAAAAACAACATGTTCTTGAAAACGTTCTTTAACACAAAATTACCTACAGAATGCGTTTATCGATTACAAGTTAAATATCATGTCGATGTTTTATTTTGTTGCTCAATGTATAAAACCCGCGTTTCGAAAGAGAATTAAAAGAGTCAAATCGATAAATAAAGTATAATGAATAAGTCATGACTTACGGTCTATTTTTGTCGTAAAGTTGTTTTTTGAAACGAGGGTCAGGTCTATTATTAGAACGTTTCATTTGTGTGTTGACATCTTGATTGTCTTCGTTTCAATGTCTTTACGTCAAACCCTTTATTTATAATTGAAGGAGAAGAAGAAAATCAATCCAAATTTAAGGCTGTGAACTACGTATACGTAGCTACTGAGTTTCGAACGCATCTGATCACGTTGTAAGTTCGGGAATTGTTGTCTAGCGTTTTAAATACATATACTTTTGTTCAAATACGATAGACACATTTGGCCAAACGTCACCAAATACTCATGTACTAGAATAGTGAATTTAAGTGTAGTGCCTAATAATATTCGGAAATTACAAATAAAAATTAAAAGGCCCCGATAAGACAATGTAAAACAATTCAAACGAGAAAACTAACGGCCTTATTTATGTAAACAAATGAACGAAAAACAAATATGTAACACATAAACAAACGACAACCACTGAATTACAGGCTCCTGGCGTGGGCCATAAATAATGTGGCGGGGTTAAACATGTTAGCGGGATCCCAACATAAAAAACGAACTATACAAATCAGTTGAAAAAGGCTTAACTCATCAGATGGACAAAAATACAAGTGGACGTGGCCAGGTACTTATACATCCCGACACAATGAACAGATCTGAGAGTACTCGCAGTTATCTGACAGCTAGTTCAAAGCCACTAACAACTAATAAAAAAATCATGCAACTAAGACTAAAATATCAATCCGTACACATCCAACATACAATGAATTTAGTGTTAAGACGTCATAAACAGCCAGAGAAAAGCATGACCTTGTGCAATGCCAAGTTACAGGTATCGACAGATTGTAGATCTATGAATATGTATATGCATATAACATATACTAGTAATATTTAGTTAGCTTTCAATTTACTGATAACAAAATCAATATTTATAGCAATCATTGTACATATAAGAGAACTTCAACACATAAGAACGATACTCGTGGTTGGTGGTTTTTCCCATTCTGAACTATTGTACCAACGAATTAAATCGGAGTTTTCGGAAATGAATGTTTTGCGTCCACATGACGCTGTATCATCCGTTTTGAAAGGCGCAGTAATTTTTGGTCATACTCCAGAGGTGATACCTGAAAGAATTTGCGCAAGAACATATGGAATTGCCTGTAATTTTCCATTTGACTCAGAAATACATCCACCAGAATTGCAACAAGTGTATGATGAAAATGAAATGTGTACAGATATCTTTCAACCAAATTGAATTGTGAAGAAAGGAGATAACATATTATTTTAGGCAAAAGTCAATTTCTTCCAACGTGTTTTAATGACGATACTGCTAATATTGATATCTTCGTTTCACTTGACTCTAATCCGAAATACACGTATAGCGGACGAGGGGACAATGTAAAAAAATTGGGTTACCTCCATTTGACTATTTCTGACACGAAAAAAGGTAAAAACTGGCCTATTAATGTCAGAATCACCTATGAAAGCACTAAAATTGTTTCACAGCTTTCGAAGAAGGAACAAACAATGTTGTCAGTAAAAAGTTTGATTCATTAGTCTAAATCTACAGTCCGTGAAATCATTAAATTGAGTTGAAGAACTCAAATAGAAATTGTCTGTGATTATTGTGAAAAAGAGATTTAGTACAAATATTTATGAAACACAAACCCTGTAAAAAAATGAAAATGGAAATGGGAAATGTGTCAAAGAGACGACAACAACCCGACCATAGAACAGACAACAGCAGAAAGTCACTTATAGGTCTTCAATGCAGCGAGAAATTCCCGCACTCGGAGGTGTCCTTCAGCTGGCTCCTAATGTAGGTCTACACAATATTAGATCAAGAATGCAATAATGAAGTAAATTGTAAAATTTAATCGTATTATTTATTAAAAGTTACTATTAAAAAACATGTAACTAATTATGTTTCCTTAAGATCTTGTCCCGAGCTGAGAGACAAGTTGTAATTAATTTTACATTTTTGAATAAACAATTGCAATCAATAAACTGGAAATTGATCAGTCAAATAAATTACCACGACGACAAATTTTAAAGAAAACATAACTATTTGATGATTTCAATACAAATTTATTTTAAATCTATGAAATTTAAAAAAAAAGTCCGGTTAACCGGTTAGCGTTTTTGGTATTCGGTCGTTCGAACGGTTAACCGGTCAACCGTTGACAGCACTAGTTTTTAAATACATGTGTTAAGTTTCTATGCAAAGACCCCATAAGTGAATCAATATTAAAACCAAAACATGTAATCTTTAATGACCTGACAACAGTGTCGTAACTATTTCCCTTCTTACTAAGTCTATTTTAAGCCTCTGAGGTGAATCCTGACATGTGTGTGCTTTATAAAGTATATTACCATAAAAGATTGGATGTGAAAATACCTGAACTTATAAGATGTCTGCATGTTGAGTTATATTGACGAATGATGTCCTGGTACCGATGACAAAAATCTTTCAGTAATACATAAATTTCTCTCGTTAAAATTTAAAACGTTATTACATACACGAGCGAATCGTACAAGTTTGGATATATTGTGACAATTTGTTCCTGTTCAAGATAATGACGTGGATTAATTCATTAAAAATAAAAGTTTTATTAAATAAAGTTTTTTTTTAAGCGAAAATGTAGATATTTATTTTTTTTATGAATCACTGGTGAAGGTTTGATTTTTGTATTGATATTTTTTTTATGTAATCATTATCATAAGGGTGAAGGTACTTATAATAGGTATTTGATTGTTTTAGTCAATATAAAAGACTGGCAACTTTGTTAGGTATTTGATAGTATAAGTCAATATATAAGATTTGCGTGCATATTGTAATGATATAATGAGAAGTTTTTATATGCTGTTTTTTAAAAGACAGAATAGATATTTAAATAAGAAAAAAACAACACTTGAATATTAAAATTTAAGAATTAAATAACAATAGGTAAAAATATTTTAAAGATGTTGGTTATATTTTAAAGTATTTAACTGCATGAATAATGATAATATTAAAACATTTAATATATCTTGATTTTGAATATAATAATCTAATTTTTTATTTATATTTTGAGCTGTTTTCTGAAGAGACAATCTGTAATTCTAGAATATACGCGCCTATATACATTGGTATAAGAAAGTTTCATAAGAACCTTTTGGCGACGAAGGTAATGGTATTTCTGCGATGTTATAATCATACGGTTGTTTAAATATGATTGATGCAGTTGAGTAAGTGCTTAAGCACATTTGTTTAGAGAAACAAAATATTCTATGTTATTTAGAATCCAAACCTTTATTTTCGCACAGTTATTGTGGTATTTTTAAAGAATGACGGACCTATCTACGGAAAATAGCGCCTAAATGATAAAAATTGATACAATTGTTAAAGTCCACTCTTAGGAAAAGGTAGGGTTTTATAAGTTTTTAGCGATAGATGAAATATAGGATTATTTATAGAGAACATAAATTTATACTAAGGGTTGAAAATGAAAATGTTTTCATAATGAAACAATGTAGGACTTAAAATATGGATAAGTTTCATGATTAATCGTTATAAACAATAACGCGATACATCTTCCGCAAATATTTTAATGTGATGCCGATTGAATTAAGAGCAAATTAGCAAACTAAAAAAAAAAATGAGAAAAAAAGGAACATAAGGTCATCTATAACTTCCGGTCTAAGTGATATGACAAATGATAATAGTTCTGATAGATATAATTTAGAAAGTAGCAAAGACATGCCTGTTGATAAAATCAAAATACTAAAGAAAATAACGAAAATTCATAAGTCTGAAAGAAAGATCAATTAATGTTAAACTTTCTCTCAAACATTTCTAGTTATCTTAATAAAATGAACGACTAACATGTCGTAGACGTAGGCTTCGTGATGATTGTTTTTAAATTAATATATGTGTATATAAAATAATTTTGTTTTGATTAATCATTCTAATTCTCGCTTCAGATGGATCGCTGAAAAATTCATTGTTTAGAATGTTAGAAATCCTGTAAATATCAGTAATCTCTGAATCACAGCTTTGTTTATGAAAAAGGAAGGAAAGTGTTGGTTGAATGTCAAACCTTATTTAAATAATTTTTCAATCCTAATACTAGAGACAAGTTTATTATATCAGTTTATTTTTTTATTTGGGTTTAATTTTTTTGTTCTTATTTTTAATGGATAACATATCGATATTTTTTTTTTTAATTTAATGCGTTAGAATTGAGTATGACTTTGAACTGTCGAATTTAGTAAATGCTTTAATTCATTCTGTTGCTATACTTATAGGTATTTTGTTATTAATATATTCTTAAGTTTAAGAATAGGTGTTTAGCCAAGAGAGGTTCAAATAGTCACACGATACCTTTGTGGCGATCAAATGGTGTCAACCAATGTTGAGGGCGATGGTACTGCCTCCAGAGATGTTTAAATAGCTTCTGCACCATTACAAGAACCAGCCACTAAGAACCATTATCCAGTATTGGATATTGGCTTTGATTTTGGACACAACGCAGACGTTTAGATGTACATAAAACTATACGATCACATAACTTTATATTGGTAGAGGGAATCGTTCTACAGCATCACAGGTAGATTTGCCTGTAATGTTTCAGCCGGTGATAACTGAGCAACCTAGTCAGGGACTCTGAATTAACAGAGTAGGTAAGCTAGGTCAGTTAGGAGTAAATCAACGACAGATGGTGGATCACATGCAGGTAGGATTTTCGACGATGGATGGTGGATCACATGCAGGTTGGAGTCTTCGACGATGGATGGTGGATCACATGCAAGTTGAATTTTCGACGATGGATGGTGGATCACATGCAGGTTGGAGTCTTCGACGATGGATGGTGGATCACATGCAAGTTGGATTTTCGACGATGGATGGTGGATCACATGCAGGATGGAGTTTTCGACGATGGATGGTGGATCACATGCAAGTTGGATTTTCGACGATGGATGGTGGATCACATGCAGGTCGGAGTAATTGCAGTACTTCTAAATGATGGGAATTGGCGTTGCAGATAAACAAATGGATTGTTGGAGTTGACAACGACGATCAGAGGAGCAGTTCACTGGAGTCGGGGTTATAAAGACGGTCCGCAGTTAATGGTTGCGCCTTTTTCTGGAAATAAGAAGTTCCGATATTTGATGTTACGAACTTAGTTATTCACACAAGAATTGTATGAACTATACATTGCTGAACATTTAGATGTTGTTGAACTTTTGAAATGATTTTGTTTATGAATATTTTTTTGTTGTTTTTAGGGAAATTTGCAAGCATTCATATTGTCACTGATTTTAACTAAAATATAAAATTATATTTCTTAAGAAAGGGAGGAATGTGACAATATGATGGGCTTAAAATATATATATAAATATATATTATATATATTTATATTTATATTTATGATTATATATTCTCAAAATGTTTATTAAATTGAATAAAATAAATACAGGGGAATATCTATTAAGAAAAACATGACCTTGTAAAAGGTTGTTCAATTGACCGCTGGGTTGCATATATATAACATGTTTACATGCAGACCAGTTGGTGACATGTAGCAATTAGTTAAAACACGGGAAATATGTGTATTCTTTGACCATTAATCTCCAGGTTGGTCAAAACATGTCAATTAAAGTCAACTTAATAGATATTCATCCCTGTATCTTTTGATTTAAGACTATAATGGTCAAATTAATAGAAACCTTGACACTGTTTATATTCTGTATATATACTTGTGTATTTTTACCGTATAGAGAGACCGTCCGTTATGGACACTGGTCCAGACGGGCTTCAATAAACTACTATTCCAAATAACCATGTGTTGTGTTACAATATAAACACCGTAAGATGGTGACAAGGGAACGTCCCCATCTAAAAATGGATAATTGAAAATTCAGTTTGTAAAATGTTATATGTCTTTTTGTGGTTATTGTTTTGTTCGCGTTTTGTTTTGTGCAGTTCTGCTGATTTTCCAGTTTATTGTCTGGAAAGTATTACGCACATTTCTTTATTTCTCATGTCATTCCCGATTTCTTCGCAGTCTGAATTTGCATATCAATTCTTATGTACTTAGTAGGCTTTTATTTTAAATAGTTCGCCAATTGTTTTGTTAATCTGTTTAATTATAGAAAATTTCAAAATCCTAATAGTTTAGATTTATACTTTTCCCCTTATAAAGGAGGGACAAAAGATAACAGAGGGACAGTCAAATTCAAAAATCGGGAAAAAAACTGACAACGTCTTGCTAAAAATGAAAAGACAAACAAACAATAGAACACAGGACACATCATTTAAAAACCAAAGAATAAGCAACACGAACCCCACCAAAAACTAGGGCTGATCTCAGGGGATCTGTGCTATTATAAAGTATGTAGTTTACATGAACATACAGTCATGTGGTTCATTAAATACACACAGAAAATTTATTTCTGTTTGTAAATAAAGAGATGCACCATTTTCCTCCACTACCACAAATTCAAGTAGTGATTTCAATATATTCTTATTCAATATATCAATAGGTTTTTTGTATGTTCAAGTTACATTATAAACGAATTTCCACCACTTAATACCAATGAACTCGTGATATGTATTTATGTTTCAATTGTCGCAATTGACTTAATCTTCTTAAAGTAATTGAAGATAACAATCTAAGACATAATTTATACTATACCGAAAGAATTACAACAATTTTCTCCTCCTGTACGTATTTATACGTTATACCGTATAAAGAGTTCTTATGTGTCACTTGTGGTTATACAGTAACAAATCTGTTGGTCGTGTACTTATATAGCTCTTTACCTGTTGCGGTATTTATACATTGTAGACTTTCATGTGTTTGTAGTTTTGCAATTTCGATTTAATTCGTCTGTACAATTTCATTATATCATAGATTATTATTTATCAATCAAAATACATCCATGCGGTCATCCAATTAATGTACATAAATGATGTGATTCTATTTTTATGTAAAATTCAGTAAAGTTGGTTATCTCAATATGTAGATGCTGTCTAGTAACTATACCTACTATGTATACTAGCTATACTCTTGCTACTAGTGTAGGGAGTGGGTGTGTTTTCCAGCAGAAACATGAATCTAAATATAGTCACGAAGGAGTTATCAGGATTCCAAATGCAAACTTTGAACACAGTTGAATGAATACAGATGGGAGAATCACAAACAATGTCGGTGATAAGGCAAAAATGAATACGTTACAAGCTTGGGAAATCTAGGAACAAAATGATAACAAAAAATAAAACTAAGGGTTGCAGAATTCAGTGATATTAAAAAATATTAAAATTAAATATGTTTTGGATTTGATTTTATTGTTTCATTACAGAACAGATTGTGAGTTTTTTTTCTCTGTTTTACTCTTTCCCTTTAGTCACACAATGGCTTATTATGGTTTACTATCCATCTTTGGGTTTCTCGATTTTTGACGTGATAAAGCGACGACCATAGGCACCCCTTGTTCCCCATTGGCAATCATACCATGTATTCCTATATATAAATGCTTCAATATAAATATGTATGTGACTATGAAATATAGTCATATGTACCATATGGATAATTAGAGTTATCGTCCATTTACCGTTATTCATTCTATGTTTAATGTTTGCATAACACATTCTTACATTGTTCCAATGTATGCTAATAATATACATAATTATTTGAAAATGATAGAGGAAGATATCAAGGGTTCAATAACAAAATCATACTTCGTAGAAGTAGTTATCAAAGGTGGTTTGTGTATTAGCAGATCAATAGATGCAATTAGTTTAGCAGGACTATTTAATTTTAGCCGGATAACCCAAGACTAGAAGACTAATACACAAACCACTGAAATTCTATCCAGTATTTCTTTCAGAATTTTACTTGTTATTACTTTTTGAATGATTTTAAACATGTAATTTGAAATGAAATTCTTTGAGTGTACAAACAATAACATCATCACATGAACTGAATCGACATCCTACGATGGATTTGCTGACATATATATCAAATGTTATGTCCGTGAGTAAATAATTTAAAGTGCATTTCCATTAGGAAGTACTTCAAACACAAACGTATGTATGAGGATATGACTATCACTATAACGGGTTATACATCCTAAATACTCCAAACTATTTTTTTTCTTTTCCTGTTTTATATTATGACTGTGTAATATAGATACGTGACCTGAATGGCAATCTGCTTTACAAGGCATTGGTTTTTTTTTTGGAAATTACTGGTTTTAATCTATTTTTGATTTAGTTAATAACAACGTCATACTATTTTGAATAGTTTGCAATGATTATATCTTTTGTACATGTTTGGTTACGTGTGTCCCAAAAAAGTTAAATATAAAAAAGAAGATGTGGGATCCCAACCCTCCCCCTAACCTGGAACAGTGGTATAACAGTACAGCATAAGAACGAACTATACAAATCAGTTGAAAAAGGCTTAACTCATCAGATGGACAAAAATACAAGTGGACGTGGAAGCATATTTAATATTCCAAACCCTATAAGCGCAGAACACTCACTTGGAATAGTTGCCATAATTCATTTGTCATTTCGGCCTTCTACTCTAGCAACAAATAAATACAACCACAAAATGATAAAATTTAAGACATTTAAAAAACAATCGAGCTGCTTAAACATTGGTGTAACTCCTTTGGGCTAAAGCTGTAAATGAAGTTGAAAAAAATCAAGAACTAACTGTCTTTTAAACAAACCCGGAACGAACCAGTGAC
Source organism: Mytilus edulis (assembly GCA_019925275.1). NCBI lineage: Eukaryota > Metazoa > Mollusca > Bivalvia > Mytilida > Mytilidae > Mytilus > Mytilus edulis. The sequence continues at coordinate 3,329,076 of CM034360.1, read as the reverse complement.
CTCCATAGTATATAATAGAATGACATAATACTTTATTAATCTAATTGTGAACCTTTGCGGTTTTTAGAATTCATATAATGATTACAATGATATATGTTATGATAATGAAATAATACTAAAATTAAATACAACACAATAGAACACTGATTAGTTTTTGCATGTATGTATGTATATCTCATCTGCTTAGTTTGAAGGAATATAAACAACTTTAATATGCATCACACAAGTTATTTTGGAGCAACAAACAAGCATTACATTGCAGCAATTGTTTCTTCTATCAACAATACCCATTTCCTCACATTCTTGTAATTTGTGTACCTGTGCACAAACGTTATGAAATATTCAAAAGCACAAAACTACAATTAAACATAGTCATCGTCTAGATTGAAATTATGACATGCTTTAACATCATCAGCAATTTAAATCGAATATTTAACCGTCGTATCAGTTCAATTGTTGTCTGCTATGTTGGTCATATCTAACAAACTATCAAGGATGTCGTCTGTTCATGCCTTTTGTCATATCTGTAAAAAAAAAAACAATTCTGAACTATACTGCTCGAACAAGTATAAGTTATTACAATCGATTTTGTGAAAATATATCAAATATTGTCATTATTCTTTAAAGTTTTTTCAGTTTATATAATAGAGTGGGGGGCCAATATTCGCCGGGGACACAATTTCGCCGTTTTATGATTTTGAGGTGTAAACACAACAAAGGATGGCTGAAATGGAAGAAATATGCCAATAAATTATAATTTTATAACAAATATGATTATTTTTCAAACTTAAACAAAATTACGGCACTTACTGCCAAAGATCGAAAAACGGACAACGATTTTCGGTCAATTTCCTGAATGAAAAACAGGATTTTCATAGACTTTTTTCTTAGCATTTTTTGACTGATTGGCCTAAATTTCTGTTATTTACACCTTTGAAATGTCTGCTGTTCATCTATAATGAAATTTATTTGATAAATATTATATAAAGCTGCAGTTATTTGGTTTTAAATAGATGTGTAAAAACGGCGAATATGTGTCTCCCATTGACAAAACTTCGGAAAATTTCAAACACCTTTAATCTAACTTTACAGATGATTATTTTCAAACAAACATGTTTTCAAGCTTAGGAATGTTTTGCTTTAGAAGTTATCTTCATACAGAAATATCAGTATACTTCAAAAACATATAGACCTGAACATAAACTGTAGAAAACATGGAAAGATATGGCGAAAATGAGCACCCCACTCTATATGATAACATAAGCTATATAATAAGTTTACCTAAATAGAATTACATTCGACTAAAATGTCTACTTAATGATGACTGATGTAGAAGTTATTGAAAATCCCCCAAAAGGATCAACAGATATAGCCAAAACCGTAAAAAGTTACTTTTTGAATACAGAATTTACGAAAGACATATATAAACCGAAGGTCACAAAAACTTCGCCAAGATACTAGGTTTTTTGGTTAATACACTGCGTTTCAGCCTTTTGATAACCAAATTGTCTGTTTACATTTAACAAAAACTGTATGAAATACCTGATACTATCACTATATTCTTTGAAAATAAAAATAAAAACATTAGGTACTTCGATATATTATTTTATTATCTCAATTCTTCCGCGATGATTTTTTTATTAGAGAAATACTGTATATAAATGTGTAAATGTGGTATACATGTATTTTCCTTGTATAAAGGTGATAATATATAGTTTTTTTTCAACTAAAGAAAAATTATATTTCCCGAGGGCGTCAACTGAAGGTACAATGACTGTTCAAGGGTGTACAGATCTTCATATCTCCCTAAGCTAATACAAATCAATGTGTTTGTCCATTGCCAATTTTGTTTATTCTGTTCTGAACAAAAGATATTAATTTGCATACCATTAAATAATAAGAAGCTACATAATGTAGAGCAAATTTGTTTTACTATTCAATACTGGCAAAACATACAAGTTAAAGAAGAGAAGAACAAAATGAATAACAGTTAAAAATACCTTATTAGAAATGCATAATAAGTCCGTCTCCTGAATATTACTCTCTGAATTATTGTTCTTTACAACACGAATACACTTAGATATAGCAACTGATTCCGTCTGGTTTTCTTGATCTAAAACATATGTAAACCATTATAAATTCATGAACTTGAACGTGTAACATGCATGATTAAAGCTCGTTTCATTTTTCCTGTTGTATTCCATCGGGTAAACTGCATATATAAGAAACTCCACGTATAGTATTTTTAAAAAGCTAAACAATATTCAAAAATACTATTAACAATTATACATGTTTTTCTTAATATTTTTAATTCGTATAATTTGATTCGTTCAGGGATAGAAACATGTTAAATTATATTTTCGAAGGTTTCGGTTGATAGAAAAAAGCACATTGCACATTGCACAGCAAAAACCATATTGCTCGGTTATTTTTTGATATATAAAAAACAATATACTTTGTGACAATATACTTTATGACGTCAAATTATGCATTTCATGATATTGATAAAAGTTTGATAAAAAATATCTATGATCGATTATTTGAAAAAGAAAAATCTTCAAATAATCAGACGTAAAAAACAAACACACAAAAAAAAAACGGAAATAATAACTTTTATGTTGTTATTGTCTAGAAAACGATTTAATATGTATAAAGTTCCGAAAACATCAAATGACGATTGGAATACAAATATGTTCAAAATTAAATATTATAACAATGAGGCTCCTGCAGGGTCAAAAACCATAGGGCCTTCCAAAAACGACCTGCGACCTGTAAAATTTGAAAAAAAAACCGACTCCCGTCCTCTGTGTTGGGAAAAACGATCTGCGACCTGTACATTTTCCTACAAACGACCTCTCGAAGAATTAAAAAGCGACCTTGCGACCTGAGGGGGTACTCTGTGGGAGCCTCAACAATTATAGCCTAGGTATGAGTGTCAATACAGTATATATAGACCTCTCGGACTTCGTCCTCAGTCATTATACTTCTTTTAGGTCAATAGTATACAATTATAGCCTTTGTATGAGGTCGATTCAAGGATATATTGACCTGAAAGAAGTATATTGACTGCGGACGAAGTCCCAGTTCGATATACTTCTTTGTGTCGATATAACCTGTATTGCCTTCATAAATAGGCTGTAATTGTTATATTATTAATTTCCGACCATATTTGTATCAAATTTGTTGGACTTTTACAGATATCGTATTGTATCCGAGAAAAAAACAAACATAAACAAACATATTAGTTGTTTTCTTTTACACCTTATGTATTAAAAGATTGTTTTCTTCAAATAATCGATCATAGATATTTTTTATAAAACTTTTAACAATATCATGAAATTCATTACATGACGTCACAAAGTATATCGGTTTTTAGATATTCTAAAAATAACCGTGCAATATGCTTTTACTGTGCAATATGCTTTTTGCTATCCGCCGTTTTCTAGCTACTTTCGAAAATACAGTTTAACATGTGACTATTCCTCAACGAATCAAATATAAGAATTAATAATGTATCCTTGTATCGACCTTATACAAAGGCTATAATTGTGTAATGTTGTTTCATCAAACTTACTGATCTGTTGCATAACTATAGATTCTACTACTGCATCGAGTGTGATACGATATTTATCCACTCGAGACAGTTAAATTTTCAAATTTAAAACGCGAGGCTTAAAATGTAACTGTCGAGAGTGGATAAATATCGTATTAAACGAGATGTGGTGGTGGAATCTGTTTCTCTATTAATTTTCAAACAATATGTAGGCTAACGTATTCCTTCTTTACGAATGATCTGAAAAAAGATGTGTTCTTTCTATGTGACGCCAGCAAGCATGGTCGCCTTTTTTCATGCCGTCACAATAGCAAATTCAGAGGAAAGCAAGACAATTTCACGTCATAATCGGATTTTAACCAATGATGAACTGAGATCAAACGAAACACACGTTGATTAATTATTTTTTTATACATTTGGTGCAGAAAGGGATAAATTCACGAAGAATTAGAGAACAACGATTTATCATAAAAATTATCTCGGTACTTGAGTGGTGTGAAAATGCAGATATAACTTTTATTCGTTTTCTTTACTATCATCCAACCGGTTTACATTCAACATTTTCCTTCATATATTGATAACAAAATTTTAAGGATCAAGAAGGAAATAATATTGATTTCCTAAAATTCACAGAACAAAATACCCTCGAAGATATTGTATTGCAGCTGGTTTGTTCACCAACTGTTTCGATCTTTAAAGGAAAACTTCTTTTGTTTACATAACCGATGTTTATAATTGTGATTATCGTCCTGAATATGCATAAAATATTTGCCACTGGACGTTAAGCAACCAACAATCAATCAATATAATTTCATAATACTAAAATGGGAATAGTATTACCTGTAGACCGGTTTCCGTGGAATAACACACTTTTGAAATAAGATAATACAAAAATGACCACGCAAATAATCACTACAGCGGAAAGAATAATCATTGATATGCTCAAAGTTGAGATGTTTCCCATCCATGGATCACTGGTAAAATCTACATAGAAAGAAATGATATAACCATTAGAAAAGAAAATTATTCTTATAGTTGACGATGTGGTATATTCCTGCATAAATATATTACATTAGTTTGCTTACAATATAAATGAAAACTAATTTAAATGTTATATATCTTGGTATCTTTATTTTTAAGGAGATGTAGAAATAGCTCTTTATAAAATTAACGCATTCATAACTTGTTTCTTGATTAACATTCTTCCTACACTGTAAAACCAATAATATTAAAATCAATGAGATATCTTAATATTTTTGAATCTTTTTGTCAATTAGTGACTATATAAAGAATAGCCAACAATATCGTATAATCGCATACTGTAGCTCAGTTTGTATATTAAGTTCGTGTAAGATTAAGGTTAAGATTTTGTTCTAATAATTTGCTTGTAGGAATTAAACCTGTTTTTCATTATTCACAATAGATATATATATTTAAATGAAATGTGTTGTATAGTGCTTTGACATTGGCTTGCATTGTGATATAAATATTTGTATTGTTAATTGGATATAATATTTGCTCTTACATGTTATTTATAATTCATTTCATTTAAATCATTCATTGTTTAACCCCGCCGTCTGTCCCAAGTCAGAAGGCTGTGTACTTTTTATGTGTATGATTTTAATTTTAGTTCATTTTCTATGTATTCGAATTTATTATAATGTCCTTTTTAACTCCATTAGTACACATTTGTGTTTTAAGTGCCACGTGAAGCCCATATCTGGTTGCTGGATTATTCTCTCTATATTGATTGATTGATGATTATCTTACGTCGCAGCACAAACACAGAGAGAGAGCGAGAGAGAGAGAGAGAGAGAGAGAGAATCATATAATTTTTGCACTCCATGGACAATTTAGAAACTCGTTAAAAAATTGGAGAATCATGAGCTCAAACACATCAAACGAATGGGAAACAATGCAATATTTCTGTCTAGTATAAACATTTCCGTATGAAGAAAAAGGTAGATTAGTGGTGGATTACTAAATGTAGTCTATTGAAAATATGTTCTATTAATTTATATAAACATATAATTATAGTATAAACGTTTAACAGATATCACTATTAAACTCACCAGTACAGTTATCTAATTCCTTTGTGAAGTTGGTCACGGCAAAGCTTTCAATATAACAGTAAACCATCAAAGGAGATCCACAATCTTTTTTGGTAACGGTGTGCATTATATGCATCTTGTAGGTAAAGAATATTCCATCTTGAGTAACAGCAGATGATATATTAGCTTTTTTCCGTTATATCTTTTTCCTGTAATATTACATGAGAACATTCAAAGTGCTTTTAACTTGTTGGCTGAAATGTTGAAATGTTAATCATTCAATTTGTCTTGATTATATATGCATAAAATGGCAATAAATTTGAAAGCAGTAACAAGCATTTATCTTCTTTTGTTCTTGATTAAACAATGACACTATATTTGAAGAAAATGACAAGTCTGCTTAATTATCATTTCCCTAAATTAAACAGTCATTATAACAGCTGTAAACATATGAGCTACCTGAAATTTGATTTAAAAAATTGAATTTTATCTTCTAACATGATCTTTATTGTTGGAATGCCAACTAGAACTAGAGTGTCACTCAGTACATGTAGTACCGACTGTCGTATACCAAACTGATACTCGACTATCTGTTGAGATTGTTTTTATTTTCATAACGTTGGTTTTATTGCGATCGTTTTAATGAGGTTTTATCATTACGCCTTTGGTTATTGTTTGGTTCGTTACCATTACAAAACATAATAGTTGTTTGATCTTGTATGAATTTATAACCATTTACAGCAAAATGACTTCAGTGTATAGGTAAAATGCAATACCCTTGGTTAGCTTGCATATATTAAATCAGAGTAGTCCGACGAATAACCAATATATCGATCCCTATGTTGGACTAGACTGCTCCGATAGGAAGGTAGTGTTTCTAACCTTATAATGACTTCATGGTTCATCTAGCAAGCAAGCTAACCAGATACGTTACCTTTATCGAAACGCTAAAGCCATTTTTTGTAAATCAGTATAAGGTGTTATCATTTTATTGATTACTTTGGATTCATCATTTTTTGTAGGATACTAATTTTTGTTGGACTGTTTTGGTAAAGATAAACTCGATTTTAAAATACTTAAACGAAGTACACGTTTTATTTCGACTTGTCATAGTAGAGAGTGAAATGTCTATAACTAAGACGACGACCCCCCAAAAAAAAAAGATTATGCTAATTATTTGTGTTTCTATATTGTAAGTATAATATTTGTCGGGTATTAAAGTACTCAAGAATTGCACGGCAAAATTACCGAGAAGTCAATTGGTAATAAGTCTTTACCGAGTTGACATTCAAACTTAGTATTTTACTCTTTCTATCGGCATACTCACGTGTAGTAAAATGGTGCAATTTGGTTCAGGATAAATATCATTAATTTTCAAAGAGACGTCTACAATACTGTTATTTATTGTCAGTGAGGGACTAACGCTATTGTTCCTGGGAAGCTCTACAGAAAACCAAAACGTAATTGAAAAAACAAATAACCTCGTAATGTTGATGATCATTTTCATTGTAAATTGCTTTTCTAAAATTATTTTCATTTTTTCGAAAATTAAAATTATTTAGCTTTGATGTTGGCAAATGTTTGATCAATTGATATAGGTTACAGAATATTTTCTAGACATTCTCCATAACGAGGTCCAATTTGTTAGACGGTATAATATAAAACGAAGAATGAACGAATTCAACTTTATAAATAACTAATATAGGATAATGTTGTTTTTTTTTTTTTAATTAAACATATCAGACCCTTTCGTTTTCCACATAATTCATAATACCAATTACAGTTGTATTAACAAGTAATTTCCCGGATGTGTTCGATCGAGTTGTATAATATATGTAAAATCAAACTTACTAAAGAATTCATAGTCTTTCATCATTAATCCTTTTTTCATCTCATTTATTCCAAATGCACATGAATATGATATATCCACATCACTTGTAGAGAGATTATGTATCAAAAGTGAGTAAGAACAATTAGCATTCTTCCTTATGGTGTACTTGTCTTCATTTATGCATTTCCCGTTTTGACAAAGAAGAATGTCTTTTTTGCTACCATACCACTGCTGGAAACTCCCCGTGCACAAATTTTCCTTATCTGATATTTTGCATAATAATTCAAATGTTTCTCCGAAAAAAATTGGTTTGGTCTCTACTTCCCATGACACAATATCTGTAATTTAATAAGTTTTTTTTTTAACACGGTGGATTGTTATTAGCAACTGCATGTACACGAATCATTTAATACAGATACTTCAATATACCAGTATATACGCTAATCTAGATTACTAAACTAATTTAAGATAAATATATTCTAGACAGGTTCATCAAGAAACACATGTGCTGTTACCAGGTTCAACCGAGTTCTAAGAGTAGTAAGTGAATTATATACACTACGATTCTGATCTAAAGCAAAGTGAAACAAGCAATCTAAGTGAAAAAGAGCTATGATCGTAAATTATAAATAAAAGGTGATTTTTGGTTATATTATGTCAATGAGCTAAAAAAAAAAAAAAACATATCTAGAGAAAATTTGTATATATTGCAGGATTTTCAAACACGCCTGTGTACATTTATTGCATTGTTGGCTCTAACAATCTTTCTAGAGTAATCCTAATTTCTTGAATGTTACCAATGAAACAGGATCGTAGATTTTTTTTCAATTGTTACATGTACTTACCTAAACATTCCACAGTTTCAGCTTTAAAGATGCTTAAAACCATACACGCCATTGATAATGAATGAATAAATAGATTTGGCTTTCTCTTTGCAGTACCGATACGTTTTCTATGTCGGAAGCTAAAAAATAATAAATAATTTCAATTGTAAGAAATTGCGGCGACAAAATTAAATAAAATGCACATTGCATACAAAACCATGCACAAAGCCACAATTTAAAAACTGTACACAATGAGTTAATGTTTTGTAATATTTGCTTCTATTGTGCTTTATCCAAAGCTTATTAAAACGACGAAGAGCTATAAACCAAAGAGGACAAAAAGTATAGCAAAAGCTGGGCAATGAATCAGAGCTTTCCATAAAGGAGATACATTCTTTAATTCAAAATGATTTTCAAAATTTTGTATTAACAAATTTAACAAATTGCTACGCTGAACGCAGCTGGATTCGACCGCAGAGGTCAAACCTTAAACCGTTGGGGCTAAAATGGACACAGGTCTAAATTTGAATTGTAATTAAATACTTGACACATAATAGGTTTCTGACACAGAATATCTGTAGATAAAGAACTGAGAATTGGTTATATGATTTGAATCTATATTCCATTATATTGTTTTTGGGCAATACACTATGATGTTGCAAATTGACCTCCTCCCTAAAAAAAAACATTTTTTGTTTACCCCCTTTTTTTCGCTTTTGTGCAATACACTAAGATGTTCCGTATTGAGCCCCCCCCCCCCCCCCCCCCCCCCAAAAAAAAAAAATGTCTATTAACCAAGTAACCCAAAGGCTTGTTTTTTTTTCCTTTTTTGCCCCTTATTCCTAAATGGTTTGAGCAATCAACCCCAAAATCAATCCTAACCATCCCTTTGTGGTATGGAAAGTTTTTGTATGGAAACTACAAAAATGATTATTTGGGTCCCTTTGTTGGCCCTAATTCCTAAACTGTGTGGACCATAATCCCCATACCTACTTTAAGTTGTTATAAACCTTGTTTTTTTTAAATTATTATATACATTTCTATCTATTAATACTAAAGTTATTGTACCATTCTATTAATCAATGAAGTCATACATAGTAAACGATTTATTTTCACTAAACACTAGCCTTTGTTATTCTTGTGTGTTTTTATTTAATATTGTTTCGTTTGTACTTATTCCGGAATTTTGTGTGGCGTCCATTTAGCTGTTTTAGTATACATAATAATTGTTTAGGGGCCAGTTGAAGTCAGATTTTCTCTCTCATTTGAAAACCTTTTGTCGGCCTTAAGCTGTTTCTGCTTTTTGGTCGGATTGTTATTATCAAGCAATTTTTTTTCTATAAATATGTTATACCATTTTGAAATTCTTCTGTGTTGTCTGCCTTTGTCAGATGATTTTGCTCGATGTAATGGTATAGAAGGTTTCTTTGGGGATAACAGTACATTGTCTTTTAAATTATCAGAATCATGTTTAGTGTTCAAGGATTTCTCCTCATTGAAAGTTCTAGTATGCCCAATGTTGATTACTGGACGCCTTTTACGATCATTACAAACCTGTGAAATACAATGACAAAAAAAAATGACTTATCTGTGTGTTTACACATCAATGATGAATTAATTATTCAAACATTCATTAAACAAATCATCGGGGACCATTTTCACATAAATATGGTGGATTTTTTTTTATTGATTTTCTCTATTTAAAAAAGAAGTTGTGGTTAGGTATGAGTGCCAATGAAATAATTCTCCATCCAAGTCAATGTATACAAAGTAAATAATTAATAGTCAAAGTACGGCCTTCAACACGGAGCCTTGGCTAACACATAACAGCAAGCTATACAGAACGCCAATATTACTAGTGTAAAGCAATTATAACAGGAACACCAACGGTCTAGTTTATATAAAAAGCGACAAACGAGAAACACATGTGACCCACACCAACAAACGACAACCATCGAACAATAAGCTCATATTTCATTTAATTAAGTAACCCTCTAAGTCTTCATACAAACCACACAAAAATTGTTCTAAATATACAAATAAGCTTTGTTTAGTTGTTATGACATGTTAAACAAGAATGTGTCCAAAGTACACGGATGCCCCACTCGCACTATCCTTTTCCATGTTCCATGGACCGTGCAATTAGGTAATAATCTAAGTTGGTATTAAAATTAGAAAGATTATACTATAGGGATCACATGTACTAAGTTTCAAGTTGATTGGACTTCAATTTTATCAAAAACTACCTTGACCAAAAACTTGAACCTGAAACTCTCACTTTCATTTTCTATGTTTAGTGGACCGTGAAATTGGGGTCAAAAGTCTAATTTGGCTTCAAAATTAAAAAGGTTATATCATAAGCAACAAGATTACTAAGTTTCAAGTTGATTGGACTTCAGCTTTACCAAAAATTACCTTGACCAAAAACTTTAACCTGAAACTCCCACTTTCATTTTCTATGTTCAGTGGACCGTGAAATTGGGGTCAAAAGTCTAATTTGGCTTTAAAATTAGAAAGATCATATCATAAGCAACAAGTCTACTAAGTTTCAAGTTTATTGGACTTCAGCTTTACCAAAAACTACCTTGACCAAAAACTTTAACCTGAAACTCCCACTTTCATTTTCTATGTTCAGTGGACCGTGAAATTGGGGTCAAAAATTTGGCTTTACAATTAGAAAGATCATATCATAAGCAACAAGTTTACTAAGTTTCAAGTTGATTGGACTTCAGCTTCATCAAAAACTACCTTGACCAAAAACTTTAATCTGAACGGACGGACGCACAGACGGACGAACGGACGCACAGACGAACGGAGCCACAGACCAGAAAACATAATGCCCCTCTTCTATCGTAGGTGGGGCATAAAAATCCTATCCATAATCTCAAAAGGTTAGAAGTGAATGTTTGTTTATCTCAGTGCTATTTTAGAAACTGTGTTAGGACATTCGGACTTCATGAAACTAGTACATAAGTGGTTCACGTTCGGTGTTAAACGATTCATAGAAATTCGTTATGACGCAAATGTCAGACTTTATCTTGGCAAACCGTTTCATAAGCATAATATGGTTTTTATTTTGGCTAACATATCTATGGGAGACATTCATTAGTCGTAAAGGTCAAAAGACACATCCGTAGTAGTAAAGACTGGTTCCAGTTCCGGTAACAGAACACTGAAGCTCATATTATTTATTGGGTTTAAGAAATATGGTCACTTTGGTTCTCTCCAAAATGTCAGAAGCCCCTTGCCAAAGAGAGGAGTTTGGCTGTGCAAGTTGTATAAACGCATAGAAAGCTCCTTATGATAAATATCTGCTCATACCTTTGTAGGTATATTTCCTGTTTGTAGAACTGCATTGAAGTCACATCTACTTGTCGATACAGTCAGTTTGTCCTTTTTTTCAATAGGAAAGTTATCTGAAAAAGTACAAAAGAAAATAATTATTAATAAAGAAAGATTGTCATAGATAACCAATAAGATAAATACTGTCATGGGTATATTCTGTATTTGTAGGACTTTTACAGAACCCATGTAGAACGGATGTGTGCTCACAATTGTAATCCACCAAAAACGTTAACCTGATGATTTCAACATCAGTTAACAAATCCCCAAATAGTTTCATGGTATCAATATCTTCGTTATATTTACTCTGGTTATTGAATTAAAGGAACAGCTACTATTCATATTTTTTATGATGAAGGAGTACATAAAAAAATCGTAGTTAAAAGTAAAAGCAGTATAAGGAATTATATAAATCTGAAAGATTGTGTAAACATCTAAATTCGGCATGGAAGGTAGGTACACAATATATAATTGCATAACAAATGTATGTCTGTTCTTGTGGAAGCTTTATTATGTTGTTTTCTGTTCAATATCATTATTGTCACGATATATGTATGTTATTAATGTTTGTTTCTTTCATTCGTTCATCTATATCTCGCTTTAATTTTTGTGGAGAGGGACTGATACAAACATGCCTTGACAAATGTTATAGCCTTTTCTTTATTAAAGCTAACATTTTATATCATCTTTTCTATTTTCTTTGAATTTCCCCCTTACATTTGCTCTAGATATATTAACGATTATTTTTATTATTTAGTCTAAAAGTAAAATGAATCAATGAAATACAATTAATATTAATAATTTAAAACACGACTTGGTTAATATAACTTGCTTGATATAAAAGACGTTTAGCAATTGTGACTTACTGGCTGGTTGACAAACATATTTTCCTTTCACGGTCCTCATTTTGGATTTTTTTTCTGAGAGATATTCCTATAAAAAAAGAACTAAAAATTAAATCGCAGGTATTCAAACATTCATAGTATTTACATGTATCTGAAAGAGAAATTGAACCAAAATTAGTTAATATAACAGTAAACTACCATAATATGAAATAAAATGCTTCGCTGAGCGCAACCGGATGCACCGCCGAGGTCAAACTCTGAACAGTAAGTGCAAGTTTGGACACAAGCTTGATACTGTCTGAATTTGGATCATGATCAAATTACTTACATAATATAGATTTATGACACAAAATAAATGTGGTCCCACATCTTAAAACCTCAAAATGGAAATTTAATTAACCTAGAATGGTCAGATATCCAAAACTTAACAACATGTTTATATTCAATTTTTAAACAAGGGTGCACAATCTGAAATGTCTCTCCACCTTTACTTATCATCGACATTATGTGATAGTCCTAAATAGAAAGCTTTCCAACAACTATCACATCAACTTAACATGATCCAAGAAAATGAGGTCAAGGTCATATGAACCAAACAAAATACATGTACACCTAACAATCATTCAATACACTAAATATGGTTGACCTATTGCTTATAGTTTTTAAGAAACAGACTTAAACAAGAAAGCCAAACATTACCCAATGAACCATGAAAATGAGGTCAATGTCAGATGAATCGTACCAGGCAGACATGTACAGCTTACAATTTTTCCATACAACAAATATAGTTGACCTATTGCTTATAGTTTCAGAAAAAAACAGACCAAAATACAACCAGATGCTCCGCAGGGCGCAGCTTTATACGACCGCAGAGATTGAACCCTGAACGGTTTGGGCAAGTATGGACACAACATTCAAGCTGGATTCAGCTCTAAATTTGGATTGTGATTAAATAGTTGACACAGCATAGGTTTCGGACACAGAATGAATGTGGTCTAATGAACTTAAATTTTTTTTTTTTGCCTTTGAGCAATTCACTATGCTGTTGAATATTAATCCTCTCAAAAAAATGTTTGAAGAAATTTTCTTTTTATTTATGAAATATGAAATGAGAAAAATTTAACCCCCCCCCCCCCCCCCCCCGATTTTTTTCACATCCCCCTTTCCCTTTTTCCAAAACTGATCTCAATTCAAATTTCTAATTGAGTTTGCAACAATAACTACTCATTTAAATACATCATAGATTATTAAAATGTAACAAAAGGTGCTTGTTATCACTGAATGGTAAAGATTGTTTTAATTTATCAGTAAAATGAGTTGGTAGTCAAAGTGAATATACATTGTATATTGTATAAAACAATGGTTTAAGTTGATCCAACTACTATTCTGGACAATGAAAGATAACTCCAATCAATTGAAAATTTCTTGCTATTGCACAATATTGTGCAATTAGATATTTCTTGCTATTGCGCAATACTGTGCAATTGAAAATATTTGCTATTGCACAATACTGTGCAATTGAAGATTTCTTGCTATTGCGCAATACTGAGCAATTGAAAATTTCTTGCTATTGCACAATACTGTGCAATTGAAGATTTCTTGCTATTGTTGAATACTGTGCAATTGAAAATTTCTTGCTATTGCACAATACTTAATATAATTATTTTGGATCCTGATTTAAACCAACTTGAAAACTGGGTCCATTATCAAAAATCTAAGTACATGTTTAGATTCAGCATATAAAAAAAGCCCAAGAATTCAATTTTTGTTAAAATCAAACTTAGTTTAATTTTGGACCCTTTGGACTTTAATGTAGACCAATTTGAAAACGGGACTAAAAATTAAGAATCTACATATACAGTTAGATTTGGCATATCAAAGAACCCCAATTATTCAATTTTGGACCCTTTGGGCCCCTTATTCCTAAACTGTTGGGACCAAAACTCCCAAAATCAAACCCAACCTTCCTTTAGTGGTCATGAACCTTGTGTTTAAATTTTATAGATTTCTATTAACTTATACTTTTAAGTTATGGTGCGAAAACCAAGAATAATGCTTACTTGGGCCCCTTTTGGCCCCTAATTCCTAAACTGTTCAGACCTCAACCAAAATCAATCCCAACCTTCCTTTTGTGGTCATACACCTTGTGTAAAAAATTTATTGATTTCTATCTACTTATACTAAAGTTATTGTGCGAAAACCAAGAATAATGCTTATTTGGGCCCTTTTTTGGCCCCTAATTCCTAAACTATTTGAACTAAAACTTCCAAAATCAATCCCAACCTTTCTTTTGTGGTCATAAACCTTGTGTCAAAATTTCATAGATTTCTATTTACTTAAACTAAAGTTATAGTGTGAAAACCAAGAAAATGCTTATTTGGGCCCTTTTTTGGCCCCTAATTCCTAAACTATTTAAACTAAAACTTCCAAAATCAATCCCAACCTTTCTTTTGTGGTCATAAACCTTGTGTCAAAATTTCATAGATTTCTATTTACTTAAACTAAAGTTATAGTGTGAAAACCAAGAAAATGCTTATTTGTGCCCTTTTTGGCCCCTAATTCCTAAAATGTTGGAACCAAATCTCCAAAAATCAATCCCAACCTTCCTTTTGTAGTCATTAACCTTGTGATTAAATTTCATAGATTTCTATTCACTTATACTAATACTAAAGTTAGAGTGCGAAAACTAAAAGTATTCGGACGTCGACGACGACGACGCAGACGACGACGCCAACGTGATACCAATACGACCAAAAAATTTTCAATTTTTGCGGTCGTATAAAAACTTAACACTGAACAATAAACCGTAAAAATGAGGTCACGGTCATATAAAACCTGCTGCGAGACTGACGTGTACATCATAAAATATTTCCATACATCAAATATTGTTGACCTATTGCATATCTATACTATTAAACGACTTTTAAACGAGAAGACCTCATTTTGGGTGTCGCTTCTCTTCTTTCCACAATAAATTAATCAACACGCCTCTGTGTCCTATAGGTACAGTGCATAGTCGCATTTGTGATCCATTCATATGATTATTCAGATTGAGTTATTTTGGGAGAAAAACAAGAAAAAAGGCATCCGGATATTGTCCCGTCATTGGACGAAATTTTAAGTCAGATTAGACTTCCGGTTTGCGTTTTTCTGTATACTTTGAACATACATATACAAAGAATAAAGTGTATTTTCAGAATTCTATCTGCTATTATATCAAGTTTACTATCTACGGCTGTCACAGAGTTTATTAGATAGAGAGAGTCTGTATACCATATCAATGACCACCATGGATCGATTAGTAAACTTAGAATTTATTATTTACGGCGGCCACAGAGTTTATTAAATAGAGACATAGGCGGATCCAGGGGGGCCTGGAGAGCCCGCCCCCCCCCCCTTTTCATGGGAAAAATTTGGTTGATTAATATAGGGAATCACTGAAGCATGACCGGAGCGCCACCTCCTCCCCCCTTAGGTCAGTCAGTGGGCCCCCCTTATGAAAAGTTCTGGATCCGCCACTGAGAGAGTCTGTATACTCACGTGTGTATACTCTACCAATGACCACCATGAATCGATTAGTAAACTTAGAATTGAGAGTAAATACACTATATTTATATAGTTACTGTAATGAATGTTCATAATATACAGATAAGCGCTAAAAATATTCATGTGAACTTTTGATACCTTTTCTAAAATTCTCCAGTCATTAAATTTTTTACAAAATTCATTGATTACAAAAAAAAAGAAAATGTGGTATGATTGCCATGTTGAGACAACTCTAGATAAGCGCTAAAAATATTCATGTAAACTTTTGATACCTTTTCTAAAATTCTCCAGTCATTAAATCTTTTACAAAATTCATTGATTACAAAAAAAAGAAGATGTGGTATGATTGCCATGTTGAGACAACTCTCCACAAGAGACCAATATGACACAGAAATTAACAACTATAGGTCTCTGTACGACCTTCAAAAACGAGCAAAGCCCATACCTCATACTCAGCTTTAAAAGGCCCCGAACTGACAATGTAAAACAATTCAAACCAGAAAACTAGCGGCCTTATTTTTGCACAAAAAATGAACGAAAAACGAATATGTAACACATAAACAAACGACAACCACTGAATTACAGGCTCCTTACTTAAATGTTCATAACATACTAAATGTATGTTCATATTGAAATTGATAGAAAACCAAAAATTGGGAATTTTGGAAATGATGACCTATGACTTATGATACTTTTGCTGAAATTCTCCAGTCATTCAATATTTTACAAAATTCTTCCAACAACACTTTACATACTTTAAACTACGCTCTGAATGACCGCGATTTCGCGGGTTTGTCCTAGTAGTATTATAAAAAAAAAAAAAAAAAAAAATAACTTTGACCACCGAACCATGAAAATGAGGTTAAGGTCAGATGACACACCTACCAGCTAGACATGTACAACTTACAATCATTCCATACACCAAATATAGTAATTTTGCATACAGTATGAAAAAACAGACCAAAACACAAAAAGTTAACTATAACCACTATACCATGAAAATGAGATCAAGGTCAGATGATCTTTCAAGTCACCGAATATACTAGACCTATTGTTAATAGCATCTGAGATATGGACTTAACGTACGGTAACCTTGTTCATTGCTCCATGAAATAAGGTTGAGCTCAGACTGGCATAAGGACCTTGCAAGGTACGCACATACTAAATATAGTTATCCTATTACTCATAATAAGAGAGAAATTAACATTTCAATTTTTTTTAAACTTTTTTCAAGTAGTCACTGAACCATGATAATAAGTCAATAACAAAGGACATGTGGCAGACGGCGATTTTTTGCATGATGCATCTATAATACACAAAGTATGGAGCATCCAGGTATTCCACCTTCTAAAATATAAAACTTTTAAGAAGTAAGCTAACGCCTTCGTATGATCATGATCACTATGTTGAGCTTTCTGGCGACATTAGTCGCAGACTCGACAAAACTAGAGGCCCCATGGAGCCTGTGTTGCTTACCTGATATTTTTATTTACAATTGATAATGCAATCGTTATACTTCTGCTTCAGTTTCAGAGATATAAGTCAAAAACTGCATTGTTCTCCTATGTTCTATCTTTAGCTATGTCTGCCATGTTTGTTTGCAGGCCGAGTCATTGGACACATTTTACAAACAAGATAGGATACCTTAATACTGAGTGCGGCCAAGTTTGGTTAGATGTGTCTCAGTTGTTTCAGGAGAAGACTTTTGTAAAAGATTACAAAAATTTACGAAAAATTGTTAAATTTGACTTTAAAGGAATTACTCCTTATTGGGTCAATTGAGCAGGGTCAAGATAATAAAACGCTGCAAAATTTCCCAAAAAATTGCTAAATCAGAGACAGAACCCTAACAACAGCTTGTCTGATTCGTCTGAAAATTTCAGGACAGATAGATCTTAACTTGATTAACATGTTTACCTATTGTCAAATTTGCTCTAAATGCTTTAGTTTGAGAGATATAAGCCAAAAATCCATTTTACCTCTATGTTCTATTTATAGCCTTGTCGGCAATCTTGGTTGACAGGAAGGGTCATCGTACACATTTTTTGAAGCACAACATATACAAATAAGGAATAAGCAACACGAACTCAACCAGAAACTGGGGGTGATCTCAGATGCTCCAGAAGGGTATGCAGATCCGGCTTCTCATATGGCACCAGTCGTGTTGCTCATGGTATTACAAATCCGGTAAATAGTCTAATTCGGTGGGTCACATTCTTGAAAGGGAAGGGGATTGTAGTTACGACGTAAGGAACATATCCGACATCATCTATGAAACAGTTATTCCATAACGGTCAACACTGCATAGTGAACAATAACACAGTATTAGGCAACAACACATCATATTGCGCAATATCAAGAAATCTTCAATTGACAGTACAAAATGAATTGCAAAATAACACAGTATCGCACAATAGCCAAAAATCTTCAATTGAACAGTATTGCGCAACTATTAAAGATGGGTGAAACAAATGTACTTTACTAGAATTGCAAAAGCCTTTGACACAGTTTAGCGATCAGGTTCATGGCAAAAACTTCTGGAGGACTTTTTCAGAGGAAAAATGTATGATATTATTGTTAATATGTATTAACATAATGCGAAAGATTTTTAACATTTTTTAAAAGAACAAGATGTAGAAGGTTTAAAAACAGTATCCGATGATATAGAAATTAAGCTCTAGACTATTATTTAAAATTGTTTTTGATTCTGTATGTTTAATAGTTCAAAAAGAGTATGTAGGACAAAATACTATCTATTGTTGAATAGCCTTTTCTAAATCCTAATTGATTTTCATTTGACAATAAGTAATTTACCAAAGAAGCAAAGAAGTGGAAAGTCTTGTCTAATGAATCTAGAACTGAGGTAAATAGCTTTCCCATGCAGCTAAGAATTCTGATAGGTCTATAATTTTCTTTTCTTTTTTTGTATCACCTTTATTTTTATAGAAAGAAATAATGTTACCGGAATCGAAAACAATATTAAACCAGGTGCTCCGCAGGGCGCAGCTTTATACGACCGCAGAGGTCGAACCCTGAACAGTTGGGGCAAGTATGGACAAAACATTCAAGCGTGATACAGCTCTGAATTTGGATTGTGATCAAATTTTTGACAATACATGGGTTTTTTTTTTACACAAAACAAATGTCAAGATTTTACAAATCAATTAAAGATTTCTTCTTCAAACTTTTTAAATCTAAAATTAAATAGTTGACACAGCATAGGTTTCTGACACAGAATGAATGTGGTCTAATGAACTTAAAAGTTTTTTTTTGCCTTTGAGCAATTCACTCTGCTGTTGAATATTAATCCTCTCAAAAAAATGTTTGAAGAAATTTTCTTTTTATTTATGAAATCTGAAATGAGAAAAATTTACCCCCCCGCCCTTTTTTTTCACATCCCCGTTTCCCTTTTTCCAAAACTGATATCAATTCAAATTTCTAATGGAGTTTGCAACAATAACTACTCTTTATAATACATCATAAAATATTAAAATGTAAAATAAAGTGCTTGTTATCACTGAATGGTAAAGATTGGTTGGTAGTAAAAGTGAATATACATTGTTTATTGTATAAAACAATAAAAAAAACTTCATCAGAAAAATTTTATATTGGCAAATTTCCAATGAAGTTATTTACATAAAGTTATTGGCAAATAAAAATAGAAAATGACATCATAGTCATGTCTGGCAAATTTCCAACATATATTATCAACTACTATTCTATACAAAGAAAGATAACTCCAATTGAAAATTAATTGCTATTGCACAATATTGTGCAATTAGATATTTCTTGCTATTGTGCAATACTGTGCAATTGACAATTTCTTGCTATTGCACAATACTTGATATGGAATCCTGATTAAGACCAACTTGAAAACTGGGCCCATAATCAAAAATCAAAGTACATATTTAGATAAAGCATATCAAATAAGCCCAAGAATTTAATTTTTGTTGAAATCAAACTTAGTTTAATTTTGGACCCTTTGGACCTTAATGTAGACCAATTTGAAAACTGGATCAAAAATTAAGAATCTACATACACAGTTAGATTTGGCATATCAAAGAACCCATTTATTCAATTTTTGATGAAATCAAACAAAGTTTAATTTTGGACCCCCATTTGGACCAACTTGAAAACTAGGCCAACAATTAAAAAGCTAAGTACATTTTTAAATTGAGCATATCAAAGAACCCCAAGGATTCAATTTTTGTTAAAATCAAACTAAGTTTAATTTTGGACCCTTTGGACCTTAATGTAGACCAATTTGAAAACGGGACCTAAAATTAAGAATCTACATATATAGTTAGATTCGGCATATCAAAGAACCCCAATTATTCAATTTTTGATGAAATCACATAAAGTTCATTTTTTGACCCTTTGGGCCCTTATTCCTAAACTGTTAGGACCAAAACTCCCAAAATCAAACCCAACCTTCCTTTTATGGTCATAAACCTTGTGTTTAAATTTCATAGATTTCTATTTACTTATATTAAAGTTATTGTGCGAAAACCAAGAATAATGCTTATTTGGGCCCCTTTTTGGCCCCTAATTCATAAACTGTTGTGACCTCAACTCCAAAAATCAATCCCAAACTTCCTTTTGTGGTCATAAACCTTGTGTTAAAATTTCATTGATTTCTATTTACTTATACTAAAGTTATTGTGCGAAAACCAAGAATAATGCTTATTTGGGCCCTATTTTGGCCCTTAATTCCTAAACTATTAAAACCAAAACTCCCAAAATCAATCCCAACCTTTCTTTTGTGGTCATAAACCTTGTGTCAAAATTTCATAGATTTCTATTCACTTAAACTAAAGTTATAGTGCGAAAACCAAGAAAATGCTTATTTGGGCCCTTTTTGGCCCCTAATTCCTAAAATGTTGGAACCAAAACTCCCAAAATCAATCCCAACCTTCCTTTTGTGGTTATAAACCTTGTGTTAAAGTTTCATTGATTTCTATTTACTTTTACTAAAGTTAGAGTGCGAAAACTAAAAGTATTCGGGCGACGACGACGACGACGACGCCAACGTGATAGCAATATACGACCAAAAAATTAAAATTTTTGCGGTCGTATAAAAACTGAACATTCATTTTACATAAAAATATATGCTTTTAATATATTCGTTAATAATTTTGTCATCTCCACATGCCTTTCCATTTTTTAAATCTTTAATACAAGTAAATATTTCTTTTTCTGTTATAATGCTATCAAGAATTTCATTAAATAATTATACCATTACCCAAGCTATAATTGTTTAATCCGTATAATTCTACGAGAATAAAAACAAAGGATTAGGTTCAGTAAGACCCCTTTTTGGCCCCAAAATATAGCAGTTTTAAAAAAGTATGAAAATGTAATCTTTTAGCTATTTACTGGAAAGTAGAATGCTTCTGCTACATAAATATGGGCTGTTTTTGACAAAACATTCCAAAGTCAAACTGTACATCTTTACTATAGTATTAATGAATGGGTGTTTTTATAATGGCCCTGTTATATGTCCAAGGTCTGTTATAATGGTCGAGGAAGTCTGTAATGGCCCAAGGCAACGCCGAGGGCCATTACAGACATCCGAGGCCATTATTAAAATTATTTAAAATTATTTAAAATTATTTAAAAATTATTTAAAATTTAAAAATTTGGAATTTGTTGTTGTTTTTCTTAGTATTGGTGCCCATTTCCAAAATTCCAAAGCCATATGCCACATTGGCACATGCAATATTACGTATCAATATAGTTGTATTGGGTTTGATGCAATATTCTTTAAGAAAATGAAGCTTGAATGTATTTTTCCACAGGCCCAATATTAAACTTTCGTCCTGTTTCCATAACAATGACGGCTATTTGGGAATTAGCTAATATTGTTTTTCCCATCTAGGCATACCAAGGAAAATTTCCATAAAGTTTCATCTGGCTAGGTCTTATAATGAAATATTTAGAATTTTATTTTTTTTCTCACTTTTTTGCAGTTTCCATGGAAACGGTGGCCATCTTTAAAAAATCCAGAGTCAGATGCACAACTTCACCTGGGGTCCTCATTATAGTAAAGTTCCATCAACATTGCATCACTCAATTCTGAGAAACAAAATGTGTGGAAGAAACATAAAAATAATAAGAAAAAAAAACGAAGATTAACAATACCGCCGAGGGTGCCATAATCATTGTATATTTCATTGTCTTTTTACTGCATTTCCTGTCTATCCAAATAAAATGTATAATGCTGGTACAAATTTTTCGTTTGACACGCACTCATTAACAATAATGGTAAATACCTATTGCATATATAATAATAATGAATGTTATCTTATTAATGTGTCATAACAGATTGAACATTTACACAATGACATA
The DNA here is from genome assembly GCA_019925275.1 of Mytilus edulis. Classification (NCBI taxonomy): domain Eukaryota; kingdom Metazoa; phylum Mollusca; class Bivalvia; order Mytilida; family Mytilidae; genus Mytilus; species Mytilus edulis. Next base: position 3,306,736 of record CM034360.1, on the reverse strand, counting down.
ATAAAATTATACATTAAAACAAACAGTACAGAAGCGGATTTAGGGGGGCTGCCCCCCCCCCCCCCCCCTTTTTGAGAAAAAAATTGGTTGCTTATATAGGGAATCACTAAAGCGTGACTCGAGCGGGCCCCCTCTTAGGTCAGTCAGTGGGCCCCCACTTATGAAAATTTCTGGATCCGCCACTGAAGTACCCATGCAGCAATTAGATTGGCTTATGAGACACATATCTACAAAACATTTCACATTCAGATATATGTAAATATAAAATTTCCTAAAATTTTTTGTATGTCAAATATCTGTCACAATACAATTTCAAAAAGATTTATCATTTAAATAATTACAAATTCAATTAAACATTCATTTAATAATTTTTAATAATAAATTAAAATAATAAATTATATAGATAAACATTAAATATAATTTTTTTTTTTATATTTCATTTAAATATTTAACCCCCAAGGGTGACTGGGGAAACGAAATATGGTCACTTGGTCTTCTCCCGACCGTTAAATCCGATGCCTCGTGTGAAGAGAGTGTCACGCTCTTTGCACGTTAAGAACCCTTGCAACAACTCTATGAGGGGTCCGTAGGTGGCCTGTTTCAAGGCAAAATTTCTGTCTATATCCAATATACCCTTATTTTCCAGTGGCAGTCCAAATTTCTCCAACCATCATCCCGAATGGCCTCTATTATGACAAGACCTACCTATTGTATTTAATGTGAACTTGTTCTCGTCCTGAATATGCATGAAATATTTGCCACTGGACGTTAAGCAACCAACAATCAATCAATCAATCATTTAAATATCACATGACTTTACAAGTAGTAAAGTTTGAAGTTACTTAAACTATGAAAATAAGTATCTCAAACTAAATAAAAAATTTCGTCTCATAAAAATATGAAAATAAAAATAACCAGATGCTCTGCAGGGCGCAGCTTTATACGATCGCAGAGGTTGAACCCTGAAAGGTTGGGGCAAGTATGGATACCACATTCAAGCTGGATTCAGCTCTAAATTTGGATTGTGATAAATAGTTGACACAGCATAGGAATGTGGTCTAATGAACTTAAAAAATGTTTTTTTGTCTTTGAGCAATTCACTATGCTGTTGAATATTAATCCTCTCAAAAAAATGTTTGAAAAAATTTTCTTTTTATATATGAAATCTGAAATGAGAAAAATTGCCCCCCCCCCCTTCCCAATTTTTTTTCACATCCCCCTTTTCCGTATTCCAAAACTGATCTCAATTCAAACTTCTAATGGAGTTTGCAGTTTGGAGTTACTAATTTAAATACATCATAAAATATTAAAATGTTAAAAAAGTTATTGTTATCACTGAATGGTAAAGATTGTTTTAATTTATCAGTTGGTAGTAAAAGTGAATATACATTGTATATTGTATAAAACAATGATTTAAATGGATTCAACTTCTATTATGGACAAAGAAAGATAACTCAAATTGAAAATTTCTTGCTTTTGCGCAATTCTGTGCAATTGAAAATACTTGCTATTGCACAATACTGTGCAGTTGAAGGTTTCTTGCTATTGCACAATACTTAATATAATAATTTTGGATTCTGATTCGGACCAACTTGAAAACTGGGCCCGTAATCAAAAATCTAAGTACATGTTTAGATTCAGCATATCAAATAAGCCCAAGAATTCAATTTCTGTAAAAATCAAACTTATAGTTTAATTTTGGACTCTTTGGACCTAAATGTAGACCAATTTGAAAACGGGACCAAAGATTAAGAATCTACATACACAGTTAAATTTGGCATATCAAAGAACCCCAATTATTCAATTTTTGATGAAATCAAACAAAGTTTAATTTTGGACCCTGATTTGGACCAACTTGAAAACTTGGCCAATAATCAACCAGATGCTCCGCAGGGCGTAGCTTTATACGACCGCAGAGGTTGAACCCTGAACGGTTGGGGCAAGTATGGACACAACATTCAAGCTGGATTCAGCTCTAAATTTGGATTGTGATTAAATAGTTGACACAGCATTGGTTTCTGACACAGAATGAATGTGTTCTAGTGAACTTAAAATTTTTGTTTTCTCTTAGAGCAATTCACTATGCTGTTGAATATTAATCCTCTCAAAAAAATGTTTGAAAAAATTTTCTTTTTTATTTATGAAATTTCAAATGAGAAAAATTGAACCCAATTTTTTTAATCACATCCCCCTTTCCCTTATTCCAAAACTAATCTCAATTAAAATTTCTAATGGAGTTTGCAACAATAACTACTCATTTAAATACATCATAAAATATTAAGATGTAAAAAAACTGATTGTTATCACTGAATGGTAAAGATTATTTTAATTTATCAGTTGGTAGTAAAAAGTAAATATACATTGTATATTATATATAACAAAGATTTAAGTTGATTCTGGACAAAGAAAGATAACTCCAATTAAAAAAAATCTTGCTATTGCACAATATTTTGCAATTAGATATTTCTTGCTTACTATTCTGGACAAAGAAAGATAGCTCTAATTAAAAAAAAATTTGCTATTTCACAATATTGTGCAATTAGATATTTCTTGCCATTGCACAATACTGTGCAATTGAAAAGACTTGCTATTGCACAATACTTAATATAATAATTTTAGATCCTGATTTGGACCAACTTGAAAACTGGGCCCATAATAAAAAATCTAAGTACATTTTTGGATTCAGCATATCAAAGAACCCCAAGATTTCAATTTTTGTTAAAATCAGACTAAGTTAAATTTTGGACCCTTTGGACTTTAGTGTAGACCAATTTGAAAACAGGACCAAAAATGAAGAATCTACATACACAGTTAGATTTGGTATATCAAAGAACCCCATTTATTCAATTTTTGATGAAATCAAACAAAGTTTAATTTTGGACCCCGATTTTGACCAACTTGAAAACTGGGCCAATAATCAAGAATCTAAGTACATTTTTAGATTCAGCATATCAAAGAACCTAACTGATTCATTTTTTGTCAAAATCAAACTAAGTTTAATTTTGGACCCTTTGGACCTTAATGTAGACCAATTTGAAAACGGGACCAAAAGTTAAGAATCTACATACACAGTCATGACAGTTAGATTCGGCATATCAAAGAACCCCAATTATTCAATTTCGATGAAATCAAAGAAAGTTTAATTTTGGACCCTTTGGGCCCCTTATTCTGTTGGGACCAAAACTCCCAAAATCAATACCAACCTTCCTTTTATGGTCATAAACCTTGTGTTTAAATTTCATAGATTTGTATTTACTTAAACTAAAGTTATTGTGCGAAAACCAAGAATAATGCTTATTTGGGCCCTTTTTTGGCCCCTAATTCCTAAACTGTTGAAACCAAAACTCCCAAAATCAATCCCAACCGTTCTTTTGTGGTCATAAACCTTGTGTCAAAATTTCATAGATTTCTATTAACTTAAACTAAAGTTATAGTGCGAAAACCAAGAAAATGCTTATTTGGGCCCTTTTTGGCCCCTAATTCCTAAAATGTTGGGACCAAAACTCCCAAAATCAATACCAACCTTCCTTTTGTGGTCATTAACCTTGTGTTAAAATTGCATAGATTTCCATTCAATTTTACTAAAGTTAGAGTGCGAAAACTAAAAGTATTCGGACGACGACGACGAAGACGACGACGACGACGACGACGCCGACGCCAACGTGATAGCAATATACGACGAAAAATTTTTCAAATTTTGCGGTCGTATAAAAATCTAAGTACATTTTAAGATTAAGCGTATCAAAGAACCCCAAGGATTCAATTTTTGTTAAAATCAAAATAAGTTTAATTTTGGACCCTTTGGACCTTAATGTAAACCAATATGAAAACGGGACCAAAAATTAAAAATCTACATACACAGATTAATTCGGCATATCAAAGAACCCCAATTATTTATTCCTAAACTGTTGGGACCAAAACTCCCAAAATCAATCCCAACCTTCCTTTTATGGTCATAAACCTTGTGCTTAAATTTCATAGATTTCTATTTACTTATACTAAAGTTATGGTGCGAAAACCAAGAAAAATGCTTATCTAAACCCCTTTTTGGCCCCTTATTCATAAGCTGTTGGGACCTCAACTCCCAAAATCAATCCCAACCTTCCTTTTGTGGTCATAAACCTTGCGTTAAAATTTCATTGATTTCTATTTTAAATTACTTTTACTAAAGTTATTGTGCGAAAACCCAGAAAAATTCTAATTTTGGCCCTTTTTTGGCCCCTAATTCCTAAACTGTTAGAACAAGAACTCCCAAAATCAATCCCAACTTTCCTTTTGTGGTCGTAAACCTTGTGTCAAAATTTCATAGATTTCTATTCACTTAAACTAAAGTTGTAGTGCCAAAACCAAGAAAATGCTTATTTGGGCCCTTTATGGCCCCTTATTCCTAAACTGTTCGGACCAAAACTCCCAAAATCAATCCCAACTTTCCTTTTGTGGTCATAAACCTTGTGTTAAAATTTCATAGATTTCTATTTACTTATATTAAAGTTATAGTGGGAAAACCCAATGTCTTCGGACGACGACGACGACGACGACGCAGACGACGACGCCAACATGATACCAATATACGACCAAAAATTTTTCAATTTGTGCGATCGTATAAAAACCATCGCAAGCTTAAGCAGTCCGGAATGCGGTTCGATAAAATTGCTCCCCTTGTTTATTTCGCTCTCCTGTCAAATCATGTAATTTCGCTACCTCCAATGGTAGACGCTACAACGATGGGTGTCGTCAAGAAAGGTACGATTAAAGGAATCAGCTAGGAATTATACGATCACCATTGGTATAGGTGAGTTGTTTAATAGTTGTTGCATTGGGATAAATGCATGTTTTGGATTATTTCATAATCAGGAATAGCTGGGAAGGAAAGAAACGTGTTGCTACGTGAACCCGGAAAGGCCGGGACGAATTTAAAAAAAAAATCTAGAGACGATCGTTCTGAGTGTGCCACCTACACATTCAAACGTGTAGACAAGCACAGTATTCCCTATCTATGTAATGTGTTTTCATAATTATGTGATATAGGGCAAAAAAAGGTAGCAGTTTTTTGTGTCGTGTTGTTAAGCATTTCCAGGGGAGATAATGTTATTTTTCACGGTGTGTTTGATAGGTTTGTTACATTCTAACATTATATAATACACACTCATAAAGTGGATTAAAATAGCCTCTCACACTCAATTAACTGAATTTCAATTATTCTATTTACCGTAGTGCTATTATATAAGACTTCAGAGGTTCATATCACTAATATTAAACGTTTTTATATTGGATTTTTTTTTTACTATTGTTATTGAACTGTTGAACGGTTCATAGTAAAAAAAAAATCCGATAAAACCGTTGAATGTAAATATGAACCTCAGAAGTCTTATATATTGTCCTTTAATATAAAACCGAGGTTCATATCATTTACATTCAACATTTTTTTTTATCGATGTTTGTTTACTTTCAATGTTGAACGGTTCTACGGTTCAACATTAGTAGTTTTAAAAAATCCGATAAAAATTAATGGTTCAACATTGATAGTAAAAAAAAATCCGATAAACATGTTGAATGTAAATGATATGAAACTCTGAAGCCTTACATTATTGGACTGTCGTTTATTAGTTCTTTATCCTAACTAAATGTTTTTTGTGATGTATATTACAAAAAAAAGAGGGTCTTTTAAAAACACCAAAATACCTTAACAATCCTACAATATCTGTTTACAGAATGAGAGAGATATTTCGTATTCTAAACCTAATTTTTCTCACATGTTTGTTAGATATGTTGTTAATACAGACAAATATTTAGTACGTATACCCATCCCCTCTATTTCAATTCATTAGTTCAAGATACAACTCTGAAGAATATGCAATAACCTAACATTGATAATTTAGCTAACAATAAATTCAGTACATTTTTCTAACAAGTGAAGACCAATGAAAACATTTGATATGATTTGAAAACATGGTAAATTAAGTAGGATCTTGTGGTTTCGTAGACATAAATGATAATTCAACATTTTCGATTTATATTTTTTTTTATTTCATATTCTAGTATATTTAATAACATGTTTATATTTTGTGACGCATCTGATGTATAAATCCAGTGCCAGATCCTGGAAAGAGCTCTTAGTTCCGATCCGTTTGTACGGGGAACATGTGGTTGCAACCCGGCCCTTCTTTAATTGCCTGTTGATTTTTTGTTTGCAGTGTCGAAAAGGGAGAAAGACAGCAGTTTTATCAAGAAGTTATGTGAAAGTTCTGCTATACATCTGACAGTCAGGAATAATTCTGAAGTACACATGTCGACCAGAGGCATGGAACTGAGAGGAGAGGCTACCAGATGCTTATCTGAGATTCCAATTTGAACTAAAGAAAGCAATATATAAAGATATGTTGGAGAAATAATCTATATGAATAAAGTTATGCCACAAAAGGAACTTCTTTTTTTTGTTACAGAATTTGTCAAACGTATCCATAACATCTAAGAAATGTGAATGCATCCTTCATAGCCTTGTAATACTGATGGTAATAATTTATATAATTTCTGAGATGATATAGCAGTACCATTGGTTTCCCCTTTCTCCTTCTTCAAAGAACTTGATCATCTGAACTCTGAAATTGGAGTCCTGTTCAAGAACAGTTAAAAGAGCATATGCTTAATTTTCGTTATTTTTTAGAATCATCATTTTTTTTAAATGAAACAGGTTGTACATTCTACATAAAACATGACAGTCAACCGTAAATGTTAACACCCCAAAAAGGTCTTTAGTATATTCATTTTTCAACTTACAGAATATGTCAAAGGTTTAAGTATCCCAAACATTACCATTTGACTTGAGTTTTTGATTTGTCAATATCAAGCAAACTCGATATTTTCCATAACATCATAATAGTTCCGTTTTATTATTATTAAAAAAACAAAGGACTAACTCTTGTACAAAACTGTAACAGATTATCAAAGACTGTCTAGTTAGAACCCCCCCCCCCCCCCCAATGTCAAATTCTGGATCCGCCACTGAATATTGGTTTAAACAGTCCGATGGAAGTCTTCAAATGTATATAAAGAATATAATAATGAAAGTCTTTGTGCTGGTTATTTACATACGGGAACGAAAATTTAACATTCAATTGCGAAAAAGAGTGAGGGGTAATTTAAGACACAATACAAAAAACAACTGCAATCAACAAATAAGACGCAAAGAGTCACAAGAAATTTAAAAAAAAATCCATTCGCGGGCAACTACCGACTTATTATACTGTATGATCGAACACAAACATAGCCAAATATCAGGGGCGGATCCAGGATTTTGGAAAAAGGGGGGGGGGGGGGGGGGGTGAAGAAACTAAAAAATTTTGGGACCTTTTTTTGGAATAAAAACGTAAAATAAGTGTAAAATGCACTCTTTAAACGGTTCTTGACTTTGGGCATGTATATTTTATAGTTGCTGTAAAGTGTAAGGGTTGGACATTTTTTATTCCGTATTTTCCACATTAATTGTCTATTATAAAATGATGGGATGATCCAAAGCTATGGACTAATATATTTGATGTGGGACTTGCCAGTTAAAAATGGACATGGAAAATTCTCGTTTGTTGTATGTTTAGTTAGTATCAAGATATACGCCGGGCTATTTGATGAAATTTACAATACGACCAACACGAGTTAAGAAACAAACAGACAATTTTTATCCAAATGTTTGGCAGAAATGTTTCCGCCAACAATTAAGGGAAGTGAGGGGTTCCAAATCAACTAAAGGCTACGAATGAGTCTGAAATGACAACGAATTTATGAATGACGGTCGAAAAATGGAGACATTAAGGCAACACTCAGCAGGCAGGTTGCAGTCGGGCCTTGAACAAAGTATTCAATAAATCAGTTTGGCGAAACAGACATTTCGTTCAGATATGGGATTTACATGCAAAACCCCGGCCCCCAAATATTACGCCCGTTTATTAATCATCATGTTCATTTAATTCTAAAAAAAATCTGTTGGAAATTTTGGTTTCAAATGGCAAAAAAGTGGACAAGATTATTGTTTTCAATCCTGATACGACAAGATTTTTTGTTTAAGGCAAAAAGAGTGTCAGAACTTTTCCTCTCATACATCTCAGACTGCCCCCTCAAATCAAATAGTCCGTACCTCAGATCTTAAGCTTACTGACAGAGGATCATTATTCAGCTATCTTATTAATAGGCTTGACCGTGTAAATAATATTGCTGTGGAACTTTTTTGTTCCTGACATTATAATAGAGTATTACTTTCTGTTTGGTGGAATTGTGAAATAGAAGTCAGTACGTTCTTGCTCAATCCTTGTCTCTTTGGAGGTGTCATTCTTGTCACCCTCAGCATAAGCAATTTGTTACTGTAATTTGATTTTCAAATTGACATAGTGACGTTTTCTTGACGCACTGGTTTACTCCACCGCAGCGAATCACAGGACTTTGGCATAACCAATATATAATATATAACAGTAAATACGAGCGAAAAAATTCTTTATAAGTAAAGAATTGCCACATAAAAACTAAATACACGGGAAATATCAAAGTTCACGAAGTCTTGTCTGATTAAATTTTACAAAAAAGTCCAAGCAAAAAAAGGGGGGGGGGGGGGTCGTACGCCCTCTACGCCCCCTCTGGATCCGCCACTGCCGACACTCAAGAAATAAGACGCAAACTAAATTACAAGAAATTGCAAGATCAATAAATGATGTAAAAAAAATAATTCCGAACAACAATTGGTTAACACAAACAAAAGGAATACAACGATATAAATCTATGCTACCCCAAAAACTCAACTTCACAATGGTCAACCAATCCGGGTTACTGTATAACTAAGTGTAACAAAATGTGTAACAAAACTTTTTTAAATAATACAGAAATTATGACTGTCGGTGTAATTGTAATTGTTTAAGAAAAAAAACATGTCAAGCATGCAAATATTATTTAAAAAAAATAGTTTTAATCACTTAAAAGTCATGTGATGTTACATATATAGGACGGGTGTGTTCGATGCGTAAATTAATTAACAAAACCCCGTCATATAACATCCAACTTTGAAGTTGCGTCTAAATGTCAAATTTAGGTGTGCCACTTTGGGAATGGTCTTAAACGATTGACAATTCATTTCTCGATTTTTGTAATTTTTCCCAGATTTTTTCTATGTCGGGCAAAAAAAAGTAGCAGTTTATAAGGAGACCTCCTAAATGACGTAACAGCTTGACTTATGGTCGTTTTAAAAACGATTGTTTGCAAGTTGCATTGTGAACAATTGTACAATGTGAAAATAAAACAACCTGAATGCAAATATTTTTAATGACTTTACGGAAAGTAACTTTTGTGACATCTTGACAACCGTATACAAAGTTCATTACACTTTTCTACCTTCTAAACACAAGAGGTCGAATTCTTTTGTTCTATTTAAACCGCATATCGGACTGTAAGTCATCATAAAGAGAACAATTTAAAAGGAAGTGTTTTTTTCAGTTCCAACACTTTTGTTCGTACAAAGCACACACAGTCTGTTATGAACTGGAATTGGCGGCCTGACATACTTTCCGGTTTCGATGGCTAGCGGTAGCGATCCGGCACATAACAGAGCCATAACGTCTACTACAGTAGGTATTAACAATGCAACATAAAGCTCAGTATTTCGTTCCTGTCTAAATTGTTTATAAAGTACGGAGTTAATTATACCGTTTTGGTGTCCACGGTCATTTCAAAGTTTGTTATACCATTCATCATTGTCCAGAAGGTTGATCTTCTCGGTTACAGTTTTCACAACATATTTAGTATTCAAAGTAACCTTACTCACTTCATTGTTAACATTTAATAAATTTACAGTTTTATTCACTTCATAATTCCTTGGTAATAAACGTTCCAGTAGAAACAGATACTAGTATATATGATATATATATATATATAGATAATCAACCTAACGATATTAAAGTTGATCTTTGCTCCTTTCTAATAAATACCTTCTCAATTTTGTTCTATTGTTTACTTGCAAAACAAATTATCATTTTCAGGTGCCGAAATAAAAACATGAACCTTTATAAATAGGTGCCGAATTTGATGACTGATCCATGTGCCGAATAAACTATTGTACCGATTTAAAAAGTAAAAGCAACAAAATATCTATATACATTTGTATACATTTTATACCAAAAAAAAAACATTATTTTTAGATTTAGGTTTTCCGTGTAATAATTATTCTATTTTTACTGTAAATATACACGTGGTTGTGAGAATTCAACTTGACCATCATGTGTGATTTAAAATTTTGAAAAAGATAATAAAAGAAGTTTTTCCAACAGAAGTAAGACAAAACGTGTAATATATTTACTAGAATTCTTACCTTCAGACATAGAAAATGTTTCAAATTTTATCTTGGGAAAACCAAATGTCTAATTTTAGCGATTATTTAACTGGGTATTTTCATATGTTTTAAAATAGATTATATTTTTCCGAGACATAAAAATAGATGTTTCTTGATATATTTAGCATATAGACCACACCATTTTAAGAATTGAATGCTTCTTTTTGTAACTTCATTGGGATGTAAAAGCGTTGACCGAAGTACATTATGTGCGCAAGGTCAACGCTTTTACAACCCTATGAAGATCTATGAAGTTACAAAAAGAAGCATTCAATACTTATAATTACATTTTTTTAGCTATGATCATGAAAACACGAATTTTATAATTGTTTTATTTAATTCGCCTACACAGGTGCACTTTCAGTGGCGGATCCAGAAATTTTCATAAGTGGGGGCCCACTGGCTGCCTAGGAGGGGGCCCGATCTTGTCACGCTTCAGTGATTAATTTCCTATATAAGCAACCAAATTTTTTTCTCAAAAGGGGGGGGGGGCGGGCCCCCTGCCCCCCTAAATCCGCCTCTGACTTTATTGTGGGACCACGTATTATCATGAATGAAACGTTTTATTGAGTGGTGTAATTGCTTTAGGAATAACACATGATATGCAGTTAGCCAATCAGAATAACGTATTATGATGAAACATACATCTAATGTAATTATTGACGTACATAAAATTATTTATGCTATCATACATGGTTGTTATGATATAATGAAGTTTGAATACTTAACGCTACTTTTGAATTTGATGTTAGATTGAGTGTTACATGTAGACATGGTAGATGCAGTTTAAAATTGTAAAATTTTATAAAAAAAAAGTCGGTCAATTTAATACGTGTCCAATATATATCACAAATGTTCACGTATACTCACCAATATGATTTTCATGAGTAATACTCGGTTGAAGTGTCAGTCACAGAGATTATTTTTATTGTCTAATTGCATTGATAGGAAATAAGCTAGATTTTTTCACCCAAAAAAATCCACAGACTTTCCTATGGAATTTTGAATACTAAAATACTGACTGGTTAACCATGTTGACTGTGTTTTTGTTTACGTTTACAAACAATGCTTAGAGTAAGACCAACCTGTAAAATCTACAAAAAAACAAACCCAACACATTGCTGGGTCACTAGAGACACCAAATTGGCAATGACGGTGTGTACCTGAATTGCTAATAGAGCATTTTCATTATTCGCGTATCAGGATACGTACACGGATCGACGTATACGTATCGAACATATTTGTTTACAATAATAATTTTACCCCGATCTCAATTAAAATAAAATGCATTATATAATATTATCATCGGGACCAACTTGAATTAATTTATCCTTTCCTCATATACGCGTGATACGTCGATACGGATACGTCAGCAAATAATTGATTAATGCAAATGCTCTAATTGTAGTAATGTATGGATTGAAACATGACTATAGGAACACAGATAACGTCAAGTTCCAAAAAAAAACCAAAAAAAACATTAAGGCCTATTGTTATACATGTATCTGATTTTATAACATTTCACATGACTAAATAGTATTTAAAAGGAGGATATGATAAGGAAACACATTAGTTTCCTTATTGTGATGTCATTTTATATACATCATGAACAATGATGAACATACATGTAGTTGAAGGTGTTACTGTTATTTTATTGTTGATTTTCTTGCAAGGTAAGTTTGTATAATCTATTCTAAGTCACGGCCGACACTCGGCTAACCGAGAGATTGGTCGGTTAATCTATATTGAGTATGCGGCTATATGGGCGATTGGTCTGTTAATCGGGTTGGTTGTGCGTCTGTTAAGAGTAAAACACACAATTTAATGTTAAACTCTTTTAAATATACCGATTTTTGGCATATTATAAGAACCAAATCAAAAAAAGAAAAGTATCTGACAAAATGATATCTATCATAGAACAATTCTCCCCTGTAAAAACATTTCATAGTCTGCGCAGTTTTCAGTAAAACTAAAAGGCGTCGCGCAAGTATGCAGCTTTTTATGCTTATTCGCATAGCAATTTTTTTTAATAAAAGGCGAAACAAACAATTTTAGATATGATCATTTAAAGGACACAAAATAGTACTTTGGTTCTTAAAAATAAATTGACATTAGTAAATATTTCATAATTGTAATATAACGTGCATAATACCACATTTTAGGGGAAATTATGGGAATAAAGTCTGTTAATGGGTTGGGCAATTGAAATTGTGTCAGTTAAGATTTATTTAGCCACGACAATAGGTTTGCTACCTTTATATTTTCCCATTGAACAAATTTTAAAGAATGAAATGTTCTTGAGTAAAAGACGACAATACGGTGCAGCAGTATCCTTCTAGTAAGAGCATTATAATTTTGACTTTCTCTGCATTTTATTGAAGGATGTGTCACTTCAATATAGCGTGATATGGGTTGGACGCTGGAATACGCATGAATTTATTAATAAAGTTTTCAATCAGCCTTAATTTTTGTGTCTGTTCAAAGCAGCACGTTCTCAAATCCTACTGAAAGTGTCTTTCTAATACAATACAGGGTACACATAACATGTTATCGTTCTCATATGCACAAGATATTTGTCACTGGACGTTAAACTCTACTTCGTCAGCATCATCTAATTGGTTCTTTTCTCCTTTTACTTAATCATATGTTGTTTACATATCATTCTAAAGAACTGAATGGAAAGGAGCGAATGCAGCTATACCTTTGGTTATCTTAAATTTTAATTCATTTTATTCCTTTTAGTTACTTTCTATATAAGTGCAGAGGAGAACTGCAGTTGTCCGCATGTAAACTTCTAGCATTTGTCACCAATATGAGTACATCGCAATCCGTTACTGTTTCAACACCCAGGGGTGTTTCATGTCTGTATTCTTAAACATTTATTTTTTTTCTCTCTTTTTTTAGCAATGCATCACTCTCTACTGTCCTTATCTATTATTCTATATTCTGCGTCTCTAGCCAGATTCACGTGTTTACCATGAGGGTCCATATTGGGGGTGTTGTTTATTTCTGCATTCTTTAAATTGTTATTTAACTTTTCTCTACATTTTAATTTATCTTACTCATTATTCTTTCTCTATTCTTAATACTTATGCACCCCAATTTTACTTATAATTAATGATGTTTAGTTTCATTACGACGTTTATCTCTGATTTATATACTGGTTACCAATGTAGATGACAAATTGGTGTCATTCATGGATGAAATTAATATTACTTTAATAATACACTTTTTGAAACCATTTTTATCAATTGTCAATATCCATTGTCTAAATTGTTCATTGTTCGTGTGTTGTTTCCGTTTATTTTATCTTTCATTGTTCATGTGTTGTTTCCGTTTATTTTAGCCGCTCGTCTTGGGCCTACCCATTTAATCCGATAACACCCCGTAAAATTATACTTTTATTGCCAATCATAATTCTTAACAGACCAATTAACAGACCGAGTTTTATACATCCGACCCATTAACAGACCAGGTTTTAAATAAAGATTGATTTATGTCACCAAAATACAGATTTTCGTGTAGATTTTTCACACACTGATATCAATATGGTTAAAAACATAATGCCTGTGTTTTTTTTTCGATGTTCAAAATATTGCGAGCAAGTAAAATCAACCAACGTGTCATTGTGTGTACATTTTGTGTGTGTAAAATGTGTATACATTTATTGATGAGTAACCAGCCTTTTCATTTTATAGATCGTACATCGAAGCTAGAAAAATAATAATTTCACCACTGGATTCAGTACATTGAATTGTTTTGTAAGACATGAATTATTTATTTGATAAACATATATTTGAAAAGTTATTCAATGAAACATAGTGAACTTTCAATGATTTTCTCGATAACACCTGATTAACAGACTTTAGCCAACCCGATTAACAGACCAACCGCCGATATAGCCTCATACTCAATATAGATTAACCGACCAATCTCTCGGTTAGCCGAGTGTCGGCCGTGTAAGTGTCGCATATAAATTGAAATCCGTTGTAAGATATTTTAATATTGCTTTATTGGTACGACCATATTTTGTATTTGTTAGGTTGAAAATAACATGATATGTCTAACTTTACATTTATGTTTAACATTTATTTACGGCAAATACTTTGGAATTATGTTTTGGAATGTACAAGATCATACTCTCAGACTGTTTCGGAGTCCCGCCGTGTTTACGTTTATGATGATTGATATGCACTGACTAACTTTAGTTACTTCAAATGATCCTAGATCTGTATCTTTTGAGTTAATCGTGGATCTTAGAATATTTATTTATAGCGGATTAGGAAATAAGTTAAATTAATCCATCTCCACTTTGCCTTAATTGTAGCGGCATTAGTCCGCTCTTTTTCGAAATCTACAAGGGAGTGTTTTACGTGCAAGAGATATTGCTCTTTGTTCACACGGTTCAGAAATTTATTGTCCGCTTCCGACGGACTATCATCGTTCCTCAAAACCATTCTTACAATGTGTCAAGGGAGAGCCGAAAATTAGGTCCCTAAAATTTTCTCCCCAGAAGGGATCGAAACAGGAACAAATGTGTTTGAGGTCTTATCTTGCGGTATATAATTAGAGATCTTGTCTCATTTTTTATCATACAATTTCTATGCATAATAATCTGACAATTTTGCACAACCTGTAGCGTGAAAAAAAGCCTGATGACCCGTACTTTTTATTTATTTTTGAAAAAAAAACCCGTAACAACTAAATTTTGACATTGTTATTATAAAAACAAAGTTGAGTTTTTTCTTCAGCTAACCCATTTAAGGGAAGAAAACTCAACTACAATTTATTCTTATTGTATTAAAGAATGATAGAAAATTAGATTTGCAGCATGAAAACGAGTCTAATGATCCGAGTTTTATTTATTTTAAGTTTTCTGAAAGCATTATTTGAGTTTTTGCCCATATTTGAATATTGTATTGCTTATTTTTTTTTTTTATCTTTTTACACACTCAAAAATAATATCTGATTTATTTAAACGATTCATTGTTTGAAATACAGCTCAGAGATCCCTTCTTTTATTTGATTTTTGAAAAAAGCATGATAGTAACTAAATGTTGGCAAAATAAAAATGTATAGCAAGAAGATCTATCGTTTCATATTTAAAACCACCTTCTTTTCTAATTTAAATAATACTGTATAGTTTTTCGATTTGAAAAACATTTGATTTAGCAGGTAAGCGTCGTCTAGAGAACATGATTTTAGAGCTACATTTCTTAAAATCAAAGTTTAATATATTTTCACTAATATGGGATTCTTTTAATCGTTCAACAGGCACTTTCTTGGTCGACTTATACGTGCAAGAAGGGAAAACAGTAAATCTCACTTGTCAGATGATAATAGCAATGGATGATCTTACTTGGCGTGGACCACCGAACTTAACAATATACGCGTCTGGAAATGACAAATGTAATCTAACAAACATTCGATTAATACATTTGGAAAAAACTAAAAAAAACATTTTGAAAATATTCAAATTTGAGGCTAAAAATGAAGGAAATTATCAATGTTTATCACTCCGTGGAGGAAACAAAATGTTCAACGTTAAACTGTTACGTAAGTGTTGTCATAATTACAGGCATTCTTTATTAGATATATATATATAAGAAGATGTGGTATGAGTGCTATTAAGACAACTCTCCATTCAATCACAATTTGTAAAAGTAAACTATTATAGGTCATACTACAGTCTTCAACACGGAGTCTTGCCTTACACAGAACAGCAAGCTATAAAAGGCCCCAAAAATAACTAGCGAAAAAACATTCACATGAGAAAACCAACGGCCAAATCTAAATAAAAAAACAAGAAACAAGAAACACATCAACAAGCGACTACTGAAATCAAATTCCTAACCTAGGGAAGGTGTAAACGATTGCAGCAGTTTTAAACGTTTAAATGGCACCAATCATTCACCTTTATCTAAATCAACAGTGTATAACACCACAACATAGAAAGACACACTATAAAATATCAATTGAAATGGCTATACATACAGGTATAACGAGGCGATTTAACAATATTATTATAGACACAAACGAAAGGTACTATGCTCAGTTCCGTTGTCAGATATAGGGCATTACATTGATTTATAACGTACTTTAGCTAAATTTGTTGTTTGTGTCTCTTTAAAATAGTCCTCACACGTCAAAAGAATCTCCTCAATTATTTGAGTATTCCAATTGATTGCTGTCAAATTATTTTAATTTACGTTAATGATTCTATAAAAAGGAAAATCCCTTTTCATTTTCTAGCAGTAGTTCCCTTTTGGTAAAGTTTGGTTATATACAATTTTTGTTTAAAGTAATACATTCATAATTGTATTTGTTAACAATCTATAGCTTTTTATAGAATCACCAAATGTGTCAATAGTAGCCGATTTCAAGGTCGGAGATGGAACTGTGATCCTGTCTTGTCTGGCATCAGACGGTGTCCCAGACAATTACAGTTACGAATGGGAACACAGAACATATGCCAACGACCATATCCGATTCCTGTCATCAAAACCTGATATAATAATTGAAAATGACACAAGAAGGAACAATGGTGTTTATATTTGCAGAGTTTTCAGCAGTTTTGGCCAAACACGAAAGTCTGACCGCCAAATTGCTGAATATAATTTAAGTATACCAGGTGACACATTTTAGGTTGATTAATTTCCCTCATCTTTCACTTACTTGGTGCAATGCACCACAAATATGATAGTTATACACTAGTACATTCAATTTTTAAGTTTTGAAAGTAAAACATAAATAGACAAGAACTAGGTGAAGAATTGAAAAAAAACCGTGAAGGGTGACACCGCTGTCACTGCACACAAACATGCTTATGGAACAGCCTTCTTTTGGTACGATCAATATAGTTCATGAATAAAATAAGCCCCAATTACTAGTAGAGTATCTCTAAAGGAAAACTGATCCTTCCACTTTTTTCTTTTGCTCGTTTAATACTAAGAAAGATATAATTAAAAAAATCACACACAAACTCACTCTTACTGGCGATTGACTCAAATAACAACCCCGAACCGTTAATTTACGTAGCAGTTGTAATGATAATTTTGAAGTATTCAATCTGTATTTATTTATCCAAAGATATGCATTGTTTATAAAAATATATATTTCTATGACAGCTGTTCCTCAATTCGTATACAACAACACCAAAGAACACCTAGTCTACCTTAATGAGGCAAATGAATTGAAGGTGTACTATACAGCAATTCCTGTTGCTAATGTCACAATACTTGAGGACAATCAACCAGTTGCTGATTTAAATAAAAGCGATATGCATGTGTCAGTAAAGAATGCGACAGTTGTAGACTATATTTATGATAAGTCTGTTAATGTTCATGGATACGAAATTACCCTTTGGATGTTGATACAAAATAGATTAGAATTCAGCAACATAACAGTTTTGTTGCAAAATGACATAGGATTAAGCAATCACACTATACAAGTAAAAGTAGCAAGTAAGTATGTATACTAATTATAATAGATTACATAGGGCAATGCTCAGGTTGTACTACGCATGCTGTTAGTGTTGCAATATAAAAAGACAAATTTTCTTTATCCAGAGACTGATCCCATAGATAAACACTGATACTAATTTGTCAAAAAAGTTGTTTTTCAACACTTTTTCATTCTGTACACTTTTTTTCGCCTATCAATAATTTCTAAGAACTTTTGCCTGGTCAATAGTGTTAGAGGATATTTCCATATTTTTGTTGAATGTCGAAATAATGTGATTAAACTCATCATAGAAAACATGATTACGATTGTGCACTCTAGATGCACGTTTCGTCCACATAATACTCATCAGTAATGCTCGAATCAAAAGTGTAAAACAGGTATAATGAAGATTCATTTTTTTTTTGTGGGTACCAATTTTCGTGAATTACAGAAAACTTACATGCTCGTGGATATATTATTTCGTGGTTAAGCAGAAGTCTGCAGACACGTTTAAAACCAATTTGTTATTCGTTGAATATTTAATTTTGTGTTTCACCCGTACCCTTGAAATCAACGAAAATTGGTATCAAACGAATGATAATGAATCCACAGTAGTACACTTTTTTTTTTAAAGAACTCCCGAATAGCAGATTTATTTGCAAGAGAACAAGAATACTTTGACAACTTATTCTTCTTTTGTAGAAGATTAATATATTGATGACCATTTGAATTGTTACAACAACCTGTTTAAAACTTAAGGAAACGGTTATTGTTCCTCAGTCATTGGTTTTATATGTTGTGTTTTGTGTACCCGTGATTGTCGTTCTTTCATTTTTATGAATGTCGTTGTCAGTTTTTTTGTCATCTTGTTAGGTTAAATGTCCCCTTTGGTATTTTCGCATATCTATCATCGCAAAATTAATGTGTTAAGCACGTGTGTTTCTTTACGGATCAAATTTATATTTTCAGACAGGACGGTGCAGAAAGACAAACTGGTTGGAAATGCACAATTTCTGACTCCACTGCTTACAGTATTCTCTCTCGTCCTTGTGGCTGCAGTTGCGGGCTTGAAACTTGTTTGTAGTATGTATAATCAAGTTGTCAAATAAAGATGTTATCATCAAACTTAAGAAAATAACAGAAAAAATAAATGAAAGAAATATCTATATATATTTTCAAAAAAATTATAGAATACATGTTTCTGTTTTGTCAAACTGATTTTTATGTATGTTAAAAATTCCTACTCGTGCCAAATAGTGCTTTTCGACTATATCAATAAGAACTAACTAAAATAACGTTTATTTATTTCTTGAATAAATAAATTTATAACTCGATAAAAGTAAACTTTTTTTTCAGGTAAATATATTACCAACAGGTAAAATTTTCAACAAATTCTCAAGTACTTATACTTTACTAATAATTATAAAATGAACACCATACTAAAACTTCAACTATCTTTTCGATAAGGTATAATTGTTTGCACAAGCATTTGTGTAAGCATTAAGTGTATGAGTAGAAGATTAATATACAAAACGTATAATTGAAAATATTTGTTAATGAAATAAATTGGCTTTGATTCAATTATTATATTTCATCCAACAGTCTTTTTTTTTATATATATAATACTTGATTAATAGGAAACGCAGACAATGTCGACAACGGTATGATAAAGAGGCAGTTCAGGAATATAGATACTACACAAGAAGAACTTAATTTTGATATATTGTTTTAAAGATTAATGTCCTTCACATTCATCACTTTGTTGGGCGATTTCGTGCTTGAAATATTGTAAAGAAAATTGTCTATTGCATGTGCATTAAAAGAACTGTACGACAAACTATAAATACCTATTGCTTATTAGACCTTTTCAACATCTCTCGACACCGACTAATGACACCTACAGTTTACAGGTAAAATTGATGGGTCGTTTCAAAGACAAAAAACATCATGACTATCATTGCGTAACATATTGGATTGGCGGTTATATACTGTCTTGACTATATAGCTTCAGAATATATATCAACCAAATGAATAAATAAATATATGTTTCAGTTCTGTATATAATCTTCTTATTTTGTATGTATTTACATGATATTTTATGTTTTATGATATTTTTCAAAATTTATGAAAAGTAAGTACTGGACTGTCCGTCCGTATCACACTTGTGAACACGACCAACTTGGTGTTTTTTAAGCGATCTTCGCCTTAGTTAATGTACATATTCAATTTCTGGAGGGATAATCACATAATGATTGTTAAGATTGAAGGAAAATATCACATCTATTTTTTTTTAACGACGGACTTATCCGCTTCAAGATATCTGCTTAGAGTTGATGTTTTCCATGGTGAATTTTGAAAAAAAAATTGACTGCTCGTTTCATTTAAGCAGAGAATTTTTTTTAACATACCTGCGTATTTCATTAAATTTATATTTCAAGTTGTCAGTTTATACTATATAGCTTTTTGACATTGCAAAATCTTTTTTGGGCCAGAAAAACAAAATACCTTGTCCCTTCGTCGTAGTGTCTTTCCCCGGTTCTTGAAAATGACCTTTGGGTTTCTTATAAGAAGTTGATTTTATTTATACACTTTCCTTGCACAGTTTGTTTCTGTATATCCAATTTCCAGTACACAGTTTTGGTTTTGAAACTTTATCAATTTTTTTCGTACTAAAGATTTTTTATCTCATCTTTGACCATACATAAGGGAGGTTTTGGATCAAATTAGATTGGGAACACCCCGTCGCATGTGATGTGTGCCTGAACCAAGTCCTGGCTATGTTGGTAATTTGTACGTCTTTGATACGATAGAATTTATAGTTAATGATATGATAATTTACAGTATGCTTCGCCTTCATATTCGATTCCATTTTAGTCGATCAAAGATCACTGTTTTTTTTTTTATTTTCTGCATATTTTGTTTTATCCTTTTTTATTTGTAAAAGAGGGATCATACATGTACCATAATGTAAAACATCCATTAAATCTAAATGTGTGTTTGATGGGGTTCAAATAACTTTTTTATGATTTTAATCGGAATCCGAACCGGAAGATACACCGAAGGCCTTTAACAGTTAGGGCAATTTTTTTTTGTTATAATTTTTTCATATTCCTGTTGTTTTACATTTATTTGAAACATTTAAAACATTATTTGAAACATTTAAAAAAAACAAAAAAAACAAGTGATTTTGTTTTTGTTTTGTTTAAACATATTAAACTGCTAACAACAGAAACACGGAGTGCTGAAAAGCATATTGAACAAATATTAAGTAATGGTTAAATAAGTACATGATAAACAGGTATTTAGTTGTTTTGTTTTATTTAAGGGAATATTTCTGTATTTTCATAATTGAATTATCAACAATGTTGTCGTCTACATTAAAAATATTTGGCATGAGTTTTTTATCACTTCGATCCATTTTAGAATGAGAGGACCTATGCTATTGAAGGGGATTTGTAACCTTTTATATTGACCATTTTACAAAAAAAAAAAAATTATATGTCTCTTTGGCTAAGGTTATAAAAAGAATACACATTATGTTGCATTTTTTATCAAGTTTATCCATTTTTGTGGTCATCTTTAAAAGTTTGATATTTTATAGTTGTGAAGACAATACTGTTGGACCGAATGGTAAGTTGTTAACGAAGAAAAACATAATAACAGATCTTTGATAATTGTTTTAATAAGATAAGGATTAAGAATATTTTAGTAAAACTTATTTTTCCTGTAGCTTAATAGTAAATAAAAAAACTATTCTAATATCGCATTTATCAAATTCAAAGTCATGAGCAGAAAACTTTAATGAGAATACCAGCTGCAGCAGACCATTTGTTTGGAACATCTATTGATAAAACCGTACGGGAACCATAGTTGTTAATTTCTGTGTCATTTTGGCTTCTCTAATAGAGATTTGTCACATTGGCAATCATATCAAATTGTCTTTGTTATATTGCCGAAACAATCATACTGTAACATTTAAGGGTCATGGTTTTTATTATATATATTGTGTACACACTTGTGCATTTCCTTGTGACGCACAAGTCTTTTGTTACACCTACATTTGTACATGTATGGTATTGCATGATTTTGTTGTTTTAGGTATCATCTCAGAAAATGATTATGATGCAAGTGATCTACAAAGACAAAATGAAGTACAGGTTTCTTTTGTTAATGATATATATGATGACGTAAGCCAAATGGGAGGTGATTGAACTTAAAACATCTTCTTAAGTAGTGCAATGTAGTGTCCGTCAATATTATATCTTTTCCAACACACCTCATTACTTTTGAGACTTCGTACGACGATCACAACGGCGGGTGCAACTAATGAAGTAAAATAAACTTACTATATTTTATATCATTAAATCATCCATAGTTTTAAGTTGGTTTCCCGTTGCGACTTACTAAGTTTTTTTATTTACAATTGTGTATTATTTAGTAGGTCTGTGTGCCGTTTTCAATTGTGTCATCAAAAACTCCTGCAAGGTTTCATTTCTTTTATGTTTTCTTTAATTGTCCTGGAATCATCAGTCAATATTCGACGTTTTGTCAGATTTTTGTTCACCCGCGACACAAAAACAGACAATGAAGTGTTAATACAAGTAGGTACCTAAATAGCTTAATTGACTACAATACAATTGAAAATGAAAACGAAGAATGTGCCAAAGAGCAAAAACCCCGACTAAAACTTTACTTTTAAACAACTATCAAATATGCAAATTCATAATTTAGACATCTTTATTTTTGTAATAACCACGCCAAGACGACCTACATGTGCATGTACCTGATAAGCCCTTTTGCAATATAGTTACACACATAAAGTTTGTTCGTTTGTTTTCGTTTTGTAAGTTCGTTCCTGTTAAAAAATGTACCATATGTGACATGTGTGATGGTTTGTTGATGGTTGTTCTTTTTCTTTTCTTTTGTCTTTTGATCATTTGGGGGCTTGCATCTCTTTTATCTATTTTTTTTTAACAACACCACGGTGTCCCCATACCTATTAAAATGTACATGTAAATCCCTATCATTTAGTCAATGTATTTAAAAGACAATGTCACACAAAATGTCTAAAAAAATGTTCGTAAATCAGATAGCAAATTCGTATTCTTCCAAAGCATAACAATATGTAATTGTTTACTTAATATTTACATATTATGACTTAAATAGAGAGTTGTTTTGCTGTCACTGGTTTCTTGTTTTAATGTCAGATAAATTGTTTGAATCAGTTTCTATATTCAGATACTTGCAGTGAATTTTACAGTTATATAAGTTCTTGAAGTCTTACAACACAATCAATTTTTAGTTAACTTAAGCTTGTTTAATCATCAGCTTTATTACACATTCGACATAAAACACAATAACTTCAATACTGTTTGGTCGTGAAAAAAAAGTTAATATCAGTTGCTTATCTTAAGCAGTTACAACACAAAACGGGCTGCTGATTCCGCCTCAAAGAACTATGTTTCAAGATCATTCCTGCATTTCTGAGAGTATGTCCAGAATCAAGGAGAACAAGGTATGGGTTTAATATAAGATTAAGAAGCCAATGAGACAACTACACACAAGACTTCAAATAACGAAGATAAACAAATTTCGTAACCAATCAAATTAAATAAAGGCAACAGTAATATACCGATGTTCAAAACACATAAATGGATAGAAAAAAAAAACGAATCCGGGTCACAAACCAAAACTGAGGGAAACGCATTAAATATATGGGGAGAATGACGACACAACATTAACATGTAACACACACAGAAACGAAGCATTATACAAAGTCTGATGAGAACAACAAATATAACATCAAACTAAATAGATTAACAGAGTGTTCAAAATAACGAAGAATAAGTACACTCTTAATTAGTTGTCAATTCAAAAGACAATCCTCCCGAGACCCCAAACAGTATTTGAATATTTAGATAGCATTTTAACATTAAGCTGAATAATACATAACTAGAAGTTGATAATTCTTATGAACTGATGGCAACAAGACAGAATTTGTAAAGGAGTATCAAATTCATTCTGTTATAATATCTGTCTAGTTGATAATTTGGTGAATAATTTTAAAGGTCATTTAGGAGAAACATACGTTTAAGAAGATATTGAGCATGGTGCAACATTTAAAGCTCCAATAAAATGTATTGTCCCTTCATATTTTGTGAAATACACTTTATTTTAAACCTTTAAAGTCGACAGTTTATGTTATTTATGTATAATAAATATATCGTGTAACAACACATAGACAAATGGCCAAAAATTCAAATCTATTCACCCCCCAAAAAATATGATTCGTGTTTTAAAAGATAACGCACTTTTACTTGTTTTAGATGTATCATTACAGATTTAAATAAAGGCAACAGTAGTTTACCGCTGTTCAAAATTCATAAATCGATAGAGAAAAAAAAAAAAACCAAATCCGAGTTACAAACTAAAACTGAGGGAAACGTATCAAATATAAGAGAACTACGACACAACACCGAAACGTAACACACACAGAAACGAACTATAATGTAACAATGGCCATTTTCCTGACTTGGAACAGGGCATTTTATGAAAAAATGGTGGATTGAACCTGGTTTTGTGGCATGCCAAACCTTCCGCTTTAATGGCAGTGTTAATTATAACATTAAAATGACTACATTACACGACAGGGTTACAATACATAAACAGATAAATGAGAGAAAATATAGGACAGAGAAACAAACGAATAATAGCCATCCAAAGGTAACAGGTTATACAATATTTTTATTCACCAGACGCGCGCTACGTCCATACAAAACCATGCTCAGATGTAAAAAGTTTGAAAGCCATAAGAACTACCAAGTTGAAGATCGCCGAGGACCATTAGTTCCAAAAAGTTGTGAGGCCAGGGTTATCCGCCTGGGACATAAAAGTCTTTGTTTTATTTACAGGAGTTAAATTACATTGAAGTTGATTTTAATCAAAATTCAAATCAAAGAAGATACAGAAATCACAAGGATAATCGTACTCCGTATGCTGATGTGGACCTGACAATCAAAGTTGATCCTTTACCAGATACGGATTCAGAAAGTGATGAAGACAACACCTCTTGATTCCTTTGTTATTGGTCATTTCAGTTTGGAAGGTTCTGTTTATTAACCAGAACAGTGTTTTAGAAACGGAATGATTTTTTTTGGTCTCTTGCAATTCACATTAAAAAGGTTTTCAAACATGTCCACGTAATGTTGTATAAATATCATACATGTTTTGACGTTGTGTATGCTTGAAAAAAACATGCTAGACCAGAGCAACCAAAAAGCAACATAAATAATAAGCAGCTCAAAAATTATCTGCAAGCAGCATAGCGACATTCCAAACCGTTCCCAGACTTTTAAAATGTGAAAAATTATTTTCAGTCCTGCAATGGTTTGGAAGGCTGTTCCAGAAAGTAGCAGCAGCAAATTTGAACGATATTTTTTACCGTAACGGGTTGACTTTACCTGTGGAATTTCCAGAATATTTACATACCTGAAAGCATTTTTAGATTTGTTGACATTCATCAATTTTGTAAGCACGTAGGAGCTATATTGCTAATAATTTTAAAAGTTTCTACAGCCATTGTTCTTATCTGTCTGATCTGTAAGGAGGGCACCTTATCTTTAAGTAATAGGTCCTCGTAGGAGCTGGTAAAATCCTGATAAACAAAACAGAGCGCTCTTTCTTGCACCTTTTCTAGTTTTTTGGAATTTTTATCAGTGCAAAAATGCCATGCCAAAGGGCAAAAATTAAAATTACTAAGAATAAAAGTATGAAAAATAGTAAGTTTACTAAGTCTATCCAAAACTGAGCCTGAACGTTTTATAACATTTAAGTGCTGTGATGCCTTCCTTCAGATTGAGCTGATATGAAAATCAAAATTTAACTGATAGTCTATTGCAATGCCTAATAATTTTACTGTTTTTTTCACATGTAAGGTTCGAATTTTGAATATGTATAGATGGGTTTTTGCCAACAGCCAAAACTTGAAATTTGTCAGTTGCTTGCATTGTATTCAACCGGAACCACTCAATACGTATTTTTGAATCGGATTCCAAAGTTGAAATTAATAAATCGAAATCTGGAGTACAGCAAAACGAAGTATTGTCATCTGCATAATTATATAAACTACCGTTTTTAACGAAAATAAAAATATCATTTATAAATATCTTAAACAACAAGACCCTATTATAGAACCCTGCGGTACGCCTTTATGGATGTCAGCCCAACCACTCAGAACCTTGTTGACTTTAATTGTTTCTGTTTTCGATTAGATAAATAGGACTTTAAAAGAGTAACTGCATTGGGGGTTAAACCATATGCTGATAATTTATCTAGCATGAAATTTTTAATACCGCTGCAATGTACTGGTTTTTATCAAGATCTTCACGCCAACTTTCTAACACTCTGAGAAGTGTGGTCTGACATCCATGTCCACGTCGAAATGCAAACAAAAATGGATCAAATATTTTATCAAAATAATCAGTAAATTGTTATTCATATATTTTTTCAAAGATTTTAGAAAATATGAGTTAGGCACTAACTGGTCTATAATTTGTTTTTAATAATGGGTCACTCTTTTTATGAAGGAGGCTCACTTGGGCTTCTTTAATTTATCAGGGAAACAGTTATTTTCAATTGAACAATTTGCAAGAGTTGTCAGCTGTGGTGCAATATAAGATTTACAATGTTTACTGATTTTGCTGGAATACCATCAGTTCCTGTAGCCTTTTTGATGTTTATTTATTCAAAATTTTTCAACATTTTCGTTTTTTTAATACTTGGGTGATTTGAGTGGTCATAAAACACATCTGCTTCAATTTTGTCTTGACACTTCATTTGAACTATTTACAATGTTGTCATTTTCACATAATAAGATTTTTTGTTCTCCACAGTTCCCCTTTTTTGAGAAAAATGTTTTTTTTTACTGTTTTTTCTAAACATCACAAGATTTAGACCCACCAGAGCAACGTTCTAAAAAGTACTTTTATATTCAGATTATTTATTTTAGATTTTTTTCTGTGTGAAAACAAGGTGGGTATTAAAGAAATATTTATTGTGGAAAAGAATGTATGTGCCTGGCAAAGGTCAGTAGACTGTAATTCAGTTGTTTTAGTGTGCTGCTGTATATAATATTTGTATTTCGTATTTTACATACATCAGGCCGTTATTTTGTTTATTTGAATAGTTTTACATTTGTTATTAAGAGCCATTTATAGATGACTAAGCGGTATGTGTTTTGTTTATTCTTGAAGGTCGTACCCATAGTTGTTAACTTCTGTATCATTTGGTCTCCGGTAGAGAGTTTCTTTATTGGCAATTATACCACCTTATTTTATTGAACATACTTCCATCTTACTTATAATGAGGTAATTGGGAAAGTGCGTTCCTTTATTTTATTATGTTCAATTCACAATTATTCGGGAAATATTTATTGATGTCAATCTGCTTACTTTTCCGGATCACTATTTCTGCCCTCAAAAATGATCAAGGTAACATAGTTACAGATGCATCCGATATTCTTATTCTTGGGAAAAACTATTTCCAAAATTTATATAAAAGTACTGAACCAGATCCTTCTGAAATAAAAAATTACATAAGTGAAACAAAGATAGATCACTCACTATCCAATACTGAGAGTGAACTATTGGGGGGCAACCTCACAGTAGAAGAATGTACAAATGCTATATTAAATATGAAACTAAATAAATCCCCTGGACTAGATGGTTTAAGTGTAGAATTTTATCGTACCTTTTGGTCATACATAAAAGAATCCGCAGTAAAAGTATCTAATAAATGCTATGAAAAAGAAGAAATGACAACACTCCAAAAAATAAGTGTTATTTCCTTATTATATAAAAAATTATCCATTATCATTAGACAACTATAGGCCAATCACTTTATTAAATGTAGATACTAAACTTATGGCATATGCCTTAGCGCAGCGATTAAAGCTAGTGTTGTCCAAAATGATTCATAGTGATCAGAATGGATATATTAAAAATCGGTACATAGGTTTAAATATTCGCCAGATTCAAGATATAATAGACTACTCAGAAAAATTTGATATAGAAGGAATCTTATTGTTCATAGAGTTTTCCAAAGCCTTTGATTCTTTAGAATGGCCCTTCATATATGAATCCCTATTAAAATTTGGAGTACCACCTTCCTTCTTAAAATGGGTAAAAACTTTATATAATGATACTAACGGATGCCTATCTAATAACGGCTGGATCTCAGAAACCTATAGACTTCACCGTGGTATAAAACAAGGATGTACGTTAAGTTCTCTAATGTTTGTAATAGCAGTTGAAATGGCCTGTAGAGTAAGACAAGACTCTAACATTAAAGGATTTCAAATTAAACTTGACACATAGTCTAAAAATTTCCCAATTGGCTGATGATACGACCCTCTTTCTCAATTCTAAAAATGAAATTCACCAAGCATTGAACCTAATAGAAATATTTGGAACGCTTTCTGGTTTAAAACTGAATAAATCAAAAACAGAAGGTATATGGTTGGTTAGACTTAAACATTGTAAAGAAAAAAATCAAAATATACACTGGAGCAAGGAACCAATTAAAAGTCTAGGTGCTTACTTTGGATTAAATAAAAGTGAATGTGACAAATTAAATATTGAAAAAACAAAAAAATAATACTTGATTGGGAAAAAGAAATTAAACAGTGATAGGTCGAATAACAGTTGTTAAGTCGCTTATTTTACCTAATCTTACTTTTTTAGCTTCGGTTGTTTCAATACCTCAAATGTACATAAAAGATTTTAAAAAACTCATATACAATTTTATATAGAATAATAAACAAGAAAAGGTAAAACGTTCAACACTTACCAAAGATTACACAAATGGAGGTCTAAAAATGACAGACATTGATTACTTTTGAATGCATTACAAATTTCATGGGTTAAACGAGTAACCGCAAAAGAATTTGCTAATTGGAAAGTCATTCCAAAATATTATTTCAATAAATTTGGTAAAAACAACCTTATATTTTATATGATGTCTGACAACATAAAATCATTACCTAATTTAAGTAATATACTACCCTCATTTTACTTGAACATGTTAAAGAGCTGGTACGAAGCAAATAATACACTAACAAGTAATACACTTATCATAAATTTTAGAAATATTACGCAGCAAATGTTGTGGGGTAATAAAAACATAAAATTTAAAGGATAATTACACCTTATGTAAGATTCCGGGGTTTTGATTGGTTAATAGCCAGTGTATTTTTCACCAATTTACTGTTATCAAATGAATATCGTTCATTTTTAACGCCGCCGGGGTATTTGCTAAAAGGATATGCCTTTTTTACCCTCTCTGCCGTGGTATTTGCCAAAAAATACTCTATTTGACTGGACGCTTGTAACGTCACGATCATCAATGCGTTTTAGTACATTAACATTCGGTGTAATTAAACAGATATATCATGTTATTGAGGGGTATTTGCGAAAAATACCAGTCTTGAGAATGAATTTCCCTCGCCTTACGGCTCGTGAAATTTAACATTCTCTCGACTGGTATTTTTCGCAAATACCCCTCCTTAACATGATATATCTGTTCAAAATGTTTAGTTTACCTAAATTGGATAAAAGATGGTATTATTTTCATTAATGATATAATTGACCAAAAAGGTCACATATCACAAAAAGTGATTTTGGAGAAACTAACCTCAAAAACTAATTGGATCTCCGAACTTTTAAAATTGAAAAATTGTATTCCAAAAGAATGGGTTAGTACATTAAAATCTGACAAATCTTTGAAAACTTCTATAAAAACAAAATTAAACTTGTCCTGTTAACAAAAAATCAGAATGAATTGAAAATATGTCATCCAAAGATATATATAACCATTTAAATAACAAAAATGATGAGAGACCACAAGGATTTTCCAAATGGAAAAACATCTTCAATCTAGAATCAATCACTCCAATAAATAATGTGCTTCAATTTACTTTTACCTAGTTAATAATTAACAAATATAAAATGTTAAGATGGAAATGACTCCATTACATCCTCCCATGTAAACAATTATTACTGCAATGGCACATACAAGAAACAAGTATGGGTGACTTGTGTAACCTGACTGAAGATTACGAACACTTTTTTCTCAAATGTCAATTCTTTCATGAATTTTGGAAGAAATATATGTACTTGTGAGCAAAAGCAAAATTGGGTCACATATTTTTAATTTTAAAACTTTAGTACTGGGCTATAAAATACATGATCCTATGTATAATGATATAAATCTCTTCCTAACTGTCTTAATATATTCAGCTCATAAAAGTACTCATATATCAAATTATAAACAAAAAGGCATAGACGCTTATGCAGTTTTTAGAAATTAATTTTTAAACACATACGAAATTAACAAATATATTAATGCCAAAATCAGCAAATTTTTAAATGATGTAAAAAGATACATATGATCATGAATAGCTAGATATAATATATTTTCATGTATAGAATTTGTGTAGCAAAAGTTGACAATATATCTGAACACGTGGTAATAAACCAAAACAGCATGCTTCGTGAAAATGTACAGAATTTTGTCTCAAAACGCATTTATACACACGTTATCACTTCATCAAATGAATTTCCATTTACAATGTCGAAACTTACCACATATAATTTTCAACTTAAGTTTAAGTTGTTCGTTAGTATCAATAAAACGTATAAAGTAATCCGCACAATTGATCAACCAGCTTCAACGGTTTTCATCAATAAGGTTAAAGGTCAATGATCATAAAGTTTTAATCTTTAGAAACAAAACCGGACAAAACTGTACACTTTCCGTAATCATGAAACAATATAGTTTGTAAAATGTTTGTAATAACCATGAACTGTAAAACTAACAAACTATCTATAAATATGAATTCACTGCATAAATTCCCTGGTTATCCAGTGACTAATTCACAGGGATACTCGACCAACAGCTGTAAGTCTAGTAATTTGTAACAACAGCAAAGAAAAGTGCAATAAAGATATTATTTAAAAAAATAAAAAAAAAAAAAAAAAAAAATTCCGGATCACATGAGAAAACCCCCAGGGGTTTGATAGGTCTCTTGTTGCTTAGTCTTTAGTTTGCTATGTTGTGTCTTGTGTATTATTATTTGTCTGTTTTTATTTTTATGTTTTAGTAATGGCGTTGTCAGTTTATTTTCGAATAATGAATTAGACTGTCCCCTTGGACATCTTTCGTATAATGGAGAACTTTGTGATAGATTATAGCTTAAAGTCGACAACATAGAGGAAACAATAAAAAACAAGCTTCTAATTTCAGTAGTAAACAATAACTACAGGCAATAAGTAAGAATACAAAATATACTCCTTTGTTTACTAGGTATAACAGCAAAATGGAAATGATACTTTATTTGCTTGAAACATATATGTAATCTACGTTTGTACATGTAGCCACAAATGAAGACATAAATCAACAAATAAAGGGATATATATCATTTATATATAAAAACACAAAAACAAAATGACAGTTCAAAGAAGTCAATATTTATATATGATTATATATATGAAGTAAGCGGCCTGTTCGTTATTTGTTATTCGATAGTCAATATCCAACCGACCGCAAACCGCTGCTTCGAAGTGTACAATTTCCCCTTCTTTTCAAATAGTATCCCTTACATAGAACACGATTCTATCTCTATAGTAATCATCATTAACACGAAAAAAAAAGAAAATCGATAAAGTATTTTCTCAAATTTTCATAGATGAAAGCTCAGAAAATGTTTTCACCTAAGAAAAAAAATGTCGCAGAGGAATTAATGTGAACGTACGTATCTATATCTAGACTAACTGTTGGCTAAATGTTACTGATATTGAAATACTAGGAAGGTCTCTTGGCCATTTGTTCAGTCGCTTGTACATGTAGACTGTTGCAATCTATTTCGAATATCTAGCTGCTTCTTAAAGTCTTCATACATATCGATGAAAATGCGTTTAAATATCTTATAACGAATAACAAACAGATTGCTAACTTCACCTACACAAAACAAATGTTGATAAATACTTGTCTGTAATCATTAATAATTAACAATGATTATATACATGAGTATATACATGTTTCTTTTTAATGTACTTTTCATTTGGAATGGCGACGTGAAGTATGATTATCACTTTCCTAAATAAAATGCATCTAAGGTCCAAATAAAATAATAAAAGCAGCACTTTCAGATTAAACGGACACTAAATGTGACTCTTATTTTAGTTAATTTTTATATAACTGCTAAGTGACATGTTTCCATAAACAAATATCTTCAGAATCCTGAACAGGCTGTATCACTGATTGTGTCGTAATCGCTCATGTGAATTTTTGAATGCGTTGACACGTGCACACATAGACGACTGTGCATACAATGCTTGAGTCGTTACTTTTGGAGAACATTATGTTTCATCAGTTTTTGTTTGCAACATTGATTCGTTTTCTCCGATTTAGAAGATTTGGACAAAGTAAACTGTTGTTTCCGTAAAAAAAACTAATGATTTTACAATAGAAAAAGTGTATTTGTTTAAATATTCATGACATTTAATGGCTGAAAGGTGATAGAAATTTATATCTTGGTGAGGTTCTTGCGATAAATAAAGACTGATCTCTTAATTCGCATTTGACTTTTGTTGAAATGTAAACGCTTAATAGAATACTGAAAAGTACGGAAGCCGATAAGGGCCATTAAAAAAAAAAATTATGTCGTAATTACGACATAGCATGTCGTAATTTCGACATAACATGTCGTTATTACGACATCGCTATGTCGTAATTTCGACATAACATGTCGTTATTACGACATCGCTATGTCGTTATTTCGACATAACATGTCGTTATTACGACATCACTATGTCGTTTTAACGACATAGCTATGTCGTAATAACGACATCACTATATATATTAAAGAATATGTATTATCATTGCCAAGAGACTAAATGACACAGAAATTAACAACTATATGTTATCATAATGCCCCCAATAATTAGAAAAGCCCCCGCATAGTCAGCTATAAAAGAGGGACGAAAGATATCAGAGGGAGAGGCCCCGAAATGCTGTGTGGCAGACAGTGTTAACATTAATTAATTATTAGCTCCCTTGGTAAAACTCCAAATTTCATATTTAAAGTATTTCATTGTTGATTAATTTACATGATGCTTAATAAGTATATATTTGTTATTTGCATATCTTTTGCTATTTGAATTCATTGATTAAAGATATTTATTCATATTGTAAAGTTTAATATTTGTATCGTTGCAAAATCTTTGGTCACCTTCTTTGGTTACCTTCTGTGAGAAACTTATATAATTTATAGATCCTAATTAAGGAGATACAGACTTAGTGTGATAAACTCTCTACTTGTTTGAACTAATATGTGAGGAACTATATGAGGACTGACAAACATCCGACCTATAAACCAGCGCCCAACTACATGCCTTCGTGTAATAAGGGTGAATTGAAATATATTGATTGCTCTCTTTCTACTTACAAACGTTGGACACGATGTTTCTACAACCTCTAGTATTTAAAACAGAATCTTCGAAATATCATCCGCAAAACAAAATAAAAATGTTAGAAAACACGAACCAATATTAAAGCAAATTCAATATATGTTTCAAATTATGTTTTTACAGCTCTTGATCATATACTAAGTAATATCTAGTATATTTGATGATTATATTAGCAAAGCTATTTGAAAAAAACCGGATGTCCAACGTTACATTTATGAAAAACTGTTTTAAATCTTATGTATAGTGATCCTATTTCTTATTCTCTGATCTTCTTGATACTTGGCAGGAACAACGACAGATGTCGGTTCTTTGTGGCGTTAAAGACGTTATTTTTGCCAAATTTTATTTGACTCGGTGGCTTTATATTAAGCGGGAATAAGAAAAATGTCCAACGACGTTTTTCGTTATCTCAACGACTGAAAGTGAATTTTGTAAGAGCAGAAAATGAATAAAAATAGTAAGACAATAATAATATCTAACAAAAGTACAAATATTTGCCTCATTGTTCGTGAGTTCAAATATTGCTGATTCAATAAAATCTTCTCTACACAGTCGTTTTTCAAACGGTAGCCATTTTGTCCAAGTTGATATTTCATTTTTCAAAGCAGTTAACGCGTATTTTTTATAATTAATCAAAACAAAAGTTAGATACACGAAGAGTAAAAAATGACAAGATTCTTTTCTTATTAACTACATGTTTGGGTCTTAAAGGAATAAAATGCTTCCACACATACAAAACAGTAGCCAATTTGTCCAAACGTCGAAAGTTTGAAAGACGCTAATTTCCGTCGTTACATGTGCTTAAGTTTCAATTAAATGTTCATGATAATTAAAACAAATCGTGTTGTGAAATTTGGAAAAACAGGTTGATGATTGCTGCCGAAAAAAAAGAATAGCGCATGTTGCTATAGACTCCACCCGGGGACATAGGTTCGACACAGGTTAAATTTTGCAATTTTTATTAATCGTTTATAGCTTTTAACGATTTATTTAAAAGAATGGTGAAATGGGGAAAAACATCTCATTACATGAACTTCGTCCAACTTTTGCAAAGACAATTTTTAGACACCAAGACAATCCTCTAAATGTAAAATTCGAATTGAAATTTATATTGTGGAAGTACTCCATAGATCATTTAAAGTCGTCATTTCAGTAAGGTGCAATCACCAATATTAAAAGACTTATACCAGTTCACGGAGTGTTTTACTTCGCGATTTGTCCTGCTATTCATGTTATAACTGTCGTGATGAAATTAATTCCTGTACTAGCGAAGCCGGAACTTTTCGTCAATATAAACTTGTGCATGAAATGGAGGTACTAGTAATTGAAAGACAAATCCCAAACAGCGACGAAAACCGTTTCATCGAATTTTAAAAACCCGGGATTATTTAAGCCGTTTTCGCGGACGATCCAGGAGTAGATTACTATATTTTAAAATGTATATCAGAAATTAAACACTATAGATGACTTGCGGAAATAATTCTCATGCCAAGGTTCAAGTAATTGAAGGGGTGTATTTCGACAACTTATGTACACGGGAAAATACAATTCTATTCAAATTTAACCAAGGGTAAAAATGTTCGATTTACTTGCAGAGTGTCAGATATATTTGTATTGGGGTTGAGTTAAGATTTAGAAATTTTACAATGACAGATGATATGCACCTTGAAAGTTAAACATCATATGATAAAAGTTTCGTACATCTAAAAAAAAATATCTTTTTTACGGAAAACTGTACCACATCTGCCTATATCTACTTCTGTCCCATCTTTCTTTCCCACATTACTTGCGACAGTAATGCATTTTTAGTTGAAATAACTTAAAGGGAAAACATTATTAAATAGATTTCCACAACTTGAGGTAATTTATGATAAAATGACATCACAAAACGAACAGAACCAGAATCAGAAATTTAAAAAATTTTGTAATATAATTAATAAATCAACCAACATATAAAAAAACGAATAAAACTCGCAAAAATTAGTCAAAAACCCTCTTCGACGCCGCTTTTTATGTGTAACGTCGTGTTTTAGGAACATCGTGCCCTTCGTTTGACAGTAAATACACAGCAATCGATACGTTCATTCACCCTCATTACCACAAACCACGGAGTTGTGCGCTTCTTTAAAGAAAGGTGTTAGGCTTTGCTTGCCTTGATAGGACTTTATGTCAGTCGGCTTAGTCCCCGGTCGGTTTCTTATTACTTTCGATTAGGATCTATAAAATATATAAGTTTCTCACAGAAGGTAACTAAAGAAGGTGACCAAAGATTTTGCGACGATACAAATATTAAACTTTACAATATGAATAAATATCTTTAATCAATGAATTCAAATAGCAAAAGCTATGCAATTAACAGATATATACTTATTCAGCTTCATGTAAATTATTTAACAATGAAATACATTAAATATGAAATTTGGAGTTTTACCAAGGGAGCTAATAATTAATTAATAACACTGTCTGCCACACAGCATTTCGGGGGCTCTCCCTCTGGTATCTTTCGTCCCTCTTTTATAGCTGATTATGCGGGGGCTTTTCTAGTTATTGGGGGCATTATGATATGACCTATAGTTGTTAATTTCTGTGTCATTTAGTGTCTTGACAATCATAATACATATTCTTTAATATATATAGTGATGTCGTTATTACGACATAGCTATGTCGTTATTACGACAAGTTATGTCGAAATTACGACAAAGCGATGTCGTTATAACGACATATTATGTCGAAATTACGACATAGCGATGTCGTTATAACGACATGTTATGTCGAAATTACGACATAGCGATGTCGTTATAACGACATATTATGTCGAAATTACGACATAGCGATGTCGTTATAACGACATGTTATGTCGAAATTACGACATGCTATGTCGTAATTACGACATGCTATGTCGTAATTACGACATAATTTTTTTTTTTTGAATGGCCCTTATCGGCTTCCGTAGAAAAGTAACTGGTTCTTGGTAAGTGGAAAGGGATTAATATAAGTTGCAAAACTTGTTTCCCAATCCATTATAAATGAATAAATATGTTTAAACTAACTGGTTCTTAATCCATGTAAACGTATCGATGCTTTTAAATTATATGGTACAACTGATCGGAAAAGATGTGTTCATCGATGCATGTTCTGTCATACGTAAATATTGAACAAACTGTTGAAGTTCATTTTATTTATAAATTTGTATCATATATATATCTGTCCTATCTTTGCAAAAACTAAACTGATCTATCGCTGACTGTAATCCTATTCACCCTCACATATTTGTCGTTAGACAAGTAGATGTAAAGGTATGGGTCGTTAATCATTCACGAACCAGTCAAGTTCATGCCTATGGTTGCATATAGACATAAAAGTGAAATTAATGTCCTTGATGTGTTTCCATTTCCAATATTATTACTTTGTATATATATATTATACTCCATATTTCTATGGATGTCAAATATAAATGATTTGACACTAAGATACATTCACATGACTTGAAACGTGATTGTAATAATAACTGTTTTGTTTTTAATACTGCCTTTATCACTCGCAGAGAAATTAATCTGGAAACATATGATCACTTGATTTTCAGGTTACAACGAGTTTGTTTTTCTTCCAAGATGTTTTCAATTGAGTTCCACACGAAGCTAAATATAGGAAAAAAACGTAAAATTTTATAATGATAACATCCATAAATAGTAAAATACCAATTATACTAAACTTCAAGGAAAATGCATGAAAGGAAAGTCCCTTATCAAATGGCAAAATCAAAAACTCAAACACAACACACGAATGGATAACAACTGTCATATTCCTGACTTGGTGTAGGCATTTTCTTCTGTAGAAAATGGTTGATTAAACCTGATTTAATAGCCAGCTCAACCTCTTACTTTTATAACAATTGCATAACATTTTATTATATTGGCAACGATGTGTGAACAAAACAAAGACATACTAGGTAAAAATGTCAAAAAAGGGGAACAGCAGTCACTTTTGTGTACTAACCATAATCACTCTAATACAACAAAAAATATTAGCAAATATCAACCATTACTTAATTGTATATTTAGTGTTATACATGTATTTAACATTGTCATAACAGTTTGAGGCTTGGATAGCCACAGAACCAGGTTCAACCCACCATTTTATCTTAAAATGTCCTGTACCTAGTCGGGAAAATGGCAGTTTTTAATTCATAGTTCATTTCTGTGTGTGTTGCATTGTCGTTTGATTTTTTGTATTGTTGCCATCTGTGTTTCTGATGTTTCGTTGTTTTTCTTATAGTCGATGTGTTTCTCTCGGTTTTAGTTTGTTACCTGGATTTATTTTGCTCAATCGATTTACGACTTTCAGACAGCGGTTAACTGCTGTAATATAGAACTTTTTTTTAATAACATGACATTGTTGTACCGCAAAAATAAGCGATTTGTTGTAGACTATATGGTGAAAATTCTTGTATTTGGTTTTGATGTTATATTTGTTATTCTCGTGGGATTTTGTCTGATGCTTGGTCCGTTTCTGTTTGTGTTACATTGTAGTGTTGTGTCGTTGTTCTCCTCTTATATTTATGCGTTTCCTTCAGTTTTAGTTTGTTACCCCGATTTTGTTTTTTGTCCATGGATTTATGAGTTTGAACAGCGGTATACTACTGTTGCCTTTATTTGTATATGGCAAGAACAATACGGTTGTTTTTGAGTCAATAACAAGCAAAACTGATTGACCTTGTTGTTACCTGATGTTTATGAGTAACTGCTGTCATTACGTAAAATTAATGTATAATTCGCAATACATTAAGATTTTAGTTAGTTCTCTTGGTATGTTTCCTTGCAGATGTATTATTTGGCGTTTAATACTCGCCCAAATCTCGTTCTGGAATATTTCCAAATCAACTGATACAAGAAGAAACTATCAATGAGTTTAACAAAAATGTATAATTAGTTTTGTCTCCATGATAAAAAGTGATTATTTACGATAAGTAGTTTTTGGGTAATAACATTTTTCATAAGTCAAAATGTCGCGAAATATGCGAGGGGTACAGAAACCGAAACAGAAAAAGATTTTACAAGAAACAGGTGCACTCAATATCAATTTTCCTTGTTCGAATTTCTAAGAAAGGGTTTGATTTCAATTATGTATAACAAAGAAGTTGGAATACTATGCTTTTCTTCTACAAAATGCGAAAGCAAACTCCTCAAATTGACAAAATTGACAGCATTGTAAATTTGACACAAAAAAGCAGAAACTTTTTATAAATATTTCTTATATCAAAATCTACAAATGTTTTTTTTTTTTTTTTAAGTTTTTAAAGTCCTATCAGATTGGTTCACTTCATATTAATTGATAGTATA
The DNA here is from genome assembly GCA_019925275.1 of Mytilus edulis. Lineage (NCBI taxonomy): Eukaryota > Metazoa > Mollusca > Bivalvia > Mytilida > Mytilidae > Mytilus > Mytilus edulis. The sequence goes on along the minus strand of CM034360.1, from coordinate 3,268,067 downwards.
AAAAATAGGTAAAACTATGAAAAATGAGAAAATCATCACAATTGGGTACTTTTAAATGGCCGCAGCAAAAAAATAACGTGCACCACAATATGACATTTTTTTTAAGTCATATAAACAGTCATATACACCATAAAATCAAGTTAACAAAAAAAATTATTGAAGAAATGTTTGTTCATCCTTAATTGAATATTACGTCATCATCATTATTTATAACCATATTTAACATGCCAGACCCAACAAAATAATATGGGGACGGAGTCCCCAATAACAGTAGAAAATTCAATAAAAAAAAAAATACGGGAAAATTTCCCGAATTTTTCATTGTACTTATGAACTCAAAATCGTTCAAATTTTTTTTTGTCGTGTTTTGAAATCCCGGGCCTGCGCAGAAATGTACAATGTACTTCCTTTTTCCAGTCTCGTTTGTATGAAACTTTTAGTAAAATATATATTTATCAGTCTAGTATAAAATAGGAAGGAACGCGCAATACCAATTTCATTTTTAATAATTCCTTGATATGAAAAAATGTTACCTGATGATAGCGTTTCTTTGTTTACATTACATATGACGTCATAATTTAAATAACGTCACAACTAAATCCCTAACAACAGAACCAAAATCGGAAACGTTACGGTATTTCCGTTTCTTTTTTTTAAAACAAATATTTAAGTTACAAAAAAATAATTCATACAGACTTCGTCCCCATTTACAGGTAATGCCTGCCTTATATTACTAAATGGGTCTTCCATTGATTATGGAGTGTTTAAAAGAAAAATTGAAAACAACACGTTAAATAATTTCATGCGTCCGAAGCGCTTTTCTGGATTTACCTTCTTCAGGAACGCTTAAAACCAACTGATTCAGGGTTTTTTTGTTCGGAAAACAGAATGACATGAATAATGAATAAATGACAACAAAATAGAACTAACTTATAAACGAGACTTTCTCTTGTTAACCTGAAAACTTGAGATAATTACTGGTGTAAAAGATTTATTTGACAAATTGTATGTACACTTGTAGATACTCATCGAAGCCACACATTTGTTTAAATGACAAATAGTAACTGGTTATATTTATGGGTGTATAAAATAAACCACTATTAATGCAATACGCATTGAACGTAAGTTATTCTGGAATATGCACGACTAAGATTTATTTTCTGGTGCGTTTTTAGTGTGTGAAATTAATCGTTGCCGTTATAATGTATACTGTTTTATTAGGTCATAAATTATCATCAAGGTGTAATACCACCAAATCATGGTACGTCACATCTGGTTGTATACGAAAGCAGGTCTAAAAAAATATTCCCTCGAATTTGACAGTTGTAGAACATTAACCCTATATTTCAATGCATTTAAATTTTTCTGAGTCATAAACATGTATGTTGGTTGTCTGAAAGCATCATTCTTTTTTATTTGATGGTCTTATAAAATATTTTGGAAAGTTAACGTTACATAGTTATCATAACAGGTAACCAGTAAACAACAGTGTAAAATTTGGGTTGTTTACTTCCGGTGATGGTTACTTTTTTCACTGTAGCACTGGATTAAAACTTTATTCGTGCAAAGTATTTCTTTGGTTGAAATAAAGGTAAATACTGTACACTTTTTTTAAAAGTGCCAATTTAACAAAGACAAATAGGGGAAAATCAATGGTGGTATTACACCTATTTAGGGAAACAACATGTGAACTCGTGACCTGTTTGTACTTTCATTTTTAAAAACTATTACTAAACTAGTTCATACATTGTAAATATGGACTATTCGGAATGGATTGAGACACAGAAAGCACGTTTGAGGTAACATTGCCTTGAAATGGGGGTTTACGGGGGTTTGCTTAGTCAAATGGGTGGACAGACGAAGCTGTATTCAGTTTACTGTGTCAAAATTTAAATCATCCTTACAGTTTTTGTGCCAATTTAACAAAGACTAATAGGGCAAAATCAATGGTGATATTACACCTCAAATTCGTTTTTCCGTTGAACTATTTCTATTTGGGGATCGATCGATTCACTGATGAGTCTGTTGTAGATAAATGAGTCTCAGGCGGACAACTTTAGTATGGTTTCTGTGAAGAGTTTTTGTTCTGAGTTATGTATAAGATGGTTTTACTTATTATAAACAATTTAAATACTTGATGCTTGCTTTAAAAAAACAAGAGTAATCTGTAGTAAATACAAAGATGCTTTTGAAACTATTGATACTTTTGGGTAGTATTGTAAGAGACTATTTTATCCAGGACTATCAGTTATAAGGCCTTAAGATCTGTGGGTTTGAACGTTCTTGATAACGGTGTGTCCAGAGAAGCACTGTTAAGGTAAACAAAGGTGGTTCGCCTGATAAGTTTAACACTGCATTTCTTATAATTCTCTTACATCATTTAGTAATAAAAGTTTAATTAACAAATGAGTGAAAATGGAAAACAACAAGTTTAATAATTTACTGCATCCGAAGCGCTTTTCTGCACCTACCTTAATCAGGAACGCTCAAAGCCAAATATTTGAAATCAGAAGATGTATAAGTACCGTTAAAGAGCTACATGTATATGTCAAAAAATACCTAAAATAAATAGCCAAATTCATCTTAACTCAACTGTGCCTGAGGGAGTTGAAAACTTAGTTTCATAATAATTTCAAAATTTATAAACGGACAATTTTAGTAAAGTTTTTAAAATCATGTCAGTACCGAAGCACTGAAAATATTCGTCGTTGACAAAGGAGTAGGTCCGGTAAGGACCGATTTTGGCCTCAAATTTCAGGTTCATCTGACGAAAGATTTTGACCACTTTTTAAACACTTAAGTGTCTATTTTAGTTGAATTAATTAGTTTATGTGAAAGATTTTTAACAGATTTAGTCATTAAAAACGATCCGATTCAAGCTCAAATATGATAAATCTAACTAATATGCCGAAAAATGTCACTTTTCAGATGGGTTTTGGTAAAAATGAAAGTGGCCGCATCCGTGTTCATCCTCAACCTTTATATATGTTATGTATTATCATAAAATACAACTTACATTTCAATATTAAGGATGAACACGAATGCGGCCACTTTCGTTTTACACGAAAACCGTCTAAAATTTAACTAAAATGCTAGAATTATGAGGATTTCAGTAATTTAGCATGACTTAATGGTGCTAGTACCGGATATATGTGCATTGTATTGTAAAAAAACAGCCCATATTTATGTAGCAGAAGCATTCGACTGTCCAATAAATAACTAAAGGTTTACATTTTAACAATTTTGTAAAACTGCTATATTTTGGGGCCAAAAAGGGGTCTTACTGAACCTACTCCTTTGAAAGGATTAAGCACACAGCAGATTGCTGGCTTTGTAGTTTAGATGTAGTATCAATGTTTACTAATTGCCCAATTTATGAATAATTATCGGCAGTTAGGATTTCGTATGATCAGTTTGATAAATCAAATTACAAAATCAAATGCCCACCGACGGATGATTTAATCTATCTCCTCCGATTAATTTTAGAGAACAACAATTTAGATTTTAATGAAAAGTTTTATAAGCATAAAATAGACTACTTGATTAGAGCAGTGCAAAGTTCGGAAATCAGTTATATACTCATGTATAAAATTATGAATGAAATTCTTCCTAAGTTTGAACATAGAACATATATCTTTTTCTATGGTAGTTACGTGAATAATTAATATCGACATGAAGGAAATAAAGGATTTGTTATAGTTAGCAAAGAATAATCTTCGTTCCTAAAATTCACAATAGAAATTTCATCTAAAGAAATAATATTTCTTGATGTTATTAATATTTTCAACATGTTCAAAGGAACGAAGTGTTCTGATGAAACCATCTTGGATGTGAAAACACACTAAACCAAATTATCTACATCGTACAACGGTCACAATCGACACGTGTTTGCAGGTTTTATCAAGGGCGAAGTTTTCAGATATATTAGGACAACACATAATGATGATGATTTCCAACATATTTGTCACAGGTCAGATTGAACTTAATAAAGAGGGGATACAAGGGGATTGTAATCGAATAGTACATAACTGAGACATAATCATGTGATAGATCTGATTTAATCAGAAGAATGCCAAAACAAAACACAAAAAGGAAATTCCTTTAGTATTTGCAACGAAATGCAATCCATGCATTCATTAATTAAATCAACGTATTAGTAAACATATGGATATACTTAAACAGGATACGTTATATACAAGGTATTTTCAAGGAAACCAATAATAGCTTATAAAAAGCATAAAAATATAGCGGATCTGTTGACAACGACAAAATTAAACTAAACTGATAGGTAAATCCCTGATGATGGCGGGCATACAATGCTTAAACCCTCTCATAAATGTAATACATTTAACATAAGCATGTCAAAAACCGCCGAAACACTACATTATTGTCAGATTGATATAACGCAATTGCAAGTCTACTAATACAAGCATCATGAGATCCATATTTTTCAATATAATTACAATAAAATACTAATAGTATATATTTGCAGTCTTCCAAATAAGATCATTTGCTATCAGTTTGGATTGATGTGGAATTACGTGGATGTAAGGTGTCACTTTTTTTTTAATAAAATCAGTGCACTACCATATCATATGTTCATATCAAACACCCCCCCCCCCCCCCCCCCAAAAAAAAGAGTTAAGAACAAAAAATTAATATTGAAGAAATGTTTGGCTCCTCAGAGCTGTACATCCTTGGCCCAATATTACGTCCTTAACATTATTAATAACCATATTAAACATGCCAGATTCAACACGATAATACTAACTGGGTCGTCCATGGGTTTTGAAGTGTTTAAAAGTTTCAGGCATGTTTTGTTCGGAAAACAGAATGACATGATTAATCAATAAATGACAAAAAAAAATAGTACTTACTTATAAACAAGTCTTCCTCTTGTGAACCTGAAAATTTGAGATAATTACTGGTGTAAAAGATTCATTTAAACAATTGTATGTACACTTGTAGATACTCCATTAAGCCACACACCTGTTTAAATGACAAATAATTACTGGTTACTTTTATGAGTATAACGTTTAAAAAAACACTATTGCAATACGCATTGAACGTTAGTTATACTGGAATTTGCATGACTAAGATTTATTTTCTGGTGCGTTTTAAGTGTGCGAAATTAATCGTTGCCGTTATAATGTGTACTGTTTTATTCGATCCTGAATTCTTATCAAATTCGTTGTTCCTTGGAACTATTTCTAATTGTGGATTGATCGATTTACTGATGAGTCTTTTGTAGATAAATGAGTCTCAGGCGAACAACTTTAGTATGGTTTCTTTGAGGAGGTTTTGTTCTGAGTTATGTATAAGATGGTATGACTTATTATAAGCTATTTACGTACTTCATGCTTGCTTTAAAAAACCAAGAGTAATCTGTAGTAAATACAAAGATGCTTTTTAAACTATTGATACATTTTATGGTAGAATTTAATTTTTTTTTAACTTGTTCTATCAGTTGTTAGGCCTTTAGATTTGTGGGTTTGAAGGTTCTTGATAACATTTTGTCCAGAGTAGCACTTTTATGGTAAAAAAAAGTGGTTCGCCTGATAAGTTTAACACTGTATTTCTTAGAATTCCCTGACATTTTGTAGTAATAAAAGTTTAGTTTACAAATAAGTGAAAATGTTTGTTTGTATATTTCAGTCAATTGGAAACTATACTCGAACTTATTATTTAGTTTTGGCAGACTATAGACCAAATGGACACGTTTTCAAACTTTATAATTGCTCGATTCTAAATCGGTTGGATTTTGTTTTCTGTTGAAGTGCTTTCCGTCTTCAAATGTTATTGTAAACACAAAGCATGTTATATATTGTAATATTACCTTTATTATGTTTATGTTTATGCCTTGCTATCTTTTTTATACAATAGGTTAGGCCAAAAATGATCGCAGCGAAGACTGGTAACCCAACCACTAATCCACTGAAATAAAAACACAAGATTAACTACATTATTAGTTTTATATATAAAAAAAAATCAATAAGCATGTGAACGTGACTTTATACCTATCCCATTACTACAATTTCTTCAACATCAGAGTAAACTGCAACTAAGCATATATTTGTTTTAATCAATTGACTTTTATTTGTTTTGAATTTCAGTGCACATAGTGTTAAAGACATCTGACAGGCCGTTGGAAATGTCGTGTGTAGTATCTATCAACAATCATTTTTAAATATTTTATAAAGTTGAAGATGTGGATTTAAGGAATTAAGAAATTCAGTTAACAAACTCATCATAGATACCATCTTCGCTAGCCAAGGGTTACGATCCACTACCGTTCTCTTCACCCTTGGCGGATTGAGATAAAATTTCGGACAGGATTTTTATTGGTTGCAGTCGAAAATCGCTGTATCAAATCAAAAAGCTGCTATAACATGATCACGTGTAAATGTAGAAAATGTTTGTAAACAATTGCCACGTGATTATTGTGCAACAAGTCTTTACATCCCTAAACATACGACTATAGTTAGTGACAACTTTAGTGTTTTTGATCAATAAATAGAAGTTCCTGTGTTTGTTTCATGCACAAATGCATGAATGTTCACGTATATTTTCATTTCCAGCTTTACCAAGTGTGTAGAATCTAGACGCTACCGTGTTTTACCTCCAAATTGAAGAGTTCAAGTGCTACCATTGGTCAAGAATAATGTATTCGAAATAGGCGTGACGTTAATGTTCCGATAGATGGCGCACCATTATTTTCACAAATGTTGGTTTAATCTGTGAAGAGAACGGGAGTGGATCGTAAGCCATGGATAGCGAAAATGCATATATACCAGTATTGAAATTTTGTATTTTACGCAAGACGCGCGTTCCGTTTACAAATGATTCACCAGTGACGCTCGAATCCATAAAAGTAAACAAACAAAACATGTACGAAGTTGAAGAGTAAGATCAGGTAAAGTCTATCTTAAAGGAGATGTGACATGATTTTTTTTTTTTTTTTTTTTAAATAAATATTTATTTATACATAATTACCCCCAAAAAACATCGATAACAATATAATTATCGTTTAAATGGAGAAAAAATAAATTTAAATGTATCGACCTGTCGACATACTAATTATGCATATTTCAATCCCGGAAGTCACTCAGAACGAGGCTGTGACGTCAGTGGTTACAGCAATCATATTTGACTGACGGGTGTAAAGGCATAATAAGCGCAATTTCATATTCGAATATCTTCCAACAAAACCCATGACAGTGATTAAAAATGGTTCTGTGTTCTGCCAGTAGATGCAATAATAGCCATAAGGACAATTTGATAAAAAAAAAAAATCCGTTTTCTGAGTAACCCGCAGATTAGTCTCAGGAAGAGATAGGACTTCCTACCAAGCACTAGTCATAGACTTTGTTCCGCCCACTTTACAAATGCATCTTACGATCGTGACCCAGAAGTTATGAAGAATCTCGAGGGATGTCCTACCATGAAGCCAAAACTTCGTCCAAATGCGGTACCTGACATTCCATTGACACAACCAACAACAGCTGAGCCCCACCTAAGCGGGGAGCTTGTGTGAAGCGGAGAATGGCTGAGGGAGAAAAAAGTCTTTTTCTTCGCAAATATTTTTTGCGTCCCTTATTAATAATTTTTTTAATAGTTTAGTCATATTTGTGTATAATTTTATAGCCAAATATATCTCACTGTTTAAAATTTGGTATTGTGTACCTCCTGCGTGTACCTCACTACCTGTTCACGTGTGCAGGTGTATACACTGAAATTGGACATAAAAATTAAAAGTCATCAACATCGATCAGAAGTTACAGGTATGCGGCACACGTTCTCTGCAGTGCTGGGTTACCTTTGAAGTTGAAAGCTACAGGTGTCATGCCCCCGGGTGGTGATATATATATGACTTCGGCAATACGCACTATTGCGCAACATGCGTCGAATCTGTGTACATCCATGGTCACCTGCTGGGTGCACAGGTGAGGTTGGAAAATATACTAGAGCAATGGTTACAGATAAAAGTTACGTAATGCATATCTGTTTAACCTGTTTGAATAAACAATAGTCAATACCTTACTGTCGGATATGGGGGTTTACAGAACAGAGAAAAGAGGACTGACAGTGCAGCTTAAAAAAGGAGCGGATACAAAATAATGTGTTTGTGAATTTACTTAAATTAGTAAAGAATGGAGTATAATAAAAATATTAGATAAGCAAAATAAATAGAGAATTAAGAAGAAATGCTTCTAAAGTAAAAAATTAATAATAATAAAAAAATAAGCCTGTCAGTCCCCATAACTAATACATAATCTGTAGTGAGTACAAATTAATAGTTTTGTATTTAAAACAATGTTTTCGATTATTGTTGAGTTTATTGAATACGGTTTTTCTACATTATGTGTATTTTGGACAAACAAAGAAGTAATGGTAGACATCATCAATATCTGACTCACAATGACAAGAAGGATCATTTATAAATTTATAATTATATTAGCTCTAAATAGATCATTGTTTAAGAATGAAGGGGAACATCTCAATTGCGTTAGATGATATTCAATTTCCTTGGGCCGTACAAATGAAACGTTTCAATTTTACATAATGGCCTATCGTTTTTTTAATTCTTTCTGTTATGCATTACTACTCTCTGTTGTCTGTTGTGTAGATAATCCTGAAACCAATTCAATAAGTTTCCGTCAATACCATAAGCTTTCATTTTACATATAAGGCCCCTATGCCAAACGTTGTCGAAGTTAAAGAGAAGTCACAAAATACAAAACAATTTATAGACTGAGGATATACCACACGGAAAAAATATCACAAACAATAAGCCAGTACTCATAGAACATTTTCAATGGGATTATTATGGAGGAGAAAAAGACATATGAATATATATTACTGTTTTAAAACTTCTTTAAATCTTACTTATAATACCCCCCCCCCCCCTGGTTATGTCATACTTATTACACATTTATTTGGGGCAGCTTTAGTAATTCAAATTTTACACCCAACACTCTTGGTAAGGTGATAGGTAATTTATGACGATTGTTGAGAATTGTTTTTAAATAATAAGAGAGTGAAATATTTTATTTTATTACATTTATTCATTTTCGAGTTTAGGAAATTTTTCATGAAGCTTTTTTGTGTTATTAAAATTTGCTGTTACAAAATATTATAAATTATTATAAATTGAGGAATGTATCTCCCTCGTGCAAAGCTCTGATTCCTTTCACGGATTTGGTTATACTTTTTGGACCTTTTGGATTATAGCTCTTCATCTTTTATATAAGCTTTGGGTTTCAAATATTTTGGCCACGAGCATCACTGAAGAGACATGTATTGTCGAAATGCGCATCTGGTGCAAGAAAATTGGTACCGTTAATTTTATTACTACCACTGGGTCGATGCCTCTGCTGGTGGACTATAAGTCCCCGAGGGTATCACCAGCCCAGTAGCCAGTACTTCGGTACTGGCATGAAAATACGGATTTTTTGTGTTATTAAAATTTGCTGTTACAAAATATTATAAATTATTATAAATTGAGGAATGTATCTCCCTCGTGCAAAGCTCTGATTCCTTTCACGGATTTGGTTATACTTTTTGGACCTTTTGGATTATAGCTCTTCATCTTTTATATAAGCTTTGGGTTTCAAATATTTTGGCCACGAGCATCACTGAAGAGACATGTATTGTCGAAATGCGCATCTGGTGCAAGAAAATTGGTACCGTTAATTTTATTACTACCACTGGGTCGATGCCTCTGCTGGTGGACTATAAGTCCCCGAGGGTATCACCAGCCCAGTAGCCAGTACTTCGGTACTGGCATGAAAATACGGATTTTTTGTGTTATTAAAATTTGCTGTTACAAAATATTATAAATTATTATAAATTGAGGAATGTATCTCCCTCGTGCAAAGCTCTGATTCCTTTCACGGATTTGGTTATACTTTTTGGACCTTTTGGATTATAGCTCTTCATCTTTTATATAAGCTTTGGGTTTCAAATATTTTGGCCACGAGCATCACTGAAGAGACATGTATTGTCGAAATGCGCATCTGGTGCAAGAAAATTGGTACCGTTAATTTTATTACTACCACTGGGTCGATGCCTCTGCTGGTGGACTATAAGTCCCCGAGGGTATCACCAGCCCAGTAGCCAGTACTTCGGTACTGGCATGAAAATACGGATTTTTTGTGTTATTAAAATTTGCTGTTACAAAATATTATAAATTATTATAAATTGAGGAATGTATCTCCCTCGTGCAAAGCTCTGATTCCTTTCACGGATTTGGTTATACTTTTTGGACCTTTTGGATTATAGCTCTTCATCTTTTATATAAGCTTTGGGTTTCAAATATTTTGGCCACGAGCATCACTGAAGAGACATGTATTGTCGAAATGCGCATCTGGTGCAAGAAAATTGGTACCGTTAATTTTATTACTACCACTGGGTCGATGCCTCTGCTGGTGGACTATAAGTCCCCGAGGGTATCACCAGCCCAGTAGCCAGTACTTCGGTACTGGCATGAAAATACGGATTTTTTGTGTTATTAAAATTTGCTGTTACAAAATATTATAAATTATTATAAATTGAGGAATGTATCTCCCTCGTGCAAAGCTCTGATTCCTTTCACGGATTTGGTTATACTTTTTGGACCTTTTGGATTATAGCTCTTCATCTTTTATATAAGCTTTGGGTTTCAAATATTTTGGCCACGAGCATCACTGAAGAGACATGTATTGTCGAAATGCGCATCTGGTGCAAGAAAATTGGTACCGTTAATTTTATTACTACCACTGGGTCGATGCCTCTGCTGGTGGACTATAAGTCCCCGAGGGTATCACCAGCCCAGTAGCCAGTACTTCGGTACTGGCATGAAAATACGGATTTTTTGTGTTATTAAAATTTGCTGTTACAAAATATTATAAATTATTATAAATTGAGGAATGTATCTCCCTCGTGCAAAGCTCTGATTCCTTTCACGGATTTGGTTATACTTTTTGGACCTTTTGGATTATAGCTCTTCATCTTTTATATAAGCTTTGGGTTTCAAATATTTTGGCCACGAGCATCACTGAAGAGACATGTATTGTCGAAATGCGCATCTGGTGCAAGAAAATTGGTACCGTTAATTTTATTACTACCACTGGGTCGATGCCTCTGCTGGTGGACTATAAGTCCCCGAGGGTATCACCAGCCCAGTAGCCAGTACTTCGGTACTGGCATGAAAATACGGATTTTTTGTGTTATTAAAATTTGCTGTTACAAAATATTATAAATTATTATAAATTGAGGAATGTATCTCCCTCGTGCAAAGCTCTGATTCCTTTCACGGATTTGGTTATACTTTTTGGACCTTTTGGATTATAGCTCTTCATCTTTTATATAAGCTTTGGGTTTCAAATATTTTGGCCACGAGCATCACTGAAGAGACATGTATTGTCGAAATGCGCATCTGGTGCAAGAAAATTGGTACCGTTAATTTTATTACTACCACTGGGTCGATGCCTCTGCTGGTGGACTATAAGTCCCCGAGGGTATCACCAGCCCAGTAGCCAGTACTTCGGTACTGGCATGAAAATACGGATTTTTTGTGTTATTAAAATTTGCTGTTACAAAATATTATAAATTATTATAAATTGAGGAATGTATCTCCCTCGTGCAAAGCTCTGATTCCTTTCACGGATTTGGTTATACTTTTTGGACCTTTTGGATTATAGCTCTTCATCTTTTATATAAGCTTTGGGTTTCAAATATTTTGGCCACGAGCATCACTGAAGAGACATGTATTGTCGAAATGCGCATCTGGTGCAAGAAAATTGGTACCGTTAATTTTATTTGATTAATGAAAAAAAATAAATTTAAATCATGCAAAGGATATAATTCATGCCTAAATGAAGCCATTTATAGATACCAAGCCACTTTGACATGTTGTTTTTATAACAATTATTTGATCATTATTGATATCTATTTTGAATAAATTTTAGTAACAAAGTTACTTAATATATAATAGATCAAGAATTTTGTATTTCTTAAAATTATTTTTTCTTGTTATATGAAATATAATTTCGAAAATAAATTGTGACTTTTTGTCCTGTGAATTTTTGTCCGTGACTTTTTGGCTGTGACTTTTTGCCCTGTGACTTTCTGTCCTACATTATTTATGACCTGTCTTTTTGTATTATTAAATGTAATTCAATTACCTGTTAAACATAAACATTTTAAAGAAATATCTCTTTATTTTTGATGAAATTAAATATTGATATATTATATCGGCATTGCTTGAAAGATCGTCAATGTCGGATGACGAATTTATATCTTCTACTTGATTATTTTCAACAAGTAACGGCTCAAACTGATACGGTTGAATATCTAAAGTTTGAGAATTGCCTTGAAAAATGCTGTCAACACCGTCCATTGTTTAATTTTACAGGAATATGATCGACTTCGTCCTTTTTGAGACATTTTCTCAGATTGTATCCACTGACGTCATCACGATTACGTGACCGGTATCTCATTAAAAATCAAAGATTACGACAAGCGCTGGATTCTTTGACCATTAAAAGGCCGTTAAATGAGGTTTTGACAAAAAAAATTTATTACAATATGTTATTTGACCAATATTTATTAATTAATTAAAAAAAAAAAAAAAAAAAAAATTGTGTCACGTCTCCTTTAAAAATGTTATAAAAACATTATGATAATAAAACAATACAATATACAGAAATTAAACGAGTAGACATGATTGGGCATTCAACAAATCACTGTTGATTAAAAAAGAGGGACAACATATGCCAGAGGGACAGTCAAACCCATAAATCGAAAATAAACTGACAACGCAATGGATACAAATGAAAACGACAAACAGACAAACAAAAGTACACATGACACAACATAGAAAATAAATTTAACTACACCTAATTCGAAAACATTCGGTTGCAGTTTAATTTTAGTATGGGTGATTTTCTTCTGTTTATTTAATGACACATTTGGGGCCCAGACTATAGCTTACTTAATCGCGTTCTACAAAAAATATTGTATGTGTTCAGCCTACTCTACACGAGATACATGTATTAAGCGTCTCACTCTTAATACACTATTATACAATACTATTTGTCTTCTTTTTTTTTAACCATCCCGTTGTCAGTTTATTATTGATTGATGATTTTAAATGTCCTTCTTTTATACAACAATTCTGGTATCAAGTATTTGCACTTGTAGCTCTGTAGCGTAAATGAGTTTAAAATGATTTTTAAACATTCAAAAAAGATACTCCAAAAGAAGGGTCGGTTTAATTTTAATAAACATGATAAAGGCACTGCCAGTTCTTAGATGTATTTAAACGCAGAAAATGTACTTATTCTCTTTGTTCTGCGAACATCCAATAACAATGTTGTAAGGTTACAGTGATTACTGTTACTGCATATGCCAAAACCGATCACTGCGATGGCTAAGAAATCATATATTTCAATTTAGCCGAAATGTCTTTAAGAATAGAGACTTGAACAACAACATAAGCTGTAGGAAGATTGTGTTGTTTTTACTTGCCTTTCAACCACAGACAATCCTTGTTTCGGTGGCGTTTGTGTAGCTTCTACATCTGGAAAAATAGATAAAAAGAAGAACTGACCCGAACCGAAGCTCAAACACATAAAAGAAATGGAATGTGTTTATTTGTTTGTTTGATACTAATAGGTATGACAGTATTTATCCATAGTGTGAGATATATCATGTGTATTTTCCGTGGCCGATTCTATGAAGTAGCTATACAGTTTTTATCAGGTATGTTTAGACGTATTCTGTTTTCCCTAATTAAAAAATCAAGTTTCGAAAAATCTGCTTCGAATTGAATCAACGTTTTCTCCGAACGTAACAATGTAAATATATTATTTAAGTATTCTAATATTAAAAAAAATTGTATAAATATGACTATCAAAATTTCAATAGTTAAGTTAAAAAAAAAATAGTTAATAAAATTAAATACGCCAGACGCGTATATTTCTGAGAGTGAAATATACCTGATACCTTCAGAAACATTTGTTTGAAGAATAATTGGTCATTTTTAACGAAATAGAGTTTTCTAGTTTGTGACTGTTTTAGAAACTCAAATAGGTTTCATACGACAAAAAGTTTTGAGTAAAAAAGACAACTCGGTAAAGGAATAGGCTTTTCATAAATAAAAGGCTTATCTTAAACTTTATCCAAAAACTGTAATTATAATGTATTGAAGTCAATATTTACACTGTGTCTAAACCACACCGGCAAAATTTGCTCGGACTCGATGGTATCTAACATCCGGCACAATGACGGAACACTAATAGACAAAAGAAAGGTAGGTTTCTCCTTATTTTTTTATTCTTTTTATGATATCGAAGAATATATATACATATACAACTATTTTCTATTGTGAGATGCAATATTTTCTTCAACCGTTCTATATTAACGGAGAAATAAGTCAAAATGCATGTCAAAATGACGAATTGAGTGAACCTTGCCTCGAAATTGTTTAATTTCTCGTTAAATTATTCACATTGTACGGAAAGAAAGGTACGATAAGATAGATATTGACACGGAGATTGCAAATTTAGTTATTATGAGCATCTCCATAATTGTATTTCTGTGTATGATACGAAAGAAAAGGGTCATGTCAAATTAAAATAAACCGGTTTCGTCAATGTTGTTACTACACAATCACCCGGTTTCGTCTACATATATCACCCGGTTTTTTTTAGTTTTTTTTTAACAAACAATTTATGAAAAGAAACTTTGGCACGGATCTGAACATTGTCTTTCGAGAATTTAAATATATATTTATTGTAAAGTAAACTTGGCGTGTTAAAATCTATTTTAAACGGGCACTTTTGGACATAGTTAATTATGATAATACACATTTTCCTAATGAAAGTCGTATTCCTTATTTCACTAACTTCAAAGTAATTTTAAATGGAATATAAATACTGAATAGCAAACACTGGTATCTAATTATTTTGTAACATTATTATATTTTCTTTGTTTATAATAGTAGTATGTAAAGATGAAAAATAAAAGGATGTGTTTTGATTGTGCCATAATTTTAATTTACTATACTATATTATATACACTTAGTTTACAATATTTACTATCAATTATTAATACATTTATGCATTCAATCATTGACGAACAGTCCCAAACCGACTATAGTCTATACTGTTCTGCACAAATTAATCATGCATGCAGTCCTGCCAGATTTTCTGGTACTATATATACTGTGTTACTTGCGCACTAAAGCGAGTTTTCACACTTACGCATCCATAGCAGTGAGATTTGTAACTTTCTCCCCGTTTCTGGTAGGCACATTTATTTTCATAGGCATGTTTTTCACATTATTTTTACAGTTCAAATTCATTTTTTGTACAGTTCAAAATCAATTAAAACTTCAAGATAACTTTCTAAAACAATATTTGACAGTTTTGTATTTTCAATGTGTATAAAAGTTGGTTTGCAAAACATGACCGTCATTTATATCTAGGTCTTATTAAGAAGAAGTGACGGTAACCACTTATCCCATAAACATTGACAATGAGACAACTTTCTTTTAGACACAAAAAATATGTTGAATTAATCAAGTTTAGGTCAGCGTATGCCTTAAACAATGAGAAAAACACACAAACTGCATGAAAGCAAGCTATAACAGGGCCCTAAATTATAAATGTAAAAAAATTCAATCACTCTAAACAAAAATTTTAAACATCACCAAAAAGTAAACAGAACTTTAAAATATTTATATAACTAAGAAGTGTATAAAGTTCAATGCCGTT